>OW240918.1:127563812-127588009 GCA_933207985.1 Pelobates cultripes | reverse complement strand
AAGGTAGAGGCATATGAGCCTCCTCCCACTGCATCTCTTAATTGGGGGAGTTGTCATGCCAGGGGTGCATAATTTCATTGTTGCACAATAGAATATTGCCATTTTATGTCATTTATGTAGTGCATATATGAATTGACCACTTGGTTGCAAGGTCAGATGACAAAAGAGATAATGTGAAGGGAGCAGATGGTTTGCAACATGGATTGATCCTCTGAATATGATCTGCAGGGTGTGAGATTCTACACTTGAGATGCCTGGATGTCTAGTTCCAATATAAACTAGCTGGCTTCAGTCATATGGCCTGTACCTGCTAATTGATGAGTTGATTCCTTTGATATGTTAATGGCCATTAGCCTTGTGTTCTAGTATCATATCCAAAATAAACATTACTACTTACCCACGGATTAATAATTAAGCCTCATTTTTATAATATTTAGAATGGGACAAGCACAATTTTCTAAGCAAGCCCAAACATGATTTGCATAACTTAACCATAGGGAAAGAGATTGTGATGTCCGCTATATTGGGTCACAAGTAAGGAGTGTGAAATATCTATGGAACTGAAAAATGGTAACAAATTCATAGATGCAATTATTATTTCTGTGGCAAGTACATAAAGGAGATAGAACAACATGTTTCCGTTTGGATTGATGTCGGTCTTGAACACAAGGGGGTGGTCACTTATAGTTACTATACTCTGGGTGAGGCTCAGTAATCCACAGGGTATATATCTAATGATACTGAAATGTGTATTGTTCTTGCTTGGAGCCAAAATCTAATTTTGAGTGAATCACCATCTTTCCTGCCAGAGTCCCCCTGGGGAGAAGTTTTACTTTGAAAACCTGAGTAAGTGATTAGGACTTCTGTTATTTTATCCCTTTTGTTTTTATCAGTTGTTGGTGTAAATAATTTGTTTATAATCTATTTTTGTATGTGACTATTTTTAAGTTCTTCCTTTGTCTGGTAAAGAATCACGTTACCTGAAGAGACTAATGAGTGTTTTGCAATTGCATAGGTATTGTGCTAAGTTGTATTTGGTGGGTTTTTATTATTAAGTTACCTGGGGACCAAGGCACCCCATTTATAAATTGTCTTGGTGGTGGCATCGTTAAAATAGTAATATTTATATTATTATGGTTAAGTGTGGGTGGTGTTAAGGAGGATTTTTATCATTATTTCCGGTCTAGTGCCGACAGTGACCTTTAACCCTTTCACCACAACTACGTCACGCACACTCCTGGAGTAGGGTGCATTCGTGACAAATTGGTGGCATAGCTGTGGGATAACTAAAAAGATTTTTCATCATTTGTACCAGATTTTAGTGGCTGGATTAATCCAGACACTAAAAGAAATTGTGTCTCAATTTACCTATTTTTTTTGCCGGGAGAGATCTATTCCCTGTCGTCACCACATCTTGGAGTAGGGTGCATTCATGACAATGTCTATTGACATAAACATAATGTGATTGTGTATCATGGATTTTAGTGTCTATTAATGTAAATTAATGTAAAAAATCTCGGCATGTCGAGTACAGCTCGACAGGAATAATTGGTGTTCTATTAGTAAATAATAGTAGATAATAATAGAAGTATGCTCAATACATTAGAATCGTGTTACACATGGTTTCATTGTTAGATATGCATCATATGTGCTATCCACAGTACAGAATAAGTCAAACTAAGTTTCTCTTTTTCTAAGGGAAAAGTTTTAACCCCAGTTATTGACTGCATGTAAAATGTATGGCAGGACCAGGACAAATTATGCAAACAGTCTTTCAAATATCAAACAGATCGCGTTCTGTGAATTCCCACTCAGCAAACCTAAAATATAAATGAAAACCTTCAAGCCTTCAGATCTCTCCAGGCAGAGTACTCACAGGTCCCTGATGCAATAGGTTGATCATCTATTTTTCAAGGAATAATTATTTGTTCTAGGTGACATTTTTCGGAAATCTCTCACCTGGAACTTAAACTGTATCAGTGTTTGATATATTATATTTACAGCATGGGTCGTCAACCTGGTCCCTACCGCCCACTAGTGGGCGTTTTGGGATTCCAGGTGGGCGGTAGGGACTTTGGAGGTTAAAACCTCCTTTTGAGCGAGCGCGCGAGCGGGCGGGCGCGCGAGCGAGCGGGCGCGCGAGCGAGCGCACACATCAAGAAACCAACGCGAGCGAGTGGGCGGGCGGTGCAGGCGGGCGCGAGCGCACACATCAGTCAACCTCCTTTTGTGTGAGAAGTTGTCGGGCGGGAGCGAGCGCACGCAAACACGTGGGAAGAGGAAGGGGAGGAGTTGAAACTGATAGCAGGGACAGGCAGAAGCAGGCTGAAACAGAGCAGAGGAGTTAAAAAAGAAAAGTTATAGGCAGGAGAAAGAGAATTGTTTAGGGGAGGAGTGGAAACTGATAGCAGGGACAGGCAGAAGCAGGCTGAAACAGAGCAGAGGAGTTGAAAAAGAAAAGTTATAGGCAGGAGAAAGAGAATTGTTTAGGGGAGGAGTGGAAACTGATAGCAGGGACAGGCAGAAGCAGGCTGAAACAGAGCAGAGGAGTTGAAAAAGAAAAGTTATAGGCAGGAGAAAGAGAATTGGTTAGGGGAGGAGTGGAAACTGATAGCAGGGACAGGCAGAAGCAGGCTGAAACAGAGCAGAGGAGTTGAAAAAGAAAAGTTATAGGCAGGAGAAAGAGAATTGTTTAGGGGAGGAGTGGAAACTGATAGCAGGGACAGGCAGAAGCAGGCTGAAACGGAGCAGAGGAGTTGAAAAAGAAAAGTTATAGGCAGGAGAAAGAGAATTGTGTAGGGGAGGAGTGGAAACTGATAGCAGGGACAGGCAGAAGCAGGCTGAAACAGAGCAGAGGAGTTGAAAAAGAAAAGTTATAGGCAGGAGAAAGAGAATTGTTTAGGGGAGGAGTGGAAACTGATAGCAGGGACAGGCAGAAGCAGGCTGAAACGGAGCAGCGGAGTTGAAAAAGAAAAGTTAAGGGCAAAGAGAGAAAGAGAATTGTTGGCTAATAATAATAAGTGGGCTAACTAGCTCAGCCTTACTTTTGTCGCTCAGGAAGGTAAAAGAAAGGAGATAAAAAGGAAAAGATAAAAAAAGGAAGAAAAATAGAAAAAAGGGGATAAAATAAAGGAGGAGAGTAAGCAGTGTTTAGTCTGGCTCATAAATTAAGTTTTGTTATCTTATAAAATAAAAGAAAAAAATAAGTAAGGGAAGGAGAAAATAAAAAAAAAGGAAAAAGAGATCCTTAATATAGTGATATACTATAAGGAAGGTAAAGAAGCAGGCAGGAAAAGGAATTTCTTTTGATGGTGACATTAATAAAAATTGGCACCTAATACAGCATTGTTTTTGGTGTTAGTAATAAAAGGGAAAAGAGGAGGGAAAAAAGCACTGTGTGGAGTGCAGATCAAAACGTAAGAGTAAAAGTAGTTGTTAAATTGTGAAACAAATTTAGAACCCATGTCTGAAAAAAAGAAATACGCTCGTGGCTATTTACCAGAGTATCTGAAGATGGGTTTCATTGAATCTGTTACAAATAAACAGCTTCCAATGTGTTTACTGTGCCACAAGACATTATCTAATGAAGCAATGAAGCCAAGTCGATTGCGAGAACATCTTACTACAAAGCATTCGCAAGATAAAGATAAGCCCATTGAATATTTTCAAGAAATCTATAAAAGATTTCAAAATCGTTCAACAATAGCTACATCCTTTCAAAAACAACATGCAAAGAATGAGGATGGATTAACTGCAGCTTATCGTATATCACACTTAATTGCAAAAAGTGGTAAAAGCCATAATATTGGAGAAACTTTGATAATACCCTCTATCAAAGAATTTATCTCAACAGTAATGCATCAGGATATACCTGAAGTTTTAAAAACATTGCCCCTTAGCGATAACACAGTAAAGAGACGCATTGATGAAATGGCGGCTAATGTTGAAAATAAACTTATAGGTATTCTCCAAAATTCGTCATTTTCTATACAATTGGATGAGTCTGTCATTGCAGATAATAATGCTCTACTGATGACATATGTACGGTACCTTGATGAAAACAATACATTGCAAGAAGAAATGCTATTCACTGTCAATCTGATTACAGATACAAAAGGATTATCAATATTTAATGCTGTGAAATCATACTTTGCAAAAAACAATATACCCTTGAACAATATTGTTGCATGTGCTACTGACGGAGCACCATCAATGGTAGGCCGCTATCGTGGGTTTGTTGCTTACTTGAAGGAAGAAGTGCCAAGCGTTTTGTGTATTCATTGTGTTGTACACAGACAACATATTGTAGGAAAACATTTAAGTACAAGTCTCCATTCATCATTAAGTATTATAATTAAAGCTGTAAATAAGATAAAATCTAATGCCAAGTGTGATAGAATGTTTCGACAGCTGTGCCAGGACAATAACGAGCAGTTTATTAGGTTACTTTTACATACAGAAGTTCGATGGCTCTCAAAGGGTACATGCTTGACTCGTTTTGTTGCATTATTTGATAGTGTCGTACAGTTTTTTGAAAGTGATAATGAGACTGGTCTCTATGAACAGTTAAAAAACGTAAAGAATGATGCCTTTTATTTGGCAGACATTTTCAAGAGATTTAATGACATTAATTTGCAGCTTCAAGGAGCCAATATAACTCTTATAAGTTGCAAAAATATTGTGTCATTATTTATCGAAAAGCTTGATCTTCTCCGTCATAATATTTTCAAGAGAGAATTTCATCAGTTTCCTGAATTGTCCTCTATAAACAATGATGTAAGTCCGGGGGATATTGAAAGGTTCAGTAGTCACCTCAAGGAACTCAAATTGGATATGGAAAAACGATTTCAAGATATTTTGAACTTAAAGGTGCATGACTGGATGATAAATCCTTTTACAGCAAATGTTGCTGAAGTTGATATAACTTGCCAAGAAGAACTATTAGAACTTAAATATGACGAAGAGAGTAAATGTAATTTTGGCAGTGGTGGATACCAAAAACTCTGGCAAAATAAAAAAATGCCTGCGTTATATCCAAATATGTGGAAAATGATGTTCAATTTATTGATACCTTTCCCTACCACATATCTTGTAGAATCAGGCTTTAGTGCTGTTAATCATATTATGAGCAAACAGAGAAACCGTCTGAATATCACCGAAAGAGGAGACCTTCGTTTGTTCCTTACGAAAATCGAACCAGATATCAAATATTTAGTCTCGCAGCATCAGCCTCAAGGATCTCACTAGTAAAGCTAATTTCAATTTACTTTATTGTTTTCTAATTAAACTTTATAAAGTTAAAAACATTATAAACATGCATAAAGTAGAAATAAAAAGATAAGTGTACGTACATTTATTTATTTTTTTTAAAACAACCTCCTTTCTAAAAAATATTCCGCGCTTGCGCGAAAACTGGTGGGCGGTAAGGAAATTTTTCCATCAAGAAAGATGCATTAGTGGGCGGTAGGTAGAAAAAGGTTGACTACCACTGTTCTAGGGTTAACCCATTTTTTTATAAACATAGCAGTTTCAGAGAAACTGCTATGTTTATTAATGGGTTAAGCCTTCCCCCTATTCCCTCTAGTGGCTGTCTCATTGACAGCCACTAGAGTGTTGCGTGCTTCTCACTGTGATTTTCACAGTGAGAACGTAGCGTCCATAGGAAAGCATTAAATGCTTTCCTATCATGGTTGAATGCCGCCAGCTCTTGCCGCTGCGTGCGCAATGGGAGGAGAAGAGAGGATCGGAGGAGGAGAGCTCCCCGCCCAGCTGGAAAAAGGTAAGTTTTTAACCCTTTCCCCCCCAGAGCCGGGCGGGAGGGGGTCCCTGAGGGTGGGGGCACCCTCAGGGCACTATAGTGCCAGGAAAACGAGTATGTTTTCCTGGCACTATAGTGGTCCTTTAACTACAAACACATTACATTCATTATACACACACTGCACTCACTACAAATACACTACAATTATTATTCACACTGCACTCACTACAAACACACTACATTTATTATTCATACTCTGCATTCACTACAAACACACTACATTCATTATACACACCCTGCACTGCACTATATGCATAGGAGTGTATTTTTTTATTTATTTATTTTTTAAGGGGGGGGGGGGCGGGAATCTTGGGTGAGTTCCCACACTTTTTTCCCCAGGACTTGACCCCTGCTCAGTGTTCCTATGTATCAGTGTCTCAGTGCCCCCTAGTGTCTTGTCCCCAGGTCTCCCAGTGATCCTATGTATCACAGTGTCTCAATGCCCCATGTCTCCCTGTGTCCCCATGTACCCAGGGTCCCCATGTCACTAGAAAGACGGGAAGACCTGGGGACACGGGGAGACCTAGGGACACGGACACACCAGTGACACTGGGAGACTAGGGGACTCTGGCTGGGACACATGGGGACACTGGGAAAATAGGGGATACTTGAAGACGTGGGGACACAGACACCAAGGACACAGACACTAGAGACACTGGCTTGGAGAAATGGGGACATTGAGACAATTGAGGCACTGGGAGACATGGAGGCACTAGGAGACATGGGGACAGTGAGCCACTGGCAGACTGGGGGCACTGGGAGACATGGGGACACTGTGTTCCCATGTGTCTGTGTCATAATGTCTCCCAATGTCCCTTAGTGTCTCAGTGTATGTCTCCTTGCAGCCTTTCCCCCCATCCCTTAATTCCCTGAGCTGTAGGCTATCTCTGCAGGGTGGGAGTTGCTGTCTGGACTCTCTGTAGCTGCACCCCTGCAGATCAGTGAGTATAGATAGGCAGGGAACTTCCTATCCCTGCCTGTCTCCACACACAGTGACCCCTACTGGCCAGTACTGGTATTGCATAGTAATCTCTTGTTTATACTGAGAAAAATACCAGCATTTAAATTGCCAGTATCACTGTAATATTGGCACCAGCCAGGAAGCCTCAAATACTGTCTGTGCCAATAAAATAAAAGCCAGGTGGAATCCCTAAGAGTAGTGTGTGGAAAAAAAAAATGTAAAAAAAAAAATTTTTTTTTTTTAATAAATCAATGGGCCTATTCCATGGGCCTGGAGCTGCAGCTCCATCAGCCCCTATGTTAATCCGGCCCTGGCTGGGGAACATAACCATCTCCCACTCTAGGAGATACAAACAGGACATAGGCATGAGTAGACAGTACATACAGGGGGTGCACTTTGGGGCTCAGTGCCCCGGGATGGGAAGGGGGTACAGGGTTGCCCTGGGTTCCAACTAGGACCCCTGCAAAAAGCAGGGAGATCGGATGTACAGAGCCGGAGATATCAGCGTTGAAAATCTGGGGCTCAAGGCTCTGTACATCCCTGAAATTAGTTCCATGGTGTTTCTTGGTTTAGCCTGGCGAATTCAAACTTTGCGCCTAAACCAAGCAACAACCAATCAGTCAAAAGGGCGCGAACCAAATTCCCCCAATCAGCATTAGGGGGAGGAAGGAGTTTCGCCTCCCAATCAGAAGATAGGGCGCGAAACCCAATGTACCCAATCCGCTGAATGGCGCGAAATCTATTTGCACCAATCAGCGCCCAGGGACGAGAGGGGCTTCACCACCCAATCAGAGGGAAGGGCGCGAAACCCCATTTGAACAAGAGCTCCTTCTCGGATTGGTGACCAATCAGCGCTTTACTCGCGCCATCCAACCAGGAGAATGGTGCGAACCCAGTTTGAGCCAAGCCTCATAGCTCCCAGGTTTGAGAGTGGCAAGTGATTATAGCTCTGTTAGGAGCAGGTAGGATGATCCCTGACACCAGGATCGAAGACAGTGTACGCAGGCAGGTTCGGGAGTCGAATGTTCCTCCCTGGTGGGCGTTCGGTGATACGAACCGGCGGCCACCCGGGGGAAGCACGTGCCGCTCGTTCCCTTGTGGTCTGTGGTTTTAACACCTCTTTAGTGAGGTGTGAACTCATTCTAATTGGTGTATCGGGGTGGTCCGGTGCATAGGGCTCAGTGTGCTGGTGGGCCCCCAGGTGGTCAAATGGTATAGTGCAGGAATTTATGGTCAAAATTACAGAAAGAGGGATATTACAGAGGGGAAACACACATTCTAGGAGGGCACATCCACACATATAAAGCAAGGCAATTCACAGTTAGGCAGCGGTACCGCCACAGGTGCTGTGTGTGTAAGAGTGTTGTGTGTGAGGGTGCTGGTAGTGTGCTGTGTAAGGGTGCTGTGTGTGTGTGTGTAAGGGTGCTGGTAGTGTGCCGTGTGTGAGTATGTAAGGGTGCTGTGTGAGGGGGCTGGTAGTGTACTGATGTGTGGGTGTGTGGGTGAATTTGTTTGGAAGGATTGTGTGTGTGAGTAGGGGGACAGATTAGGAAATAGCCCCCCTCCCTTCTTACCTTTTGCCTGGAAGAGGGGATCCTTGCTGCCATCCCTGATCCCTGGTGGTCCTAGTGTGAGTGAACTCTAGCCTGCCGAGCTAGAGTTCACTCTCATGAGATCTGAGCGTTGCTGCGGCTATGCTCAGACCTTTGCTAAAGGAACCCCATGGTGCTGCTGGCAAGAGCTCCCCGGGTCCTCTCCTGCCTCCCTCCCTGCCTGTGGGCCGGTGAGGAAGATCTTTGATCTCCCTCACCAGTTAATAGAGGCACACAGCGCGGGCCACGGGATTAGGGTGTGCCTATGCATGCTGATAAGAGGCGTGGTGCCAACCCTGGTTACCAGGTGGGTGACAGGGTATGGCTCTCCACACGCAATATTAAACTCAAGGTTCCTAGCATGAAGTTTGCACCTAGGTTGACTGGCCCATTTCTAATTATTCGCAGGGTTAATCCTGTGTCTTATTCTCTGGCTCTCCCCGCCTCTCTGCGTATACCTAATACGTTTCATGTATCCCTACTGAAGCCACTTATCTGCAACAGGCATAGCACCCCTTCTGACCCTCCCCCTCCTTTGGTTGTTTCTGGACAGGAGGACTACGAAGTCTCCTCTATAATCGACTCCAGATTTTCTCAAGGGTCTCTGCAGTATTTGGTAGGATATTTGGTAGTATTGGAAGGGTTATGGGCATGCCGATCGTTCTTGCGTTACATGCGGGCCACAAAATTCGTTCATTCCATGCCAAATTTCCCCTCAAGCCTTGTCCTGCCCACCCGGTGGGTGGTCTTCAAGTGTGGAGTACTGCCACGGCTCCCGACATCTCTGCCGGTGTGGTTGCACTCAAACATAGCAGCCACACTGTCAGAAATGTTTTTAACTTACCTTGAGCTCGGCAGGCAGCTACCCAGTCTCCCTCTGTTCCGGTCCTAGCTGGTGCAACGTTCTTAGGAACGCCGGCTGCTGCGGACCGAACTTTTATAAGAAGCTTACCTTCGCCCACATAGACACACACACGTTTTGGGGTCAGAGACCGCCAATTACAGCCTAAGGAGGGTTATTTAAACCCAAATTACCTTTTTGTCAGTGTCCTGTCGTGGTTTCCACTAGCTGGTTAAATGAGAGTGTGTTCCTGAATGCCTTTTTCTGGTATTTGACTTTGGCTTCGTTTTGACTTCCCTGATTTCTGGTATCCTTGACTTCTGGCTTTCCTCATCTTTGTCTCAGTCTGTGTTCCTGACCATGGCAAGTATTTTGACTATTCTACGTTATGTAAGTCCGGCTATTCTAAGGTCCGGTTAGACATTATACTTAGTCCTAGGTGTGAAACTATTCTGCTTGCTGGATCACCTATAATCCTGACAGTGACATCATCAGCGTCATGACTTCGGCGTGCACCTGCTGCGTCATAAAAAGGGGTGGGGCTATCACAGCCAGCGCGTGAATCACTGGAAACCTTAGGATGTCTGGACAGGTGCCCACACAAAAGGTAGCCTGACACAAAATTACTTTAACACCCACACAACCCCCTCCTCACCTCCACCCATCACATGGGAAGCACACAAATGCGTGCTATGGCGCAAGATAATTGTGCTGGCATCAAGGCACAAAAAAATCAGAGAAGCAAAAATTCCCACTCTCACAGCCGAAATAAGGAACCTTTAAACTAAACACAAACGAGATACACGACTGAGCACATACACAGCCCTTACAGGTAAACTAATAGAAACCTTACAGGTAAACGTTCAGCTCTGCAAGACTTATTAAATGCCAAAATCAAGCGCGCATTCCTGCTCACGAAACATTCCTATTACTCCCAAGGGGGCAAATGCGGCCGTATGCTCGTGAACTCCCTAAAACAACAAAGACAATCAACCTTCATATCTAAAATTAGGATCCCTCAGGTGCCCTGTCCTATATATGCTTGGACATCTTGACATCTTTCCACAACTTCTCTACTAACTTTTATAACCTCAGGGACTCCCCTCCAGAATCAACTAAACTGTCCCCACAAACATCCTACCGACCCTGGATGCTCCCATCTCCTCAAATGAAGTCCATTCAGCTATACGACACCTCCAATTGGGAAAGAGCCCAGGACCGGATGGCTTTACAGCCAAATACTATAAGACGTTCATGACTTCCCTGATGGAGCCCTTTGTACAGGCTTTCAACTTACTTGCCCGGAAGGCAACTCTCCACACAGTAGCCTTGGAAACTCACATAGCCCTCATCCCAAAACTTGACCAACTGTGGTAGCCATCGCCCGATTTCCCTGATAAGATTTGAAAACATTTACAAAAATACTGGCCAACCGTTTGAGACCCATGCTCCAAACCTTGATCCACTCCGACCAAGCTGGGTTCGTCCCCAATAGGGAAGCTAAACATAATACCACTAAACTTCTGAATTTGATATACACTGCAAAACGCCTTCCGACTGATAATCTCCTACTCTTAATTGACGCAGAAAAGGCGTTCGACAGAGTGGATTGGCCGCTTCTTCAAGCTACCCTGCGGATCCTAGGTCTCGGTCCCTACTGGATACGATGGCTTCAAGCCATCTACTCCACCCCTTCTGCGCGGATCCGCATAAATAGACAACTTTCAGAACCAGTACACGTAAGAAAGGGCATGAGACAGGGGTGCCCCCTCTCCCCCCTGCTTTTTATTCTCATTTTAGAACCCTTCCTGAATGGAATCAGGGAAAACCCAGACATCAAAGGCTTAAAAATACAACACGCAGAATATAAAATCTCAGCATTCGCATATGACCTTCTCTTCACTATACAATCTCACAATCCCTGGGCAAAGAGCGAATTCTTCGATATTGCTCTCCTGCCACACTACACATCCCACTATCCTTACCATGCTTAAGACCTGGGCAAGAATACGTGAGGCCGATAACATGTCCCCTCATCCTTTCCCCCTATACCCTATCACCCACAACCCACTCTTCCCACCGGGACTGCAAGCCATAACCTACCAATGACACCAATGAACACCTGGTACTAGGCTTCATACTAAAGAGCAACTCTGTAAGGTCCCTGTCTGACAGGACCAGATACACCAAATATGATGCAAACATTTCACTTCACACAGGTGACCCACTTCCTACAGGCCAATCCCACCCTGTTGAAGGGTTCTCGCACTCTGTCTGACTTTGAGATACACTGCAAGACCCACAATGTTAAAACTAGACAGCTCTCGACCTTCTATAAACTCCTCCAGGCTGACCACACCACACATTTACCCCCCTTCACGGAATCCTGGTCCAAAGACCTTAATATTCAGCTCACAAAGCCCCAATGGCAGACTGTTTTCTCATAAATACACACGACATCAGTTTGCACCAACATACAGGAAAGTGGAGAATATCCAGATGGCACTACTCTGCATCCAAAACACAGTGTGGCGGAACCAGCCTCACCACTGGGCATTGGAGAAGACTAATTGCCAGCCTCCTGCCCTGTGACTATGGCCCCATGTTGAAATGCTTGATTTTCCCCTGCAAAGACCCGAAAGCCGGGTCATTCGGTACTTTCCCTATGCGAGGAGTGTTACCCGAGATAGCTATGCCATGGAGCCCATTCTTATAACAAAAGACTATGTGAAAGACTTTGGCTCCATGGCAATTGAACTGTATGTATGTGATCTGAGCACCATTCAGTAATAATGTGCGCTCAGATCTAAGCTATCTGGGGATATGTGTGTACCTGTTTTATGCAATAGCTGCACAGTTATATATTTTATTGTATTTTGCTACCATGTGGCTAATGGAGTTTTGCCTCTGTCCTTGGAGATAATTGGATTACTTCCCAATTATCTCCAGGATAGAAGACTCTGTGGAACTGGTTTTGGGCAGAAAAGCCATGCTTCATTTGGTCACAAAGGACGTCGATCTAACCTTTGACCCACTGGACCAATTTGTATGAGTTTGACGTATGTTGGTATTTGGAGTGTGTTGATTCTGAAAATGTGAATGTGATGTATACTTTTAGAGTTATGAATATTGTGTAAAACTGTGTATTTTCCTGCCTGTGATAATTAAGTTAGAACATTGTGTTCAGTAATTATATCACAGGCAGACGGGAGGATTTTGTGTGGGAGTGTCTGAGTGTATTGTATGTATTGATTGGTTGTTCTCCAAAACCCTGTGGGCAGTACTATGTGTGTAAAATGTGCATAAAAGCAGAGTGTTTGATTAAAAGCTTCAGTTCTACTTCACCCTCAATTTGGAGTGACGTCTCTTATTGGGGGAATCGCTACAAGGGATTGATATGCTTGTACTACTCCCTTGCTAAATCACTACTAAGCTCTTGTAAGAGCTTGTTCCTGTCCTGCTCTCTGGAGGAGTCCACGGTGGTTATGGTGTCGGCTGGAGCCCTCAGGAAGCGCTAGGAGCATCCTTCAAGGGAGGTAACCAGTCGGGGTGATCCGTTACACACAGTTTATTCCCAAACACACTGGATGTTTGTTGGCAGTGCGCTCAACCTGGGGCATCCCTCGCACATATCTGGTGGCAATACCAAAGGTATTGGATCAATATAGTGACAATGACAAAGACAGTTACAGGCATACAACTGCCGCACACCCCACATACATTAGTGTTCATGATCCTACCTTGCCCCCTCCCCAAGGTACAAAAATTCTCCTTACTCACCTCCTTGCAGCGGCCAACCTCCTCATTCCAGTAAAATGGAAAAATCATGTTGCCCCAACAGTCAGGGAATGAATCGCTAAGGTAGACACACTCAAAACCATGAAAGAGACCCATGGATAAGATTCACAGCCGAATCCTGAGTTGACCTCCTAGACAACAAGTCCATAGTTGACCGGACACGTCCCCTGATGGCCATAGGCCATGCAGATACTTCCCTCTGGTCTCGCCCCCCGCTCCCGCCCACCATCTCCTACTCCCAAGATGCAACAGGCTCGCATAACTTGTTTGTTCTGATGTGGCCAAGCCGCCAGACTTTATTCCCTAGCCTACTTTTTGTTTTTCTATAACCTCGGTTTATTGTTCCTTGCTGACACATATGGTATACACTCCTTGATGAAAGAAACCCTACATTGCCCTACCACAGATCAAACAGACCTCACCAAGGTGAGGGCCTGGGACATTGGCGGAATCCAACATTCACAAGCTACGCCCAGCATATCCTTGGACACGGGAGTACCCCAAAGCTCCTATGACATGTGATCTCACATGGGCCATGTATCACACAATTGCCAGTAAAGGATTCCCGAGAATATGTTGAATATACAGGCACCAAATTTGTTAACAAGGATATGAGGTATTGCCATAATGTGTAATGTTATTAAATCACCTGCTACTGTACTACACGGATAACAATTTTGTACTACTTGAACTATTGCTATTTCAGTATTACACTGTGTATCCTGAATTTCTTCAATAAAAATCCTTAAAAATTTTTTTTTTTTACAAAATGTGATGGGAGATATGAACCGATTGGCCCTTATCTTAAGTCTACAGGGAGTGCAGAATTATTAGGCAAGTTGTATTTTTGAGGATTAATTTTATTATTGAACAACAACCATGTTCTCAATGAACCCAAAAAACTCATTAATATCAAAGCTGAATATTTTTGGAAGTAGTTTTTAGTTTGTTTTTAGTTATAGCTATGTTAGGGGGATATCTGTGTGTGCAGGTGACTATTACTGTGCATAATTATTAGGCAACTTAACAAAAAACAAATATATACCCATTTCAATTATTTATTATTACCAGTGAAACCAATATAACATCTCAACATTCACAAATATACATTTCTGACATTCAAAAACAAAACAAAAACAAATCAGTGACCAATATAGCCACCTTTCTTTGCAAGGACACTCAAAAGCCTGCCATCCATGGATTCTGTCAGTGTTTTGATCTGTTCACCATCAACATTGCGTGCAGCAGCAACCACAGCCTCCCAGACACTGTTCAGAGAGGTGTACTGTTTTCCCTCCTTGTAAATCTCACATTTGATGATGGACCACAGGTTCTCAATGGGGTTCAGATCAGGTGAACAAGGAGGCCATGTCATTAGATTTCCTTCTTTTATACCCTTTCTTGCCAGCCACGCTGTGGAGTACTTGGACGCGTGTGATGGAGCATTGTCCTGCATGAAAATCATGTTTTTCTTGAAGGATGCAGACTTCTTCCTGTACCACTGCTTGAAGAAGGTGTCTTCCAGGAACTGGCAGTAGGACTGGGAGTTGAGCTTGACTCCATCCTCAACCCGAAAAGGCCCCACAAGCTCATCTTTGATGATACCAGCCCAAACCAGTACTCCACCTCCACCTTGCTGGCGTCTGAGTCGGACTGGAGCTCTCTGCCCTTTACCAATCCAGCCACGGGCCCATCCATCTGGCCCATCAAGACTCACTCTCATTTCATCAGTCCATAAAACCTTAGAAAAATCAGTCTTGAGATATTTCTTGGCCCAGTCTTGACGTTTCAGCTTGTGTGTCTTGTTCAGTGGTGGTCGTCTTTCAGCCTTTCTTACCTTGGCCATGTCTCTGAGTATTGCACACCTTGTGCTTTTGGGCACTCCAGTGATGTTGCAGCTCTGAAATATGGCCAAACTGGTGGCAAGTGGCATCGTGGCAGCTGCACGCTTGACTTTTCTCAGTTCATAGGCAGTTATTTTGCGCCTTGGTTTTTCCACACGCTTCTTGCGACCCTGTTGACTATTTTGAATGAAAAGCTTGATTGTTCGATGATCACGCTTCAGAAGCTTTGCAATTTTAAGAGTGCTGCATCCCTCTGCAAGATATCTCACTATTTTTGACTTTTCTGAGCCTGTCAAGTCCTTCTTTTGACCCATTTTGCCAAAGGAAAGGAAGTTGCCTAATAATTATGCACACCTGATATAGGGTGTTGATGTCATTAGACCACACCCCTTCTCATTACAGAGATGCACATCACCTAATATGCTTAATTGGTAGTAGGCTTTCGAGCCTATACAGCTTGGAGTAAGACAACATGCATAAAGAGGATGATGTGGTCAAAATACTCATTTGCCTAATAATTCTGCACTCCCTGTAGAATAGCCTTATGCCTATCCCAGGCATGCTTAAACTCCCTCAGTGTTAACCTCTACCACTTCAACTAGAAGGCTATTCCATGCGTCCACTACCCTCTCTGTAAAGTAACACTTCCTGAAATTATTTTTAAACCTTTGCCCCTCTAATTTAAGACTATGTCCTCTTGTTGTGGTAGTTTTTCTTCTTTTAAATATACACAACTCTGACCATTTTTGTAATTTATCTAAATCATTTGCCATTTGGCTTATCTCTCCTGGAACATCAACCCTGTTGCAAATTTTAGTATCATCACCTTACCATCAAGACCTTCTGCAATATCACTAATAAAAATATTAAAGAGAATGGGTCCTCTGTGTTCTGCAGTAGAAGGACCGAAGGATGAATGACTAGAGAGAGGTAAAGAGGTTCGGATTCCCTGGGCATAAGTTGATGGAATGGGATAGATGCACATATGGCACAAGGCGGTGGTTTGAGACCCGCAAAGTGAGGACAGAACAACTCTGTGTTGAGCCTACTCCACTCAGTATGAGAACTGAATTGTGCGAGGGTTGCTGCCGCTTTGGGTGACAAAGACTTGTGGTAGTTGAAGAAAGAAAATCCACTGTACCCAGATCCACCAACTTATGCATATAGAGATCCAGCTCTTCCCTACGGTGAGGTGGAGTAAATTAGGTCACGATACAGTTCGAATGCGCAGGAAACAAGGGCTAGCGGAGTCTAGATTTTCCATCAGGGTGCTTGGACCGGCTGGAGTGGGAGGTCTGGCTGGGGTACCAGGTAATGAGAGTTCCTGGTCTTGTTCCGGGAGACATGCTAAGAAATTAATAGGATATAGAGAGTACTTAGACTAAGAACTTGGTCCTGTGTCAATTGACTCCAGCAAAAAGCCAAAGACAAAGAGATTATCTGGACTAAATGATATATGAGGCCCTGCTAATACCAAGTGGCTAAGAGATTATCTATGATACAGGCTGATTAGGCGGGGCCACTGAACAATGTGGCGGGAACGTTGGCCTCTCGGTGACGGTAAAAGAGACAATATCAATGGACGTGAGACCCTGACTGTTAACCTGAAGCAGTTGAAGTGAGGCGCTAGCTATGCGTTGGGCCGAGGGGCGAATACCTCCATATGAGGATGGGTTACAGCTAAGTATGGACGTCGTACAAAAGGACAGCCAGTTGACTTAACCCTATCAAAGAACAGGATGGGTGTAAGACAGGTACCAGGTGATTGGCACATGCCTAAATTGAGGTAGTAAGCGGTTTCCCCACCCACCACTCACGGGTGGGGGCCAGGACATTAGGTCCCCCCCTTATTCTAATTCAGGGCCCCCACCCGCCGCTCAGGCGTGGGGGCCTGGGGGAAGGACAATAGGTTCCCCCCAATTATTTTACTTTAGGGCCCCCACCCGCTATTCAGGAGTGGGGGCTCAGGAGGGGGGAACCTTTTTTTTTTTTTTTTAAACAGTGAGCAGCCTATGGCGGTATAGCAAGTAGGGGCATAATTTACTAATACTAAGTAATCTTTACTTAGTATTAATAAATTTGGCTAATAAACCAATTCAGGTCTTTCAGCCTTTTAATAGATAGCTCTCTAATACCGTGGGAATTAGGGAGTTATCTACTTATTCATTCCTGTCATTACGTTGATTGGCCAAGTAACTTACATTTTATATGAATGTGTGTTACTTGATTGTTGTAAGTGTTGCAAATGCTTACAGCTGAATCCTGGCTATGTTTGTATACTTTTTATTTAAAACTGTAAACAGTGTAACATTCTTCTTACACTGGGTAAGTATATTAGTACTTAGGCAATACATTTTACTTCCTTTTTCAGCCCTCTAGCCCTTTCCAGGACTTTTTTTAGAGCCATTTTAGTGCCCAAAAGTTCGGGTCCCCATTGACTTCAACAGGGTTCGGGGTCAAGTTCGAGTCCCGAACTCGAACTTTTTGCCGAAGTTCGGCCGAACCCGGCTGTAGCAGAGAGCTGGTCTTTCACAGGTTAACTCCACCAAAGATCCCAGTGAGGCTCAGGAACAAGTAATAAAATCCCATATAACAATAAGTACAGCAAGCAAGGTAATCCACAAATATCCCCATACAGATCCCAATGACTGGATGACACACAGCATCAGGAGCAGAATTGAACTTTTAATCACTCAACCTTCTTTTAAAGCTTTCTACCATGCAAGGGAGGGATTCACAGTAATTATTACAGTAGCCAATAGTGTAACAGTTACCTCCCACACATCTCCTCCCCTCAGTGTGACACATAATCCAATTAAACATACTGTAGTTTTCCCCGAGTTCTGGATGTACCCCCAAAACAAGCAGCTAGAATAATATTTTGGGTACCCCCGTGTAGCCCAGATCTGGGTGACTAACATATTCAAAATTCACCCAGATCGGACCATGGGTTCGGGAGTTAGGTGGAAGGTGAAATTTGACCGACCGCACACAAGGTGGTATCCGAAAAAGGCTCCATGTGTTTTGGCCCTGCGGTCGGTCTCCGTTCGGTAGTTAAAACATACAGTAATGCTTGCCATCCACAGACAATCTTCTATTCGTCTGTATTCCCTTGTTCGGTACATTTATTTTACCGAACGAGGGGCTGACTGGCCCCTCCGTTCGGGACTTACGGAGCTCTGGAAGTCTCAGTGGTGTTCGGGTGTTTGAGTGTCCGATTTGAGTTCCAGACACTTGACGACCAAACACAGCTGAGATTTTCTTGCGTAAGATGGCTGCCGCACGCGGTTCGTATGCCGAACTGCGACCACACAGGTACATACAATATATCAATTTCACGGTCCATTAAACTGCGGTTACAGAGTGTGAAAGCTTAACGAGGTGCACACTTCTCACTGGGGTGGTATGATGGTTCGGTAGTTTCATTCGTATGAAAACTACCAAACAATCATACGAAAGCTACATATACTTACAGTTATACAGGGAAACAATTACACGAATAAATTTTTAATACAAATTCTTGAGGACAGCCTTAATGCAATCCGCTACACCGTCGAACCCGAACATCCAGATGTCCGCTCAACTCTACTGGTCACACTTCCCTGCATGTGACTACTACTTATTATTATTATTGCCATTTATATAGCGTCAACAGATTCCGTAGCGCTTTACAATATTATGAGAGGGGAGATTTACCTATAAATAGGACAATTACAAGAAAACTTACAGGAACGATAGGTTGAAGAGGACCCTGCTCAAATGAGCTTACAGTCTATAGGAGGTGGGGTATAAGACACGTTAGGACAGGAAATATCAATCAAATAGGGTGGGAGTGAAGCAGAGCTGGAGGAGAGGGTAGAGAGAGCAAGAGACAGGTATGTAAGGTAGAGGTTACTCTGGGAGGTCATAAGCTATAAATATAAGGGGACCAAGGACAGAGCCTTGGGGAACTCCAACCAAGACAGGATGAGGGGAGGAGGTATGCTTGGAAAATGAGACACTGAATGAGCATTGGGAGAGATAGGAGGAAAACCAAGAGAGGACAGAGTCACAGAGATCGAGCGATTGAAGAGTTTGAATGAGGAGAGCATGATCAACGGTGTCAAAGGCAGCAGAGAGGTCAAGGAGAATTAATATGGAGTAGTGACCGTTGGATTTAGCTGCGATTAGGTCATTAGTGACTTTGATGAGAACAGTCTCAGTAGAGTGGAGAGGGCGGAAGCCAGACTGAAGAGGGTCAAGGAAAGAGTTGGAATTGAGGAAGCGAGACACACGGGTAAAGACAAGTCTTTCCAAAAGCTTTGATGAGAAAGGGAGCAGGGATATTGGACGATAGAGGGGAAGGATGGGTCAAGAGATGATTTTTTTCAGGATAGGTAATACAGTGGCATGTTTAAGGTCAGCAGGAACAGTGCCAGAAGAGAGAGAGCAGTTAAAGATGTGTGTTAGGGTAGGCACAAGACAAGGGGAGAGAGATCTGATGAGGTGGGATGGGACAGAATCGAGCGGGCAAGTAGTGGGGCGAGAGTAATGGAGAAGCGCAGCCACCTCTTGTTCAGTAGCCAGGGAGAAAGTCTGAAGGGTAGGGAAGGCATGATTTATGTGTGGTTGAGAAAGAATGGCAAGGAGGGGAGAATTGTTTCCTTAGCTATTCAATCTTGTTGGTAAAGTAGCATGCAAAGCTATTAGCTGTAAGGTTAGTTTGAGGGGTGGCCGCAGCAGGGCGCAGAAGTGAGTTAAAGGTGTCAAAGAGACGTCTGGGATTGCAGGAGCATGAACTGAGAAAGGAAAAGTATGACTGTTTGGCGAGGGCAAGGGCTGCGCTGTATGAACGCAACATGAATCTATAATGGAGAAAGTCTGCCTGGGTGCGGGACTTCCTCCAGGAGTGTTCAGCACAACGGGAGCAACTCTGCAGATAGCATGTTGATTTAGTATGCCAAGGTTGGGGTCGTGTCCTCCTCGAGGTGCATGTTTGGAGCGGGGCTGCAGTGTTCAAGGCAGAGGTGAGGGTAGTGTTATATGTGGAGATGGCCAGTGAGGGACAGGAGAGGGATGGGATGGATAGCAGTTGTGAATCAATGTCTGCTGACAGCTGCTGGAGGTCAATAGAGTTAATGTTCCTCCTGAGTTAAGGGGGTTAGGCTGAGGTTGTTGGGTGAGAGGGTAATTGAGAGCAAATGATAAGAGGTGGTGATCAGAGAGAGGAAATGGAGTGTTGCAGATATTAGATACTGTACATGAATAAGAGAAAATAAGGTTGAGGGTATTGCCAGCTACATGGGTGGGAGAGTTAGCCCACTGCAATAGTCCAAGGGAGGAAGTAATTGAAAGTAGTTTAGAGGCTGCTGGGGTCAAAGGTGGGTTAATGGGAATATTAAAGTCTCCAAGAATTAGGGATGGAATGTTAGAAGAGAGGAAGTAAGGTAGCCAGGCAGCAAAGTGGTCAAGGAAGAGGAGAGGGGAACCAGGGGGACGATAGATAACGGCAATGTTAGCAGATAAGGGTTTGAAAAGGTGAATTGAATGAATTTCCAATGATGGGAAAGAGAGGGAAGGGGGGGTGGGGGGTTTAAAGGAGCAGTGGGGTGAGAGGAGAAAACCTACACCACCACCTTTAATCTCTACTTGTCTTGGATTATGGGTAAAGTGAAAACCACCAAAGGACAGTGAGGCAGGGGTAGCAGTATCAGAGGGAGAGAGCCATGTTTCTGTTAGTGCAAGTAGGTTTAGGGAGTGTGAGATAAATAGGTCATGGGTGGAAGTAGATTTAAAGGTGCTGCACACAGAGCAGGCATTCCAGAGTGCAGCTTTAAAAGAGGAATTATAGTGAGAATTACATGGAATGGGTATTAGGTTGTTGTGGTTTCTGGTGTTTGTACCAGGTGGATGAGTAGTGAAGGGACCAGGGTTTGGAGAGATATCACCAGCTGCTAGGAGTAGTAGGATGGAAAGGAAGAGAAGGTGGGAGTAAGATTTAAATGTTGGGAGCTTGTATTTAGGGGATTTAGGAGGGATGTGTGGAGAAAGGCTGGATAAATATGAGTAAAGTGTGTGTGATGAATACAGAGATGAGGAGAGCAGAGAGGGAGCAATAAAGATGGTATCAGGAACAGGAAATGGTAAAATGATAGAGAGATATTGATAGTGAGGGAAGTGAGAGAAAGTGAAAAATAGAAGTGAGAAAATTATTAGGAGAATAGGTGCTGTGTTTTTAAGAGCTGTGGTTAGGAGGGTTAAAGAGGTGTTCTTAAACACTTCATGTCAAGTGAGATCTGATGTTTACACTTCCTTTATTGCACAGTCTGTTTAATTTAGAACATAACTCATCTCCTACTCAGTTTATAGCTTACCATACATTGCAGGAGCCTCCTGTGTGTGATTAAAGTTCAATTTACAGAGAAGGAGATAAAAACCTCTAAAGCAAGTTAACACTTGATTGAAAATTAAACCATTTTTCCACACAGGCTGTGTAAGTCACAGCCAGGGGAGGAGTGTCTAGGGCTGTATAAACAAATAACAGTGATTAAGCTTCAAATCTATGCAGTATTCAGTGAGGGGCAGTCTGTGTCAATATGTGGTATTCAGTGAGGGGCAGTCGGAGTCAATAAGTGGCATTCAGTGGAGGGCAGTCGATGTCAATAAGGGGCATTCAGTGGGGGGCAGTCGATGTCAATAAGTGGAATTCAGTGGGGGGCAGTCGGTGTCAATAAGGGGCATTCAGTGGGGGGCAGTCGGTGTCAATAAGTGGCATTCAGTGGGGGGCAGTCGGTGTCAATAAGGGGCATTCAGTGGGGGGCAGTCGATGTCAATAAGTGGCATTCAGTGGGGGGCAGTCGATGTCAATAAGGGGCATTCAGTGGGGGGGCTGTCGATGTCAATAAGGGGCATTCAGTGGGGGGCTGTCGGTGTCAATAAGTGGTATTCTGAGAGGAGCAGACTGTGTCAATATGTGAGGGACCCTGTGTCAATACGTGGAATTCAGTGGGGGCAATCTGTGGTATTTAGTGGGGGACTGCGTGTCAATATGTTGTACTCAGTGGGGGCAGTCTGTGTCCATATGTGGTATTCATTGTGGGGCAGTCTGTGACCATATGTGGTATTCATTGGGGGGCAGTCTGTGTCCATACGTGGTATTCACTGAGTGGCAGTCTGTGTCCATACGAGGTATTCAGTGGGGGGAGTCTGTGTCAATACGTGGTATTCAGTGGGGGGCAGTCAGTGTCAATACGTGGTATTCAGTGGGGGTCAGTCAGTGTCAATACGTGGTATTCAGTGGGGGGCAGTCAGTGTCCATGGGTGGTATTCAATGAGTAGCGGTCTGTCAATACTTGGTAATCAGTGAGGGACAGTCTGTGTCAATACTTGGTATCCAGTGGGGGGGGAGTCTGTGTCAATACTTGGTATTCAGTGGGGGGGGAAGTCTGTGTCAATATGTGGTATTCAGTGCGGGGCAGTCTGTCAATACGTTGTATTCAGTGGGTGGAAGTCTGTCAATACGTGGTATTCAGTGGGGGAAGTCTGTGTCAATACGTGGTATTTAGTGGGGGGCAGTCTGTGTCAATATGTGGTATTCAGTGGGGGGCAGTCTGTGTCAATATGTGGTATTCAGTGGGGGGCAGTCTGTGTCAATATGTGGTATTCAGTGGAGGGCAGTATGTGTCAATACGTGGTATTCAGTGGAGGGCAGTCTGAGTCAATACGTGGTATTCAGTGGGGGGCCCTGTGTCCATATGTGGTATTCAGTGGTGGGCAGTCTGTATAAATATGTGGTATTCAGTGGGGTGCAGTCTGTGTCAATACGTGGTATTCAGTGGGGGATAGTCTGTATCAATACGTGGTATTCCGTGGGGGATAGTCTGTATCAATGTGTGGTATTCAGTGGGAGATAGTCTGTATCAATATTTGTTATTCAGTGAGGGGCCCTGTGTCCATATGTGGTATTCAGGTGTAGCCAGCAAGTGGTATACCTTGTGAGAGGTGGTGCCAGTAGGTGGTATGTTAACACGGTATAGTGCCAGTAGTTTGAATACTTGGTAAGGGGTATACTCTTGGGTGCACCAGTAAGTGCAGGCAGGTTGTATACTCCATCAAGGTGAATACGGTAAGTACTGAAAAGTAGTATACTAAGTGAGGTATGGGTAGGTTACATAGTAAGATGCAATGCTGATAAGTGGTATACTCTGAAGTGTAGAAAGTAAGTGCCAGTAGGTGGCACACTCTGAATTGATGGACTAGTAAGTGGTATTCTCAATGAGGGATTGTTAACTTGGTATGGTGCAGCTGGTAAATTATATACACTGTGTGGCGTGGTGCAGATTAGTGATATACGGTGTGGCTAATAAGTATTATGCTAGGGTGAGGTGCTGGTAGGTGGTATACTATACTCAATGTAGTGAGGTGTGTTGCAGGTAGGTGGTGTGCTCAATGCTGTAAGGTGTACTCGGCGCTGTGTGTGTGAGGAGGTGCCGGTAGGGGGTGTACTCGGCGCTGGGGAGGTGCTGGCAAGGGGTGTACTCAGCGCTGGGGAGGTGCCGGTAGGGGGTGTACTCGGCGCTGTGTGTGTGAGGAGGTGCCGGTAGGGGGTGTACTCGGCGCTGTGTGTGTGAGGAGGTGCCGGTAGAGGGTGTACTCGGCGCTGTGTGTGTGTGTGTGAGGAGGTGCCGGTAGATGGTGTACTCGGCGCTGTGTGTGTGAGGAGGTGCCGGTAGGGGGTGTACTCGATCTGAAATGGAGGAGACGCTCAGACGCTGTTTCTGTGAATGAGGGGGAGGAGGCGCGCGGGCGGCCTCTGGGAAAGAAGCAGCACGCTCGTCCAATCAGAGATCGAGGTGGGCGGGACCTGACACCGTCAGCCAATCACAGGCCGGCAGCTCGCCGCCCCAGCCCTCCCTCTACCACCACGAACATTGTTGTGGAGTGACGTCAGCCCCAGACGATGCGGGCGGCCATTACTGCTGGCTGTGTGATTGCCCCCAGCCATCCGAGGACAGGGAGACAGGCCCATGGCCAGGACCAGCAGCCAAGCGGTGAGCGGGCCGCCGAGCGGGGCGAGGGTGGGGGAACGGCCACATACACCGGGCCGGGGACACAGCCAGAGACACAGCCAGGCCGGCCAGGGAGGAGCTACTGGCTGCAGGCCTCTCCCCTCTGTAACAGGCAGCACTGCGTGTACCACCCCGGCTATACCGACACCCACTCCGGGTATACCTACCGACACCCGCCCACCCCGGGTATACCGACACCCAGCCACCCCGGGTATACCGACACCCAGCCACCCCGGGTATACCGACACCCAGCCACCCCGGGTATACCGACACCCAGCCACCCCGGGTATACCGAC
>OW240918.1:127522492-127562616 GCA_933207985.1 Pelobates cultripes | reverse complement strand
TAAAGTACCCACCTCTGGGGCTTGTCTTCCCCTGTGCTTTGCCAGTTTTACCATATTTTTACAGGGCATATGCCACTTTGTTATGCTGCTGGCTAACACATGAAAAGTGCTGCTCTATAGTGTCTCTCATTGATGTACATCAAATGAGGAATCTGTTTTCTTGTAAGACGTAGCTTTTCTGTGATTCCTCTACAATTAATGAATTTTCTTCTTGAAATACATTTTACACATAGTTAGGCAGAACTTTTTATGGATTTCCCATCACCATACACAAGTGATATTTGTCCTGGAAACTATGATTAGCTTGGCAGTAAAAGGCAAACATGTTTTTGTTCAAAAAGTACAAATTTTGTTGTGTCTTGTCTTTTTACCTAGGACCTTTGTACCTGAGCTCTGAGGAAGGGGGCTGTGCCTAGCTATAAAGTTTATTTAGTTATTTTTTTTTCTTATGTAGGTAAAATGCCATGGTAGTTGACTAACCTTTGGCACTCCAGCTGCTGTTTTGAACTACATTCCTTACAATGCTCAGTCAGCTACTTGACTGGCTGTGGATGATGAGAGCTAGTCCACAACATCCAGGTTACCAAATGTTAGTTAACACTGTGCTGGGTAATCACAAGATGTCATTAGTTATAGTGAAGCAATTTAGTTTCTATTTTTTGTTGTTGAGTGTGTGTATTCAGAGTTTGAGCTAACATACTAGTTCCCTTTCTGTCAACTCAAAACAGGAAGTTGCTCTGAGTGGCTAAACCTGGCAATGTGTTGAATGCTACACATCACTTTATGCTCTGGTTTGTAGAAACCATTCATAAACTGATTGCCATTCACAGAACATGCCATTTTTGAGCCTTGTGTGCTCTAAAATATGTATTCTTATTAGCTTATAGCTCATCTTCCAACTTTTATGACAGACAACTGGGTTTTGTATAATTACGGCAACATGTAACTACTTGTGTATGTATACAAGGTTTTGGAATGTGGATGTGGCATTTGCATGTATCTTCTGACAAATATATTTCATTTACACTTTTATTATTCTAATGAAATAATTCATAATATTAAATCCAGTCTCATTTACCCATTGTAACATTTAGTTTGTATGCTCACAATCAATCTTTGTATAAAGTGCTGTGAATTCTAGGTTTTAAGCTCACTGGAGAGTCGTGTTTTTTTTTTTTGATTGATATTGATATGTCTATATTGTTGCATATCTTTCCCCCACCTTTTGTATAACACTGCAAAATATGTTAGCACTTATATAAAGAGAATTTTTATTATAATAAATGTTTACATTTTCTGCTATATCTGCTTTATACACTTGTCTTCACCTATAGTGTGATTATCCTACTTTAACATTACGATAAAAATACTGTAAAATCTGAAGTACAGTGCTATGTATTAAAATTACAGTATTTCCTTAAAAGTAAAAATGTTACATAATATAGATCGCATCATAATATTTAATATTAATAAATATTCATCCTGATGAAAGTTTCTTGGTGAACTGAAACTTTGTTTTTTTACTGGTATCTAACGAATAAAAGTAAAGTTTTATTTTTTACACTATTCAAAGTCCTTTCGAGTGCTGTATTTAAATTAACTTTTATACTTTTGCTGATTAGCACTTGGTGTATATGTGTGTGTGTATGTATATATGTGTGTGTGTGTGTGTATATATATATATGTATGTATGTATGTATGTATATATATATATATATATATATATATATTAAACCCCCTTGCATTCAGTGGAAAAGCGACGTCCTGGTGACCAAACTAATATACTGACAGATAAGCACCACAATATGCATTTTGTTATCTCGGCATATATACAATGTAGCGGAACGCCAATATTAAATCCACGAATTCCGCTGGTTCGGGAAATAATCCACAGTCAAGCGCTGAAACAGCAAGGCAATATCCCCAACCTCCCAGTAACCGGACGAGACACAGTTCTGAGAGTCAACTGACATCCTTTAATTCGGCTGCACAATTTATACAAGTCCCCATGCAAGGGGTTTCCTGAGTCCCTTCCCAGGGGAACTCCCAGAGGGGACTACATGGGGTACTTACATTACAGCATATTTCTCCCATCAGGCACTGCTACACGAGAGGGGTCCTCCTCCCAGAACCCACCGTTAAGTGGATTATCCCCTCGTGCAGCAGAACCGACAATTTATACAAAAATCCATAACTTGGTGAATATACGGTGGATTTACACGAATGGACGTTCGGTAGATAGCTGGGGTCTGAGCTCATCATTCGTGAGATTACCGCTCAGATCCCAGCTAAAATAACCGAACGCCGCACGAAAAACACATTTCTTATAAAACATATAAAAAGAACCGATTGCTTGCAGGGAACAAAATACCGAATGGCCCGAAACTCCCGAACGTCCTGGAGGCTCAGCGGTGTTCGTGCCGTCGAGTAGCCGTTTTTAGTACCATGCGCTCGACGACCTAGCACCGCTGAGGGAACAAAGGATCCAAGATGGCCGACCGCCGCATGGTCGGTAGTCGAACGACGGTCACCCAGGAGAGCCTCTAATTACCGATTGCAACATTGTTGCAATCGGTTAACTAGCGCCACACGCCTCTAAGTGTGTGGGCTATTAGGGGTATTGCGTTCGGTTCACGAACGGCCCTCCAAAGTGCCGTTCGTGAAACGAAAGAAAATCCCCATACAAACCGCCATTTGCATTCGGCAGATGGCAAATACAGGCAATTCAGACAATACATGTAGCATACAACATACAGAGTAAAGCACATATCTCCCCAGACCTATAGGCAACCCTTAAAGCTATAGTCTCTGGTTATAGTCCAAGTGGCTAGGTTTGCCACATACAATATATTCCTCCCACTTCTTATTCATTCAGGAATTTGTTTTTGGGGTGGGGGACAAAGCAAGAGCAAATGTGGGAGATATATACTATTGTTTGACCCCCGATTCCACAAAATCTAACTGTAACTGTTCAGCAGCTGGATAGCCATGATTGGACACTCCCAATGCTATTTATCATATAGCTGCCTACTTTTAAGGCATGCATTTCATTTATCAGTAAAAAATAATTTTCCAAGAATTCTTTACTTCTGGAGAAATTGCGTCTTTATCAGTGCGTCTTTATGAATGCATGCAGTGTGAGAGATAAATCAATGATATTTTTTTTCCAGCAAGGAATGCA
This sequence comes from Pelobates cultripes, assembly GCA_933207985.1. Lineage (NCBI taxonomy): Eukaryota > Metazoa > Chordata > Amphibia > Anura > Pelobatidae > Pelobates > Pelobates cultripes. Next base: position 127,559,435 of record OW240918.1, on the reverse strand, counting down.
GAAGTAGGTTTGTTTTGTAGGAGGAATATCTTGCTTAAATCATAATCTAAAAATGAAGCATGGTAAAATAATTTGAAAATGTATTTTTGGTAGTAAAATAATTACCTTTGCCTTAATGCGTTACTGATGGCTTTTTGGTTGAGTATTTTGATTAGATAGCCTTGTCTGATTATTTTTTTTATTATTATTATTTAGTCAGGGTTATGCACTGAAGTGGGAATTCTAAGTGATCTTCAAATAGCTGAACTGGGGGAAAAAAATCTCTACGTCAGCTATACTTTCTGCTCTGCTACTTTGGCCTTAAATTTGAAATTCTACATTTTCGTATGTCCATAATAACTTATTTATGCCTTTTTGAAATTCTGGCAGTTTTTTTTCCCAGACTTGTGTTGCCTAATTTTGGAGAGTGGGGAAAGAGATTTGGAAATTTATATTCGTTCACTGTCATATGACAGTAGAATGTTGTTTCTTAAAAGATCTAAATACTTTTTTTTCCACTCTACATAACTTTGAGTAAACTGATAATTTCTCCTTTCTGCCTAGAATAACTTAATGGAAGTTGGTAAACCTTAAGGATAGAATTGTGTGTGTGTGTGTGTGTGTGTGTGTGTATATGTGTGTGTGTATATATATATATATATATATATATATATATATATCTATATATATATATATATATCTCTATATCAAGATCTTGTGTATTATATATATATATTTCTGTAAAATTTAAAGTACATATATATGTACAGATAGCGTCAAGATAGCACTCTCAATATGTAAAGTAAAACTTAACTTTTAATGTGCATAGTAAAAGATCGACGTTTCAGTTTGCAACCCAAACTTTCATCAGGATGTTGATCGTTCCTAATGAAAGAGTGTGTGTGTGAGAAATTGTAGTCTTTATAACCCGTTCCAGTTAAAGGTACAGTGTAAAAACTATAACTAGTTAATCTCCTTAAATTGGTTATGGTGCCTGGAGTCCCCTGGTACTATCCCTTCACTTAGCATTCAATCATTTTTGAGTAGTAAATGAGTCCTCAATTCTCCATAGCCCATGCCCCTACTGAAGGTGTGGCTAAGACAGATAGTACACACTTCCTTCTAGCCATACCAACTCATACCTAAGTGGCCATTGTTATAGGCTGAAAGTAGTCAGCTGACACTCTCAGCTCAGTACTGCTCAGGCTAATGCTTCCTCGTTAGCCCAAGCAGCACTTGCTAGTAGTTTTCATAAAGCATTTAAACAGTTTAACACTGAATGGAAGGATGGTGTCAGGGCACTCCAGACACTGTAGTTAATTCAATGAGAGGAAACTGTTACAGTGCCTACAGCGTCCTTTAAAAAAATATATTTGCTGGCTTTTCATTTTAAATTTCTGAAGCCACCCTAAGATGTACAGAATATATTCAAAATGTATGGCGTGTGCACACTTTGAAAGATTGTTAAGCCTAAAAGTCACCTCCCACCTTATTTGGTGGGATTCTGTGACATCCATTGTGTTTTTATGATACATTGCAATACCAACATAACTGTTGTGGGAATATGCTGAATAGTGCAAAGTAATAAAAAATATAAACTAATTTGCAGTGGTAGATTATGGTAGTGAACAAATAAGATTCAGATGTTCTGATAAAAAAAAAAAACCACCATTGGATTTTCCAACATATTGTTTGACACATTTGAATACTCTGATAACAAACAATTTTTAAATATATGCTTCTGGGAGATTTTGCTTGTCATGTGAAATCAGATGTCTGCTATAAATGGTCAGGTTTACCATATACCACAATGTCTGCCTTTTTTGTTATGAGTCAAAGAACCTTCATGTTGTAAACCACATGGTTACAAACATGAATCTGTTAAGAAAAGAAAAAGTTCTCACTTATTAAGAAATGTGCCAAGATCTGAAATTAATACTTGCTGGACTTGTAATTGTCTACATTATCTGCTTTGTCTTTGTTTTACTAGTGCTTGTGTTTCAGTTTAGTTTTCCTTTTGCATAAATTATGTAAAATGCTTTTTGGTTTATAGTATTGTAGAATATCAACGTCCCAGAGAGCTGCAAAACATAAATGCAAAAACATTTCGTCAAACATTTGTCATTGGGCTAACCTGGAATATAGTACAACTGCATTATTCTCCCTAAAATATTCTGATCCGGCATCGCATTTGGTATGTCTTGGAGCTACAGCATCTGAAGCACTGTATCACCCACAGGTAATACATTTATTTAGGGTATTCCTGACTCTTTCCTTACTTCCAGTGCCACGCCGGATCCCCCTCCTTGGCTGACATCATCAGAAATTCTCAGCCAATTAATATGCATTGGATTGGCTAAGATCATAAATTTTGGTTATCTCAGCCAAGGTGACAGGCCAGGGGCAGAGCCAAACGCCCCCTGGCCAATCAGCATCTCAGAGATGCATTGAATCAATACGTCTCTATGGCAAAGTTCAGCGTCTCCATGCAGAGTGTGGAGACGCTGAAAGTCTGTGCTGTACTGCACTGACCCAGGAAGCACATCTAATGGCCGTCTGATCAGTGGCCACTAGAGTTGTCCTTAGGCTGTAATGTTTACATTAAAAGGCCTTCAGGGACATTGAATACTTGCTAGAACAAGTACAATAAGCTGTAGTTTTTCTAATGACTAGAGTGCCCCTTTTAAGGTTCCTGGTTATGCATTTATTTTATACCAAGGTTGGGAACTGTACTTGCTGTATGCAACATGTTCCAGTTCCACAAGAATAGATGTCTTATTTTGTACCTAGAAGAAACGATAGGCACTTGTGTAATTGTCTGTTTATACTACATCGTTTTTAGAGTCTTGACCTTCTTCCCAATGATCAACTTCCCATCCCTCTGTAAATATGCACTGATCAGCCACAACATTATTGCCATTGACAGGTGAAGTAAATACAATTGATTGTATTGTTACAAAGGCTCCTGTCAATATGCGGGTTATATGAGGCAGAAAGTAGTCAGTCAGTTCTTGTATTTCATGTGCTAGAAGCAGAAAAAATTATCCAACTAACTTTGACATGGCCTAATAGTGATGGTTGGATGATTGGGTCAGAGCACCTCCAAAGTGGCAAATTTTTGGAGGGGTGTTCCTGGTATGCAGTGGTTAGTACCTACCAAAAGTGGGGCCATGAAGGACAACCAGTGAAGTGGTGTTGGGGGTCATAGGCACCAAAGGCTAGACTGTCTGGTCCGATCACACAGAAGAGATGTGAGATCTGTACGAACATCAAATCCAATCCACGCAGAACCCACCTAGCAACCTGCTGCTAATGTCTTGCTGCCAGAGGTCTTGTGGAGTCCGTGCCTCGATGCATTCACTTAAATGGCAGCATGACAAGGACCTACACAATATAAGGCAGGTGGTTTTAATGTTGTGGCTGATCAGTGTGCTTTCCTAAAATGCAACACACATTCCATGCACCCTGTTTATCGAATCTCAAAGCTAATGTCCAAATCCTTCATAGTCTCAGTCATTCTGCTTCCTAAAAATATTTTTCTCCTATTGACACATTGTTTTTATGACTTGGTTTCTTCACAGTACACTAACCTGTGACCATATATAACTTGCCCTTTTTGCTCTTATTCTGCACAATTCTTCTCTAAGCCAGTAGTTTGCAACTATCGTGTCACTTCAATCTTTAGTTGTGAGCATGTGGACTGTGACAACTAGGAGAGAGCATGATGCCATGGGACATTGATTCTGGTTCCTGGTTGTTTGGCAGCTTGATATAAGCAGCTATATGCATTTACCTGTAGCATGCACCTCTTTCTAGCTGCCTCTGTGAGGTTCAGTACATGCCTGAATGTGTAACATGAAAATATCACCTCCTTCGTTCTCTAAATAAAAAAAGAAAGTAGACCGTATACCTCAGGTTTGTGAAAGGTCAAATGCATGCTAGATGTTCGAGAAGATTCTCATCTGGCAATTCATAAAAACTAATCTGCTAAAAAGTTCGCTTAGCCAGTAGTATCCCCTGCACCCATAGTTAAGATTTGTTAAGATTGCTAGTAAATTAGTCCTTTCCATTCTTCTGATGAAGGTTAAAAGAAAGCAAAATATGTGTACCTTGTTAGTTTTCTCTTAACGTCTTCCTTGGTCCAAAAGAGGTTAGGGGCAACTGTCCTCCTTATCTTGCTTACAATGCCTGAATCACTGATAATTCCTAAACTTGTTCGAGTACCATACAATTCCTGGAATCCTTCATAAATTACATACAAATTATGGTATTTCTAAATCCTGTAGCTTTACTTGAAGACTCTATATTTCTTATATTCTCACTCATGATTCTACTAAAATTCTATTCCATTCCCAAATTCTTCTGCCTTGAATACTCTATCCTCTGCTTGGCTGTTCCTTCCTCAGTGTTTATGAACCTTAATATAACAGACAATCCCTATCTCTCCACAGCACCACATTTTGCACATTGTCTTCTTTAATAACACTGTTGTATAAAGCCGGGTGGAATATGTATATTTTTATTTTATTATAAGTGTATTTGAAGCATGTAATACAGCTATGCTAATTCCTCTGTCACTGGTTCTGTAAATAAGCCAGCCATCGGAGGAAAAGATAGCCAGAGATCATGTAGTTGGATTACACTTCTATGCCATGTCATTGAAGAGAGCATATAGTGTGGTTGAAATCCGTAGTATTTAGAGTTTTGCTGGTAAGTAAAATGTTTATGAATTTGCAATTCCAGTCTTCTTAAAAAAAAAAAAAATATATATATATTTTTTTTTTTTTTGTTAGGATCTTTTAAGGAAGAAACAATGCAGTTCCTGTGCCATCCTGCTTTTAGTATTGGCAGCTCTCTCTAGCCCTGCAATCATTAAATGGCCTGGATAATCTCTTTTGATTTGGGATTTTTAAAGGCTGATTTGTTATGGCAGAATTATTTCTTGCCCTTGAGGTTGTTGCAGAACACACACATACACAGGTTCTATGACTTTGACGTCTTTAGTTTTTGCTAGAGATCTGCCTTTTTGGAATATTAGTGTGCTTCAAACAAAATAGCACTTTCTAATACTTCCGAGAAAGCTTTGAAATAAAGCTTGCTTTAACAGTAAACGTATAACAGATTCTATATGTGATTTCCTTGTTGAGAAATCACCCTAGTGTGTCTGAAACCGTTATGACTTGTAGTTATTTTTTGTTGGAATTTTTTTTTTCTGTCTTGTTTAAAAGTACAATATGTACAGAAATAATTAGATTATTTCAAATCATAGGTTACATAATTTGTGTAAAAGTGTAATGTTATAGGACACGTTTTTTAACAAGATGTTGTAATATCCTCTTACATTTCAAGGGAAATTGTCCACAAATGTATTGATGATAGTCTTTTCTGGGTTAGTAATACAATTTTAATAGTCACAATATTGATATATTCTCTATGTATAGTACAATACAACAAAGTGAGTGGAATGCAAAAAAAGTTAAGGGTTTTTTTTCTCACAATAAGCTGTAGTTGTTCTGGTGACTATAGTGTCCCTTTAAGTATTTGTTCTGGTGAGTAGAATCATTACCTTCAGGCTTTTTGCTGTAAACAGTCTTTTCAGAGAAAATGCAATGTTTACATCACAGCCTAGTGATAACTTCACTGGCCACTCCTCAGAAAGCTGTTAGAGATCCCTCCTGGGTCATGGCTGCCTAAAATGCATCCAAACATTCAGTGTCTCCTCCCTCTGCATGCAGACACTGAACTTTCCTCATAGAGATTCATTGATTCAATTCATCTCAATGAGGAGATGCTGATTGGCCAGGGCTGTGTTTGAATCATGCTGGCTCTGCCCCTGATCTTCCTCTTTGTCAGTCTCGGCCAATCCTATGGGGAAGCACTGTGATTGGATCAGGCTACCACTTCTGATGATGTCAGCAGACTGCTTTTTTTTTTTTTTTTCTTAAGCATGCAGATCTACAGCTTCTGGCTTGAATACAGTAAGATTTTGCTATATTTATGGAGGCATGAGGGGCCCAGGGGGGCTAGATGGTGGTGTTAACACTATAGGGTCAGGAATACATGTTTGTGTTCCTGACCCTATAGTGATCCTTTAACAATGAATTACAGTGAATTTAGAAATGACTAACACATTTTAGACTAAAATAGACAAATTATATCTATAGCTGTTTAGGAGAATTCCTTTAAATTGGCACAGTTGGCGAAATGTTAGAGTCCTGTTTTCAGTTCTTTACAATTCAATGTTTGGTGAATAAACTCTTCCATGGCCATGTAAATGTTATAATTCTTATTTTTTTGTAAGCTGTTAACCATTACCTTTTTTGATATTTATGTATTTTAACTAAACTGCATTTAATGTGTGCATGTTGGGGGGGATGCTCACAAGCCTACCGTGCGTCAGGTGCCTGCTCTGCCGCGGTTTGAAGTGGCTGCGATGCGGTACACCAAGGGGGCTGCTGGGATCACTCTGAACTGATTTTATTAAAATCTAAGTATGCGTATGGATATAATTATATATGTGTATATGAATCTGTTCATGTGGCTATTTATATCAGTGTATCTGTATATGAATGTGTGTACATTAATGTAAGTACATATGAATATGAATGGCAGTATGTAATGTAATTTCACTAAAAAACTGGTTTTGGGGCTGGTGAAGAAACATTTTTTTATTTTTTGTGGTGGGGCTTGATACTCCGTTTTACTTGGTACGCCTCTGTTTAATAGTAAATTAAATTAATGTGTGTACTATGAAAGGTACATCTGCAAAATATCTAGTGAATTTATAGAGTGGGAGAAAAGTATTTCAGTCATTTCTAATGCTTTCTTATAGATTCATATGCATAATAACAGACTGACAGGGAGAGCAGGAGAAACCTACAGGTGGTTCTCCTGCTTTCCAGTATAGAAACCACAGCACGTGTTTTGTGCTGTGGTTACTCTTTAGCCAATTTAGATGTCACTCCATTCAGATGTTGTTGTGCTTACAATGAAGCCGTATGTTGGCATCATGGAAGAGCATTACCCTACAAGGAAAAGTTTCCCCAAGCAAGGAAGACCAGATACTGAGCAGGACACTTGTGGCTACGGCATCTCTGGACTGAAGAAAAGTAATTTTAGTAACTAAAAAAAACAAAACAACTTTAGTCACTTACCTGTTTACAATTGCGATGTCCCTTGACACAAAGTTGCCACTCTGCCTCCTTCAACATCATCTCATGGGGGTGCTAATGTGCATGTGCAGCAAGAGCATTAGGCCCTCGACATAGGAAAGCATTGACGCAATGCTTTCCTATGGAGCTTTTACGGATGCTGGATGTCCTCATGCAGAGCGTGAGGATGTCAGGCGACACAAAGTACAGTAAAATCTACTAAAGGCTGTCTTAGTGCTGTTATGTAAACATTGCAGTTTCTCTAAAATTGCAATGTTTTACATTGCAGCACTAATCAATGAGCTGAAGTGGTCTGGCTGCCTAAAATGGGCAATTAGCACCCCCATCAGATGAAAAACTGGAAATGACCGCACTCAAAGGACTTAATAAAGGTTATAATACAACATGACTTTTAATTTAAATCATAAAAAAAAAAAAAATCGACGTTTCAGCCCCAATACATGGGCTTTCATCAGGATGGCAATAAAGGTTTATTTATTTAGGTTTATTGCCATCCTGATGAAAGCCAATGTATGGGGGCTGAAACGTCGTTTTGTTTTTTTAGTTATATAAATTAAGTTATGTTGTATTATAACCTTTAGTAAGTCCTTTGAGTGCGGCCATTTCCAGTTGTGTGTGTGTGTGTGTGTGTGTGTGTGTGTATATGTATGTGTATATATATATATTACTTGCGTAAAGATATTACATAACAATGCACGTAGAATTTAATTATATATATATATATATATAATATTTAAATTCTACGTGCATTTTTATGTAATATCTTTACGTAAGTAATTTTATTTGCAATTTGAGGGACCTGCCTGACAACCCAGGACGGAAGTCCAGAGGATTGAATTTGCCAGCACTGTATTTAACTCTGTGACTTTTTATGATGCCCTAAAACCTGTACTTTGAGGCACTGTTTTACTCGGGAGACTTCGCTGAACACAAAAATTAGTGTTTCAAAACGATAAAACATAGCACAGTTGTGATGTTGTCAGTGAAAGTGATGTTTTTGCCTTTTTCCCACACAAACAACACTTTCACTGATGATATCATTGTTGTGATACGTTTTACTGTTTTGAAACACTAATATTTGTGTTCAGGGCAGTCTACCGAGTATAACAGTACCCCCCCATGTACAGGTTTTATAGTGGTTTTTTTGAACGTTGCAGTGACAACAAATTTTCACATTGAAAATTGCCAGGTTGGTTATGGTTGAGAGCGTATGGTAGCCCAGGAATGAGAATTACCCATGTGATGGCAAACCATTTGCAAAAGAAGACAACCCAAGGTATTGCAAATGGGGTATGTTGAGTCTTTTTTAGTAGCCCCTTAGTCACAAACACTGTCCAAAGTTAGCATTCATAATTGTTTTTTGCATTTTTAACTCACAAATATAAATGCGAACTTTGGCCAGTGTTTGTGACTAAGTGGCTACTAAGAAAGACTGGACATAACCCATATTGAATAACCTGGGTTGGCTACTTAAAAAAGTACATGTGAGGTGTGATTCAGAGATTTGACAGATAACATTGTTACAATGTCACTATTGATAAATTTAAAATATATATATATTTTTTTTTTTGAAACAGCAATATCCTACTTGTACTTATAGCCCTATAACTTGCAAAAAAGCATGTAAACGCTGGGTGTTTTTAAACTCAGGCCAACATTTTGAATCTATTTAGAAGTTTTTCATTAGCTTTTGTAGAGAAGTAAGATTTTTCAAGTAGAAGTCAAACATGTTTTTTTTTTTTTTTTTATTATTTATTTATTTTTTCACCATATTTTATGGTTTGTTTTTTTAACGTAAATTATGACGCGATACAAATAATGGTATGTAAAGAAAGCCCTATCTTGTTCTGAAAAAAAAAAATATAATTTTGTATGGGAACAGTAAATGAGAGTGGAAAATTACAGCTAAACACAAACACCAAAAAAGTGTTAAAACAGCTCTGGTCCTTAACGTACACCATAGCCAAAACAGTCCAGTCCTGAAGGGGTTAATGACATTTCCATGAGTATGTAGACACCATTTTAACACATTTCTTGCTGGCAGTGGAAGAACTGTCACAATGGTTTTGACGAAAGATAGCTTGGTGTATATCTGTATTTGTCCAGTTTGATGACAAGATGCTATAAATATGGTCCTCCTGCTAAGCTAGATGTAAGTATACTATATCATATTTGTATATCATATTTCAAGTTAAAATGGTGTAATGTAACTATGTCACCTGATTATCCATGACTCTAATATACATTTAACACCAAGTTGATGAATTTTGCAACCTATGTGTCCGTTATACCAACTGGTACTTGCAGTTCGAATTTTTGTGAGGATTTTTATTTTTTTTTGGTTACTTAATGGGATTATCATTATACACCACCAAGGATTTAGTATTCCACGTTCAGTTCAGAAATCTGAATGGGGAGACCAAGCATCTTGTCGTGACAAAAACAAAATATACAGTTAACTGCTTTGTGCAGAACTCGCTGTCATCAAGCTATCAACATACCTAAAGCAGGCTTCACAAATACTGGTAGACCTCGGGAAACAGACAACCTTCTGGTTTTAGCAGCCATAGTGTGATAATTCGGTATCAAAGCACTACCGAGCAGTTGGTCAATTGGTAGCTACAGTCTCAGACTGCTCAAAACGTCTGTTCTGTAAAGGCTCAAATTGTTTTTAGAGCTAACCTTGTATTTCCTTGGAGTGTGATAAACCTGGCTCCAGACAATACTATCAAAATCCAGCTATAGGAATTTTCAAAACACTCTCTTTAAAGGAACACTATAGCGTTAGGAATACAAATATGTATTATTAACGCTATTGAGACCTAGTCACCATTTAGGTGACTATGGTCTGTTCCGTGGCGAATAAATAGTTATCCCTTTATTTGCTTACCTTAATCCAGCGCTGGGCTCCCTCGTCACTGGTGACCTCTACTCCTCCATCTACGTCAGCTTCCAAGTGGAGCCGAATGCACATGCATGGCCACAGGCGCTCTCGCGCATTCAAACCCGCCCATAGGAAAGCATTACTCAATGCTTTCCTATGGGGATCTTTTTTGACATTGGACTCCGTGAGGATGTCCAGTGTCAAATAAGTGCGATTTACTCAGTGTAAATCGCGGAAGCACTTCTAGTGGTTGTCAAGGAGACAGCCACTACAGGCTGGATTAACCCTGCAGTGTAATCATTTCAGCTGCAGGGTTAAAACTAGGGGGACCTGGCACCCAGACCACTTTATTGCGCTGAAGTGGTCTGGATGCCTATCGTTGTCCATTTGGTCCTTTGTACCTGATACTATAGAATTGTCATATTTGTTTAAATTTTTCTTACATATTCCTATTATCCATTAATGAACATGCAAACAGTGCACATGCTTTAAGTTATTACAACTGTTGCCTCTGTTTTCTTGTAAACCAAATGGTTGTTTTTTTTGTTGTTGTTTTTTTTATTGTGAAAGCGAAGTGTCAATGACTGGTTGTTTGCAACAGCTCAGCTACTGATCTGAAAGTGAAAACAGGAAACTTAAACATGTGAATAAAATGCTTTGTGAACAATGACATGCCTGGGAATGAAAAAATCTTTTATTTTTTTTCTTATGTAGTTGATTTACTTTTTTCTTTTTATCTTTTCCAACTCTTAAGCCGCAATTATTTTCCTTTCTGATTAATGAATGATTATAATTGCCTATTATGCAAGCTTTTTTCTTGCAAAGGGAAGTCAGTGCGAAAGTTGAATATTTTATAATGGGATTACTAAACACAAAATTATGCAAAGCATAAAAGTGCACTGCCAAAGATTATGCTCACTAAATGTTCGTGGAGTAACCTCTGAAGCTGAAATCCTGCTATATTAAGTTAATTTTTCTTTCTTCCTGTGCATGTTATTCTACTTATGTTTCCTATCTTCACCATGAGCCTTTTTGTTTACAGCCTCTTTATTTTGTTTTTTTTTCTTTGTCTTCATTGAAAGTGTCACTTCACACACTTTTCAAATTGTTATCCTTTAGTTCTGTTCCCCCCTTTTCCTAGCATGCCCTTTCTGCTCTTGCTGCAGTTTGTTTAAACTTGTCCATCCTTTGTGGTCCCCCTGATCAGTGTTGTAGCACTATCCTGTTGTCCTTTTCGTCTCTTCCTATCTCTCTAGTGGTCCCTCATTCTCCTTGTTGTGGTTTCCCTCTATGCCGTAAAGACTCTGATTCTTCTTCCTAGCATTGTGAGGGTTCAGCAAGTTGTAAGGGTTAAGATATCCTATGAGAACCTGGAATGCTATTTAATGGGCTAGGTGTATCCCACTCTGGCTGTACAGATTCCCACATAATGATCTGCTCGCTTCTGTTTTTGAACCTTTAGAAGAAACCATGATATAACCTCACAAAGATGTATGCTGGTAGCAGCAACTTCATTGGGGAAACCAGAGCCACACAGGCCAGTCATGTCATACAGTCTTTCAGTGTGATACACGATTTTGCCTCAGTCCTGATCTTCTGAAAGGCCAGCGTTAAGAGGAGTGATGGAAAATATTCATGGCATTTTTAAGGCCATACATGAGCCCCATAGCAATGCTTGATGTAGAAACAGTCCTGATTGGCAGCCTGTCATCCTGTCTCGCATGCGCACTAGTTTGACTCTCCCCACATCATGAGCGGGCAGTTTGAAAACAGGCACTGTGTTGCGGCACGCACAATTCGAACTCTGATTCTGCTCACTCCCTCTCTAACCCTAGATTAAGATCTACCAAGGTTGTCAGGCCTGAAGCCAAACTGTTTTCCTGATTCTATATATTGTATATATTTATTATTTGTGCCTTTTGCTCTGGTTATGTTATAGGTCTTGTACCATTTTTCCATTTTTAAATTTTTTTTTTTTTTTGGTTTAATAAAGAATGTTAAAATCAATAAATAGGATACCACACTCAAATATATAGCAAGTTGTTATATTGAAATATTATCCCAAACAACTAAAATCAGACCCTGTATACATAGTACATTCAAAAGGAGAAAATACAATTAATCTGTGCGCCTATAATATCATCAGCATAACAAACTCACTAAATATCCTATTTATTTATTTTGGAGGTTGGATTGTAGGGTGACCTTGATAGCAGCACCTATTTTCCTGTTGAGTGCCATTATCATAAATATTTTTTGTACTAAAGAATGTTCTTGGCATTTCCTTTGAATGTTTTCTAGGAGAAATACTTGCTAAATTGGGAGCTTTCTTTATTGGGTCATCTAATATCGTATGCTGGTCCATTGAGGTCATGCCATAATAACATCCATTTTATGTGCCATGCCACATGGTTCTAGTGGCTACATATTGCCTAATCTGTTTATAACTATAAGAGGGCCCTTATTGTACTACATTTTGAATTGCCAGCTGTAAAATGTCGTGTTCTTTATACTAGGAAAGCTTTTGAGGCTAAGAATAAGTCACCAAGCCTTTTTTGAGTTTGCTTAATTACACTGGTGTGATTTATTTTGTAGCAAAACCATAGAGTAGCTAAAGGCATTCAGTCATGCTGAATTTGTTAACATGTTCTAGAAAATCAAGAGTTTTGGGGAGATAAGAGTATAAATGCAATTTGGCACAAACTTGGCATGTGCAACATTTATGTCTTCCATAGCTATAGGCACAAATACCAGCTCAATGAATCCCATGCAATTATTTATATCTATAAAAGGAGGTCTGTATCTGCATGCCAACATTTTAAAGTAGGACTCCGTGTGCAGCCAGTGTGTGACCAATAGAATTCAGATTGTTGATCTCGCATTGGCCAGCAGTCTGTCTAAACTGACCTTGCGCACTCTGCATCGCACAAGGAATTCTGTTTTACTTGCAATACAGAAATTGGGACGATTAGTTGTTGCAGCATTTAAAATGAATTAAAGGAACACTATATATAGGGTCAGGAACACAAATCGGTATTCCTGACCCTATAGTGCAAAGCCCACTATTTGGTGGTTTGCTCTCCCCCCTTTAAAAGTTAATAAAACTCACCCTATTTCCAGCGCCGCACGAATGCGCCGGCGCTGCCCCTGCCCCCTTGGTGACATCAGAATTGCCCATTTTTAGCCAATCCAAGGCTTTACAATTGGGAAAGCATTGGATTGGCTAAAATCTGCAAGGGGTGGGGCCAAATGCAGTTTTTGCTAATTGGCACATCGGTACATCAGTAAGCTGTAGTTGTTCTGGTGACTATAGTGTCCCTTTAAAGTCAAGTTATATACTTTCAAGTGGCCTCGTTAACAGTAACCTTTGTTAAAGGATCACTATAGCGTCAGGAAAACAAAGCGGTTTTCCTGACACTATAGTGCCCTGAGGGTGCCCCCACCCTCAGGGTCCCCCTCCCTTGGTGCTGAAGGGGTTAAATCCCTTCAGCAGTTTACCTTAAATCCAGCGCCGGTCACCTCTCCTCCCCCGCCGACGTCAGCTCCTGAGTGGAGCGGAATGTGCATGCGAGGCAAGTGCCATGCACGCATTCAAACTGTCTATAGGAAAGCATTTCTCAATGCTTTCCTATGGACGTTCTGCACGTTGGAAGCAAATTTGAAGAAGATTGCCACTAGAGGTTGGATTAACTCCTAATGTAAACGTAGCAGTTTCTCTGAAACTGCTTTGTTTACATGTGAAGGATTAAAACCTGAGGAACCTGACACCCAGACAACTTCATTGAGCTGAAGTGGTCTGGGTGACTATAGTGTCCCTTTTATGTTAATCTCTTGATGGGAAGAAACGCTCTCTATTTTTTTTTATTTTTTTAACCTCTTTAGTTCTGACATTAGTTGAATTTTATTTATTTTTCATGCACTTCTATCTGGAGCTTTTCATTTGGTCCCTTTTTAAATACATACCAGGCATTAGAATAAAAAAAGGCTGATATCTGCAAATTTACTTTTTCTCCTGGAAGCGAGAGATTTCTGATACGTCCGGTTCTTTTTTTTTTTTTTTTCGTTTTTTAAATAGTCATGGCACATGACACTTATATATGGACTGATATATTTAGATTTTTTTTTTTCCTGTCATTTGCAATTATATACATATATGTAAAGTGTACACACTGTGACCAAAGCTTACTGTAGTGATTATGGTGAGAGCCCCTGGCACAGTCCCATGGACTCAAACTATGTTTAAATTACTTATTTAAAACTTACCTGGGACACGCATCACTCATTTCTGGAAATCTATCCTAAATATAAATAATATTTACTAGCCAGAGCAAAACTAGCTACTAGCCTATACAAGCCACTTGTGAGTTGTACGGCATGCACATGCAGTTAGAGATCTTGCACAGATAATTTCGCTCTTTCAGAGTGTGGGTAGGTGGCCATATAGTTGTTGACCACTGTTGCCTTAAATGAATAGGGAGAAAGGAGCCATAAGGCACCTTAAAGCGGCACTGTCATGGCCGAATCCCGTTTTTTTTTTTGGTTTTTTTTTAAACCCCCCTCCCGCCTCCACTATCTCACCCCCAAATGCCCCTAAGCCCCCCATATTACCTGTTTTTTAATCTTTATTTTCTGCCCCGATCTATATTCAGGGCGCTGCCATCTTTGTGTGGGTAGATGAAGTCCCTGTGGGACACGTCATCTGCCCACACTTGATAGACTGTGAGATTCCCGCACATGCCCAGTGAAACACTTGGACATGCGAACGGGAATTTAATCCATTCATTCATCAGAAAGACGAATGAATGAATGAATAGAAATGTCAGACGAACAAACTAATACTGAATATCCGTGTTCGTTCAGTTTATTACAAGGAGGGAGCTAACGGCGCAATATGTAAAGAAAGAAGCGGCAGGGAGCAGTATGACCCCCATAATAGCATAAGGGAGATTAAAGTCTCCCCAATGCCCCTACTGCTATACTGTGAGTAGGGGCATGTCCACTAAACAGTGAGCAGCCGGTGGCGCCTCACTGTTAAAAAAAAAAAAACACCCTACTTACAATAAGGAGTGGTGGGTGGGGGCCCTAAAAATCATTAAGGGGGGGGGACCTACTGTCCCACCCACCACCCCCCTCTCCCCCCCAATCAAAGTGACTAGGGGTCCCTAAAAATAGTGAGGGGGGAATAAAATAACTAACCTGTAAACAAAAATTAAACTTACAATTTGACGTCTTCTTTTTTTCTAAAATCTTCATTTTTCAGCCCCAAAAAGGGCCAAATAAAAAGCCATCATACCCATCGAATAAAATAGAAAACCCGAGCGCAAAAAAAGAAAATCCAGACGAAAAAGAAAAAAACCGACGCAAAAAAAATTAATCCATCTTCACCCATGGAGGGCTCCGTGCAGACTGAGCTCTGCAGGGCGGGGAAGGCTTATAAAGCCTTGCCCCGCCCTGCAATTAGGCTAAGAACACTCTGGTTGGTTGGTTTAAGCCAATCAGAGTGCTCTGTCATTTTACATAGCGTGGGAAAATTCCAAAGAACTTTCCCACGCAGTGTAAAATGACACAGAGCACTGTGATTAGATGGATTTCAAGCTGATCCTGAGAGAGGGGGAGAAGAGGAAGAGATTGAGGAAAGGCAAGTTCGGCATGACAGTGCCGCTTTAAACCACAACCTATGCATAAAGTATTAGCGGTAATTTCCTGTTTGGATCAGCCTTACAATCTCCACACCGTGTTTGAAACGTATTCACTAAACTCTGAATTTTCATCAATTAAATCAGAAGCAAAAAAATTCCAAGTTGAGACTATGATGAAGTTGGAGAGATTTTCCAGATCGGCTATCTTTGCCGCCAATTTTTCCATTTGTTTAATGAATAGCGTTTAGAGTTTAGTAAATAACTCTGTGGGTCTTGTATTTAATTGAGAAAAGGCCACATGTATGCATGCACGTAGTATGGGGTGTGGTGCTTGCTAGGCCCTGTAGCATAATTCATGTATGTGAGAACAAATAAGATGGTATAATAAGTATGGAGTTTGTATTAGTGTCCTAGAATGCTCTGGATAGTTAAAAACTATATGTAATCCCAATTTTTAGATTTTGGTTACATTAGCTGACCAGCTACTCTGCCGTCATTCCAATCATTTCTTCACTTCAACTACACTTTTTTACAGATGAGTTAGAGCTTGGCTATTGTGTATATTTGCAGGGAAACCAGTGATGTGTGTTTTTTGGCATTAATAATACAATAAAATGAACTTACTCAGCAAGCGAAACTACTTTCAGCAACTAATATCAAGTCTTTGAAGTATTCATCTGTATGGCTCATTTCTACATCCCAAGGTAAATTTATAACCCATATAAAGCATCATGGATGTGCAAGTAAAAAAAAAATAATACGACTGAAAATTTTAAATCTTTTTATTTTTTTTTATAAATGTGTGGATGAAGATCAGATTTCAAAATGTAGACTATTTGGAAAATTCTGTATTATAGTCAGCACTTGACTGTTTGAGCCCAACAGGGTTACTCGCTAAAGATAGAATTGTATGGGATTCAAAGTGAATTTCAAATGTAAGACCTTAGTCGTCAAACTAGCAAAATTATTCAAGTCCGTTTTGCTTTCAGTTCAGTTACCTTGAATTACTTTAAATTCCCATCAGTAAATAACCTTGCAAGATTTAAAGGACCACTATAGTGCCAGGAAAACATACTCATTTTTCTGGCACTATAGTGCCCTGAGGGTGCCCCCACCCTCAGGGACCCCCTCCTTCCCGGCTCTGGAAGGGGGAAAGGGGTAAAAACGTACCTTTTTCCAGCACTGGGTGGGGATCTCTCTGCCTCCTCTCCGCCTCCGATCTGCCTCGTCGGCTGAATGCGCACGCGCGGCAAGAGCTGCGCGCGCATTCAGCCGGTCACATAGGAAAGCATTATCAATGCTTTCCTATGGACGCTGGCGTGCTCTCACTGTGAAAATCACAGTGAGAAGCACGCAAGCGCTTCTAGCGGCTGTCAATGAGACAGCCGCTAGAGGCTTTGGGGGAAGGCTTAACAGATTGATAAACATATCAGTTTCTCTGAAACTTCTATGTTTATAAAACAATGGGTTAACCCTAGCTGGACCTGGCACCCAGACCACTTCATTAAGCTGAAGTGGTCTGGGTGCCTAGAGTGGTCCTTTACGTTTCAGTAGAAGCTGAATGTAATGGTGTTCCATAGAAGAACTCTGTCTACTTATACATTGTCAGATATCACTCGGCTAATGCTCTCAGCCGACGAGTAAACACATGTCGACATTGGGCTGTAATTGCGCTGGTGAGTGGATTGTTCCTTTTTAATATAAAATATTGCACATTCTCTTCTAATATACATGTGAAATATCCTATGCATATAAAATAATGGTAACATATTTACAAAACATGACCATACATCGCATAAACCTGCCACACCTCCCGGGTACTCCATTATCGACCGTTCTATTCCAATCATATCTCTTATAAGATTAATCCCGTCTTTGGGTTGTCCTCCTCCTGGCAGTCTCTGACATTCATGGTTAGAACAGGTATGCTTTGTTTCTCTTAAAATAGATTTATTCACTAAACACAAAATTGTACTGAATAAATAACCGAATTGCAAAATTTAGATTAAAATGGCCAAGCTGTGACTTTTAGCCAGGTTGAAGAATTTTTTCATTTTCCCTAAATTGTGCAGTTCGTGTTTTCCATTAAAACAAATTGATGTTTTTCGTGAATAAACACCGGCGGGCTTCCCCTAATAGCACAGAAAGCTGGAATTTTTCATTTTGAAGTTTACAATGTATAAGAGACTTCTGTAAACAGAAATACAAGTGTAACTTTGACACTGTGTAAAGAAGGCCTTTTGTTTGGTAAGTCCCATCATGTGGTGTTCCTTCCTATTAGTACATGTGCATTCTAAAAAAGGTACATATTTTTAGTTTCAAGACACTGTCAGGCTTCATGAGCCTCAAGGGCGTATTCACTAAATAGTATATTGTAAACTGATAATTCAGGCTAAAATGCCTAAAAAGGTTTGAATATAGCTGATGTGTAGAGTGGCTCCATCTCCTCTATATTGGCCTAAATTCTGCAATACAATTTTTGAGATCATTAAGTTTTAAACCAAACCATCTTAATTCAAAGAAACTCTATAGAGGTATCTCTACCTCCTCCCCACCACCACCACTACTCTCCCGTTTCATGTAAAAAATAATTATTTACTTATTTGTACTTCATCGCCAAGCCTCGCACAATGTTCTCCAGCTCTTTGGGTTTCTGCATCACAGGACCAGGTTCTACTCGTACAGTGCAGTAGAAGCTCCTCTAGTGGCTGTCAGGAAGAGTTCCTTTAATTTCACTGTATAATTGATTTTGTTCCCCTATACAGCTCCAGTGTTTTCTCAGTCTGGTACATAAACCGTGTTGGATTACCACTCTTCATTATGTATACCTGTGGTTCCCAACCCAGTCCTCCAGTACCCCCTACCAGTCCAGGATTTAGGGATTATTACCCAATTGTGTTTAAGGTGTTTTTGGACTGGTAGGGGGTACTTGAGTGGGTTGGGAACCCCTGATGTAAACAATAGAAATGTCCGAGGGTTATTCAATAAAGCAGATATGAGAGAGAGATTTTTTTTTTTCTCCAAGATTGCATGTCAGTTTAATAGATTTCTGCTAAAAAAAAATTTTCAAAAGCAATTCATTTAAATCAAGAAATGAGCACATCTAACGTAAAGATAAATACAGTATATTTTTAACAATAGTTTTCCTTTAACTTAGACTTATTAATGTCCATTTACAACTTGGTTAAAGGTGACTGTCTTTGCATGGATTAGCACAGTTCTCTCAGCCAACCAGTGCCATGCTGGTTGGAAAAACTTTGCATGGACGATTGCAGAAGTGTTAAATATTGTTGCCCATGTGGCCAAGAAAGGGACGGGTACTGGGAGGAACCCGGGTTTGTGTCAAACCTCTCCTAAATAGCATCATAACAGCATGTTGGATACTCTAAACCTGCTTTCAGTACATTGTATAGATCAGTGCTGTTTATCCTCTTTGCTTTAAAGGTCTTGAAATTTTTATTTATGACTTGTCAGAAGGCTGATTTCAATAAAACAAAGTTTGTAATCAGTGGTTCTATTAACTGTTTCAATTCGTTCTTTTTTTGTGGTTGAGTAAGTGTCAATCATTGTGGTTTTTTTTAAGGCTGCAGCATGTTAGGGAGAAACCCTTGTAGTTTTGGTATTATCTACATCACCAGAATAGCACACTCTGTCAGGTGGTTGGAAAGTACCGACTGCATAATAATTTTTTTTCAGTTGCCTTGCCTCTTAAATTTTAATAGGTTTTGTTTGTTTTTGTTTTTTTTGTTATGAGAGTGCTTACGATTTAGTTTTTTTTTTCTTGAGTCCAACCAAAAATGCCTTCCGTGCTACTCACAAACAAGTATGCCTTGCTTTTAAAGCTAGCTTATCCATTAACATTATGTTAATTTGTAAAGTGCGCTAAAAAGCCAATGTCATTCTTTTTAAATGATTCGTCAGCATATAAGAGCACACAAGGGGGGAGGGAGGGGGTATTAAAGTGAACCTGCCATAACTGTTTAGCCATAGTGGATAATCGCTCCAAAAGCAATGAATAACCTTCATTTATCAAAATAATAAATGGTATATTTGATTGCTTTTAAAGCAGTTAATAACACCTATTCAGTGCATCCACCACTGCGTGAAACCAGGTTTGTGGGTGTTAAACTAATGTATCACCTCTCCTGTCATTCAATTCCATCTATGATGTCTGCCTGACTCTCCATGTTGATATTCGATTGACAGGTGAGGGACCATATTAGTTTACCATAGCAGGTAACTTTTTAACCTCTATTTATAAATGTAATTTGGTTCTGGCTGAAATCCCTTCCAGACTCAATTCCTCTTGTAAAACTAATAGCTGATCCTGTGGGCATCAAAAGGAAATTAATAAATAAATGTATCATATAAAAGCAATTACTCAGTGACTAAAACATTTTTTTTCTCTTTTTATTTTTCCTTTTTTAGTATGATGCAATTCCAATACAGTCCAGTGTGATTTTATGTTCCTGCCCATCCCCTTCAATGGTGAGAAATTCCTCCGACTCCAGCTCACCATCTACCCTGCCTACCTGTGGCAGCAGATCAGGCTCCAGCATGGACGTCAAAACAGTGGAGTCGAGATCTAACTCAAACCCCTTGCAGCAGCCTCGAAAGAAACGACCACAAGACTTCAAGCTTGGAAAAATTCTGGGTGAAGGGTCTTTTTCAACAGTGAGTGATCAGTTACTGTCAAATGTATTATTTATTTTTATCATAGAGCATGCTTTAGTCTTTGGTCCATGGGAATTTTTTTTTTTTTTAGATTTTAAGTTATAACTTAGTCAGTCTCCAAGGTAAATGGCATGCAGACAACTTTCTCACTTCAGGACAGCAGTAGTGCTAGGACAACACGTGCAAGCTTTGGGAGTCTGGACAACTGCAAAATTCTCACATTTCCTAAATTTAAAGAAACACTATAGAGTTGGGAATATAAACTTGATAATCGCTACCCCCTAAATATAATAGATTTATTTACCTGTCTCGCCGCTGCTGCCCCACATTCGCTGGCTGAGGTTAGCAGTCTAATTCTTCCCCATATGGATGCATTGAGAGGCAAGTGTGCATACGTGGCAAATTGCCTCAGTGCACCATTTGGCAACCACTCATAGAGATGCATTGAACCGGTGTTTTTCTGTGAGGATTGTTTCGTTTTTACATGTAGAGTGTGGTGTTGGTCTGTTTTTGGGCTGTGTTGAAGTGACAACCACTAGAGGTGGTCTTGGGCAGTAGTGTAAACACGGCCTCTTCTCAGAAGAAATGGGTGGCATTGTAAGAAATAAAAGTGTTTGCAGTGGGCACTTGGCACTATCGGAAATAAGATGGCAGATTGGAAGCACTTTTGGGATACCACAGCACTCAACACACCTTGTGTCTTATTTATCAGCTGGACAAATCCACCCACTATCTATTGAGTTAAAAAACAAATTGTTTAATCTGGGCATGGATTAAAAGACATGTGATTCAAATTTCTCAACACGTTTATGGAGAAATACTGTTAGGCTGGAGACTCTACACCTCTCTCTCCTCCTCTTCAGCGTATAGATTGCTGTTGTCTTGTGCGTGGCTTCCTTGTGGTTCAGTAACTATATTTTGAACCTGGAGGTATCAGTGTCTGAAATGTACCTAATAGCTCATGTAGAGTAATGACAATGACGTTCTCTATCCCACCTGCCCTCCTGTGACGCTGCCCAGGAACAGAACTGAAAATAAGTATTCTCTTTTTCATGCGATGAAACTATGCTGCCTTTAAATTATCTTCTTCCCTTCATAGCTGTCCGTATCAAATGTTACAAAGTTGTGCCACTAGTGCTTGCAGCAAAGGGGTCTCCTTTCCAGACTACAAATTTCTCAACATTATATAGATTAGAGCAGTAGTCTTTGAAGGCCTATGTTTCTTAGTCTGCCATTTTTTCACGTATGTTACTCTGTGGATTGGAACTACAATTTGCAACCGGGCCAATCTCCTCTGTTTTAACTGTTCTTTGAACCTTTCATATCAGCTGAAACTGTTTATCATAGCTGCATGAGAGTGAGTTTCTTCTAAAAGAGTGCAGGAGAGCAAAATATATGTATTTTCAGTATTCTTTTAGAAAATATAGAATAGATTCAGGTATATTTATTTAATTTTTCAATCATTTTAGGTTGTCTTGGCCAAAGAACTTTCTACAGGAAGAGAATATGCAAGTAAGTAAATATTTTATTTACTAATTAGGTGGGGGTCCAAGTATCTAAGTTTGTTTTTCTTTAGACTTTGTATCTGTTTCTTTAGGAAGTGGATTTAAGTAATTCAGTATTTGTTTATTTAAAGGGACACTATAGGCAACCAAATCACTTCAGCTAATTGAAGTAGTCTGGGTGCAGTGTCCCTTTTGCAGTTAGTGCTGCAATGTTAAACATTGCAGTTCCAGAGAAACTGCAATGTTTACATTGCAGCTCTAAGTCTGCAGGGGCGCTTCCTGGATTGAAATGGACCTTTGGCCCAGTATCTGAAGCTGGACCTCCTCACGCTTTGCATGAAGACATCCAGCATCAGATTTTTCCCCATCAGAAAGCATTGATTCAGAAAGCCTAATGCGCGCGCAACTTGCCGTGCATTGGCATGAGCACCCGCTCACCAGGGAGGGAAAGGGCAGGGGAGCGATAGTGCTAGGAATACAGCTTTGTATTCCTTGCGCTATAGTATCCCTTTAATACCTGTTTATTAAAGGGGCACTTTAATAAATATATACAAATGCTCGTCCCAGTGACCACAGTTTGCAGAGTTTGCTGATTAACAGAATATCCAAACACTCTGACAATCAGGTTGGAGAACATTGATAACTACTGACGTGTTTTTAATGTGGCCGTTCAAAAACTTTTATTTGAAATTGAGATTGAAAACCAGGACATACTTAGCTACCAAAGCACTTTAGCAAGCAGTTTGCTGCCTATGGTGCCCCTTTAAAAGAACATTCCAAACCCCTATAACTCCTTAAGCTCATTTACTTTGTTGTGGGACAGGAGTGTCCAAGCATCATCTTACTTTCAGTGGTTAAACGGTTTTGCAGTGAATGCTTTGTATATCAGCGCCCTCCCTGCTTGAACCTTCCTCATACCGCATCGCAGAGTTGACAGATGCTGGAGCCCCATTACAAAAAACTGTTCAATTATGAAGGTTAAAAAGCTATCATTGTCTCCTGTCCCCATAACTTAATGAGCTTAAGTTGTTATAGGGTTGTGAGAATTCTTTCAAGAATTTTATTAATGTATAGTAATTGTGTAACTCTTTACAACATAGTATTACATTGGTAAATAGAGCAGATTAACAGGGACTGTATTTGTTACTCTAAAGTCTCTAAACAGCTCTCATGCTTTTTGTTTTCTTTTTTGGGGTGTTATTTTTTTTTCTTCTAAATATATATATCTCAAATCATGGACCCCAATACTTTTGTATGAAGATGAAGTGATTTTGGTACCTAGTGTCCCTTTACCATGGGAGATACCTTTCAACATATTTGCAGAAATGCCCATGACATATAGGAGAAAATAAGGGGATAAATCATTCAACTAAATAAAACCTCTTTTATATGTTTAATCAATTTGTTTTGGAAATGTTTTCAGGAATATGTGAACAACAGCTTAACCTCTTTTCTCTGCATTGTAGTCAAAATTCTACAGAAGAGACATATTGTAAAGGAGAATAAGGTACCTTACGTAACCCGAGAAAGAGATGTGATGTCGAATCTGGACCACCCTTTCTTTGTAAAGCTTTACTTCACATTTCAAGACGTTGAAAAACTATGTATCCTTTATTAAAGCCTTCCCAGAGCAAAATGATCTGCAACAGCATTGCAAAGCTTTTGAGAACCAGCTTGGCGCTTGGCTGATCGTTTGCAAAGTATTGCAATGATCCATTAGTTAATGACGATAATAAAATGTCTCTCCTTTCTAAAAGGCAACGTAGAGCAAAATACTTTGGGAAAGTTGTAGTTGGACAGTATATGTACAACTTTGAAGCTTGGGAAAAATAAAACAAGTAAAAAACAAGTTAGGTTGCCCAGTTTACCATTTATAAAACTCAACCAGAATATATGATGGAGGGATCAGGGCTTCTTTTCCGGGGTCTTTAAGTATTAATACATGGTATCACAGAAGTGGTTCTGCCCCCCTCCTTCATGTCTTCCCCTGCAGTTTAAGTAGTCCTACTGTCTGCTAAAGGTTTGGCAACTTACCTGGGATCCTCAATCCTTAGGACATTTTACTCCATTGATAGACGGTAATGCTCATTCTAGGTTCTGCCGTTGGTTGTGCTGGACTGCTGGTATTAGCTCAATACAGAGCTCTTCCGGTTCTCATGAAGAAGGTGGCCAGTGCCTTGTGGACCTCACATTTATGGTGTTTAGCCAATCCACTGCTTTACCATAAGCATTAGAATGTCTGAAATCGTCAAGGAGGTGGGACGGTGTGTGGGCCAAACACAGGCATCTGAGGAGTGGCCACTGGAGGTGTCCCTAGGGGAAAATGTAAACACTACCCTTTCTCTGAAAATGCCTGTAGGGAATGATTATACTCACCAGAACAAATACATTATACATTATGCGGTAGTTGTTCTGGTGACTATAGTGTCCCTTTAATTGTATTATTGAATATAATTATAATCATTCCCTACAGGCATCTTTAAAATCTGTTAATCCATTTTCACACTTGCACAACCGTACAGAACCTTTTAGACTTGTTTGTTTTATATTTGAGTCTTGCTAGTTTCCTTTACACTTCCTACAGATTTTGGCCTTAGTTATGCTAAGAATGGTGAACTACTGAAGTACATACGAAAGATTGGCTCATTTGATGAAACCTGCACCAGGTTTTACGCTGCTGAAATGGTTTGTGCTTTAGAATATCTACATGGAAAGGGGATCATTCACAGGTAACAGTCAAAAGTAGATGTACTGACTATCTGTACTTACAAGTAGGCCCCCCTTGGCTTAAATGGCGCTCATCCAGTATCTTCTATTTAAATAATTTTCTTGCAGTTACTCATTTGCCTTTACACTCACTGCAGGCATCCCAACGTGACATCTTTTCTTTACGAACCAATTAATTTCAGTTTTGTTTATACCAACAATGCCAAATTCTATCTCCCTAACTTTCTTTTCTTTTTTTTTTTCTTTTTTTTCCTACTCCGTGTCACCAGTTGTTCCTTTTTGCCATATTAAAGCAGTCAGCATTCCTTCCATCCTCTACTCATTCTGAGACCTCATAAAATTTCCATTTACATAGCCTACAATAATGTTGCTGTTATTTTAGAGCTTGACAATTATTTTATTCCTCATCATTATTCCTTCTTGAACCTAAACACACTGCTTTTACTCACACCTGCCTCTCTATGGTATTGCTCTAATTAGAAAGGCACAAAAAAAACCCTCAACCAACTGTTAATCTTTGAGCTGGTTTGCCTTTTATTTGCGATCTTACTAACAAGTGGGCAAAAATGTTTGCCATGTTACTAACAATTGATCAAATGTTTTCACCTCTGATTGGAATTACTTTCTTGTCTGTCAAGTGGGTGCGGTGAACAACCATAAACAAAGTTAAACTATATTAACTGTTTATGCATTTTACTATTTACATTTCACATATTTGCATATATTTTCTCTCTCATGATTGAGATTTTTGATAAATGTATTTTCATTTGCATCTAAAACACTCACTATAATATTATTGAAGTTTAATGTATTTCAGTAGAGAAAGACAAAGTAACCCCGTCTCAATTATATTCTTTTCAGTATGCTGAAGAGATATACCATCTCTTTCTAAACTTTGTAAAAACTTTAATTGGGATCTTATAGCTCTAAAATGTGTACAGTTCAGGTGTGGACTTTAACTATTTTCAACTTCTTCCTCCTACATCTATGCCATTGGCACTAAATGCTGCTCAACACAGTCCTCTTATCCTACACCCTTCTTTGATTTTAGGCTCATCTGTTACCTTTTTACAATATCTATTTTTCGCTTTTTGACGTTCCTATTCTGATCCATATCCAACCCTCAACCGTATACATTTCAGCTTCCTTGTACTACCAAAGTCAAAATATCTCTCAGATCCCATATCTACCACCTGAGCAGTCACCAAGGGTCTTAATTACCCCCAAAATGAAGTAGACCTTTTATAACCTTGCTTCTGTCTGTTCCCATGAATGCGCTACATCGCAAGTTTGTGTCCAAGGAGGACTACTCAAAGTCCAACCTGAGATATGCAGTTGATGCATTACAGTATTTGTTTGGACTTTGAGAAGTCCTCCTTGGACACAGAAACTTGAGATGTAGCTCATGTTTAAACAACTGTCCCAGCTTGACGTGCAAATGAGAAGAGACAGGCATCATATTGTGTTTAGTGGTGCCGGGTGTGTTTAATAATTTAAAATGTTCTATAAACGTTTTATTTATCTTTCAGAGACCTGAAACCAGAGAACATTTTACTTAGTGAAGATATGCACATCCAAATTACAGATTTTGGAACCGCAAAAGTGTTATCAACAGACAATTGTCAAGGTATGTTTTTGCAATCCTTACGAACATAAACGCTGGGTGTTCTACAACCTTCTGGTTAAATATGACAATCTATAATTTTATTGTTTGTTTGTTTTTTTGTTTTTTTTAAACATCACAGTGCATCTGAGAAAACACTACTTTGAACCTTCTGAGGTCAAGTAACAGAAGTACCATTGAGTTTGCGAATAGCATGTATACTCCAGTGAACACTCGAAATCTTGCAAAAACTAACTGTATTCTATCTAGCTATATAACTGCATAGTGTTACCATTATGGAGAACAGGACTCCGGTACAATATAGTATCGTAATTAAA
The DNA here is from genome assembly GCA_933207985.1 of Pelobates cultripes. NCBI lineage: Eukaryota > Metazoa > Chordata > Amphibia > Anura > Pelobatidae > Pelobates > Pelobates cultripes. Next base: position 127,532,914 of record OW240918.1, on the reverse strand, counting down.
ACAAATTTCAAAAACACCAGAAATCACAATGTTATTGGGGTAATTTCCAGTTAAAATACCATTTTTCAGGTAGCATATATAGCAAGAACAAAGCAACCCTAAAGAAAGGTTCAGACCCTAAATTTCCAGTGACCGGTGCTTTGTTGTATTAGTGAGCTGAAAGGAAAAAAATTTCAAACTGCTCAAAAACTACATGGCTAATGCTAAAGATACAGTATCTTTAGTTGACAAATTAGTTTATATGTGATACAATATCCTCAGATGAATTATCAGTTTCACTAAAAATAGAATGAGGAGAAAAAAAATGTAATGACATTGTAACTGCTGCTGGTTCCCCTATTTACCACTATAACATCTTAAAGCATAGAATTTAGCAGGGCTTACAGTACAGATATTTTAGCCATAATATATAGTTAGTATGAGTTCCTCTATTTAAAATATATAAATAATTGAGAATACACTATAAAATAGGGATTGGAAGCAATAAAGATTTGTCTTTTTACATATAAAAACAGACATTTAAAAACTTAACCCATAACAAAAATTTATAGCAGAGTTTATAAGATTAAAGTATAGCTTAAAATATCAGTAATCAACCTCCCAGTCATGATAAAATGGAGCAGCATCTCTGCATCCAAAATTCTCTTTTTTGTGCTTTTAATATTAAAAGTACACATATTGATACCTTAGATTTTCAGTTAGGTCGTGTTAGGGCCTACCTTAACTTGGCAAAGATAAGAGACCATGACTTGGTCATTTCACATGAGCGCATCTTAATCAGTCTATTGTAATGACGTAGACATCTTATCTATGTTTAAACTAAAACTTAAAGCAGCGCTGTCATAGCCGAATCTTCCCCCCCCCCCCCCCCCTTTTTTTTTTTTTTTTTTTTTTTTTTTTTTTTTTTTTTTATAATCCCTCCAGACTCCACTACATCTAATTGACCCCCTAGTCACTCCCAAATGCCCTAATCCACCCATATTACCTATTTTTGAATCTCTATTTTGTGCCAGGACCTAAGTTCTGGGCGCCGCCATCTTTGTGTGGGAAGATGAAGTCCCTGTGGGACACGTCATCTGCCCACACTATATAGCACTGTGAAATTCCCGCACATGCCCAGTTAAACACTTGGGCATGTAAACGGGAATTTCATCTGTTCATTCGGCAGAGTGACTAGGGGCTTGGGGACCCCTCGTTACCTTGTAAGGAGGGAGGGGGCCATTTTCATTCAGGGCCCCCACCCTCCACTCAAGGGTGGGGGCCGGGGGGAGGACAAAAGTTCCCCCTCCCTCCTTATCCTTTAGGGCCCCCACCCACCGCTCGGGGTACTAGGGTATTGTTTAACAGTGAGCAGCCACACTGTTTAATAGACATGCCCCTACTTGCAGTATAGCGAGTAGGGGCAGCATTTACTAATACTAAGTAATCATTACTTAGTATTAGTAAATGTGTCTGAAAGACCAAAGTCCCGAATTGTGTCCTAAAACAAATGAACATGTGAATCAGGATGCCCTCAAGGCTGTCAGCTTGACTGCCAGGAGGTTTTCTCAAAATCCTAAAAATGCAGAATTCATTCTATGTGAGTATTCATTAGGTTGCCTTCTATACAAGCATGGGGTGGTCCCACACTATGGCTGCGTAGTCTTGTCTTTTGTTAATTTTGTATTTTTGTGTTCAGATATTTTTCATTGCGTTTCTGCAATATATGTCTAATTTATCTCTTGACCACAATAAAAAGAATATTTATAAAAAGTGCAGTCTTGTCTTATATGAATGGGGACAATGATGGCATGCAGTTAACATGAAACACTTCATAACGTTTAAATGGCTTACAGGTCTGGCGTGTCCCTTTATTGACTGGGCAAAGGGCTTTCAAGTTGTCCCAATATGCGATACAGACTGCTGCACATGTGACTTTTTTTTTAATATATATATATATATATATATATATATATATATATATATATATATATATTCTAACCCCTATATATTTTATTAAATCTTTTTCCAAATTATTTTTAGTGTATAGATAGTAGACTTATATAGACTATAGGCATAATATATACCTAATTGTTTACATGCTTATTTTATGGTAGGATACTTTAGTGTATTTCGCCAAATAGCCAGCAGATTTGGTAGTGGTTTTTAGCAGTGGAAGAATACTGTCAAAATGAAGTCATCTGCAAACAATGACTTTTTTTTTGTTGGTTTACTCCGTTTAATTTAATTCCATGCACATCATTGCATCTTTATAACTTTGGACTCTAGTGGTAAAACATTAATTCCATAAACATAACATAGGGCATTCAGTAGAATAAACTGTCTGGATGCAAAACTTGCACACTAACCAGTGGGTTTGTGTGTATTGTCATCATTGCTTTCCGAAAAAGAGAGTTTATCTAAAACAAAGAGAGAGAGAGTATTTGTGTACATGTAAATTGAAAATATTTATAGAGATGTTTCTATATAAAATAAAACTAGCATCTATTTGCATATTCTTCTTCCTGGCTATTTTTTTTTTTTTTTCTCTCTCCCGCTATTGGATGCTATGAAATTGTTGACCTGAATAAGAATTTTGCGTGTCTATTTACATACATTAATACAAAGGTACCTTAAACAAAAACAAAAATCTCTACTTAACTATTTTTTATTTATTTTTTTTAAATGTTTTGTATGCAGCACGAGCAAATTCATTTGTAGGAACAGCGCAGTATGTCTCCCCAGAATTGTTAACAGAAAAAGCAGCTTGTAAAAGGCAAGTGAATTTCTTATTTCAATCTATATGTATGGACTGTATGAACAATAGTCTATTTTCCATTTAAGACTGTAAAATAAAATTTTAAATTGTCAACACACTACATTAACTGGTTCCCTCATCCCACCCTCATTCCCACACACATATCTTATCCTAACTGCTTTAAGTCTGATTTGTATCATGATGCAGCTAACGCTGAGAGAAAGTGAATTATGTTAGTATTTATCTGTTGACCTGGAACTCTCCTTTGTAGGTTATGGTTTAATATTTCAGTATCCTAAACAACTAGGTCTTCACATTGTGGTCCATAAGATACTGAGAATCAGAAAAGTATTTTCAAGCATCAAACGCGGTCTTAAAAACATTTAATGGACCACTAAAGGCACTCAGACTACTTCATCTCAATGAAATGGTTTGGGTGCAGTGGTCCTTTTAGTTTTACTCCTGCAATGTAAAGCATTGCTGTTTAGCAGATATGACAGTGCTTACATTGCAGAGTTAAATATGCCTCTAGTGGCTGCATTCCTGACAGCCACTAAGGCACTTCTGCTGTGGGAATCATGGTTCTTACAGCTAATCTCCATTTCATTTGAGGACTACAAAGTTAGCCACACATACACTTTTCTTCTCCAATGCTCCTCTGTGGGTGACATTGGATTGTATGTTTAGGAGCGTCTACATGATGTCGTGGGAGAAGGATCAAGCAGCTACAGGAACTCTATTTTTGGAGCGTGTAAAAAGTATTACCCTATATTCCAGTTTTAATTTAGGAGATCCCTGCATCTAAATAAAGAGGCTAACATTGTAGGGTTAGGAATGCAGGTTTGTATTCTTCTTAATGCAAACGTGTCCATTTCTTGTAGCGAACACATCCCAGATTAAATCGCAATGGTTGCTACCCACCAGATGCGAAAGAAATTAGAGCAAAGTTGACATCCTCCAGGGTTATTCACTGAAGTGAGAATTCAAAGACCTTCAAAAGCAATCCAAAAATATCATAAGGGAAGCATGTCTGACGTCCAGTGAGAGCAGTGGTGTGTAATGATGCTCGAATAGCAAAATTGGTCAACTCTTGCCACACATTTTGGTATACCTTCCACAACCGATAATTACCTCAAATGCTTACACTTCATACAAAAATTGTAGATGGCGGTGCCTACTGCATCTCTGGGTCACAGCACCCCAAGCAGTGATGTCACCATTGAGGGAGACTTTGCCATGTATGGTGACAGAGCCAGTTTAACAGATAAAAGTGACAATTGAAAGTGAATTTTTAAATTTAAGGCCAAGATAAATTTGTCGGCTGTATAATCCGTTCGGCTACTCTTGCCTTAAATTTAAAATTCACTTTAAATTTTCACTTCAGTGAGTAACCCTGCACGATTGTTGATTCCACATGCCAGCTGATATTGATTGTGTGCTTTCCCTATGCAAGTCACAAATATTCCACAGATGTCATGTTACTCACAATGAACAGCTTGTACAGTACATCAGTCTCTGCTTATTTACAATGCAACCGTGCAATTTGTTTGGTGATCTGTGTAATTGTTTTATCTGAAAGTCTCATACAACTTTATTGCTTTGTTTTTTTAGCTCTGACTTATGGGCGCTTGGATGCATTGTCTATCAGCTGGTAGCAGGATTGCCACCTTTTAGAGCCGGGTAAGCTTGAACTGGTTTTCTAGATTACATAAAACATTTTTTATTATAATCCCACTACAGGTAGTGTCTATCACTGGATATTATACTGCCCCCTACTTGCCTGAAACAATTTGTCAGTTCTGATGTTTTTAGGTTTCATTTCTTTACTTCTGAGTGATTCACAGACCTCTACATCTACAAGTTGGCTAACACTGTTCCACGGGAACTCCCTAATATAGTATAGTACATTTATGGTTCAAATATGACTTCAATCATGAGTTTGGTCCACTAACCGCTATAGAAATACAAGGCAGCCACCCCAGGTTAATGTAAGTTCATTATATGTGTATTATCCGGACACGTTTCTTTTAGCACATTAAACTATACTTGAAATTGCTGCCTAATGTTTGGCTATATACTCAATGTAAAGGGGATCCAGTACGTCTCAGGATTTGTAATATTAGAAGTTATCCCCTATATATTTTCAAATATGTATAAAAATAAAATTTAGGAATCCGCACAGGTATATTAGTTCTCTTCTGGAATGGAGTACCTCCTTCCACCAGCCATTGTTATAAACTCAGCATGTTCTGTCATTGAACATAGAATGTACAAGAAGAGAAATTGGAACAGCTTCCAAAACTGCAGGAATTTCTTTTATTGATCTAATGTTAATACAGTACCACATATAATGCATTATTTGATTATAACATATAAAGTTTTGTGTTTTTTTTTGTTTGTTTATAGTTTATATTTTTAAGCAAGTGTTTTGCTTTGGGTTTTTTTTTTTTTTTTGGTATATATTTTCAGTCTCATTTTGTTCTCCTCCTCCTCCTCCATATTTTGCAGAAATGAATATCTCCTATTTCAGAAGATTATAAAGCTGGAGTATGATTTCCCAGAAAAATTCTTTCCTAAAGCAAAAGACTTAGTAGAAAAGCTGCTGGTAAATATCTGAATCTTTTTATTCTATTTATCTTTTGACATTATTTTGTAGTGCAAGATATACTTGCAAGTTTGGTAAGGCATATCGAAAAGGTTATAGAAGGTACGAGATTTTACATCTATTACACCATACATGACGTATGGAAGAAAAAAGTTAATGATAAAATAAAAAATAAGACTGTGCATTATGAGCTACTTTTAATCTATCATCACATGTGTAGGCAAGAAAAAGAGGCACTATATGCTTGGGTATTTAGGTGGTGAAACATTGCATGGTAAGCGCTTATGTTAGGCAAGAATGCATGTAAATAAACCGGTTGGGATGATGTGTGATGGTCAAGTAACTAAAAATGTAATTGAAGAGTAACGGTTTAACAAAGAGTAGAACCTCAAGAAGGCCACACTGCATAGAGAGAGCAATCATTATGAAAGGTAACAAAACGGCTTCAAATCAGTAACATAGGCTTAGAAATTAATTAAAATATATCCAGATAATGGTGAGGCACAGTGCCATTTAGAATCTCTGGTCTTTCACTCATATCTTTAGATTGTAAGCACTTTGTATAAAAGAGCTTCAAAGGCTAGTTATCATCTTACGGGCAGGGCTCTCTCTACCTCTTGTATTTGTCTATTTTGTATGTTCTCCACTAATTGTACAACGCTGCGGAATCTGTTGGCACTTGATAAATACCACTAATAAATAATATCCGCAAATTCCTTGCATAGGCCAAGTTAAGTCCCACCATGGAAGCTTCTGTGTTGGTCTCAATAGCCCATGAGCATGGAGACGTCGGACTCTCCTTGGGGCAGCAGCTCAGCTTGGGAGCTAAGTTTGGCTGCCTGGATGTACCAGGCCCCAAAGCCAGTCATCAGCTCTCAGACAGCAGGAACAGCATGAGGATCCTTAACATGTTTAGATTTATCCCCGGTCGGACTATAAACCGTGTAAAAGCGTCAAAAGTAGTCAGATTTAGTCCACAGGGATCAATCTGGGTTTTTTGCCTGGGAGGGAGGTGAAGGACAATACAGTTACTACAACTGATCCACACTGCCAAGAGTAGAGCTAGCTCACTTCTTCTCCACTAGAGATATGTTGAAAAGGCCTTTGATCAGGTAGACTGGACTTTCCTCATGGAGATCCTAACCTCACATGGGATTCGATACGGTAATCCGCACTTCGGATCATTGTACTCAAACTCAACAGCACGAACCGGGGTAAATGGGGCCCTGTCAGATTTGGTTCCAGTTGGCCATGATACGATACAATGGTACCCTCTCACCCTGCTCCTTTTCATCCTCACTCTGGAGACTCTGTTGGAGGCAATTTAGAGTGGTGACATCAGAAGAGTGACGGTGGGTGGAGTGGAGAATAAGGTGACCGCATATTCGGATGATTTTTGTGAGCCAGCTGCGAATAACTTTTCCTAATCTATTGCCATTATTCTTAGAGTGTGGTACATTGGTTAATTTCCAGTTAAACCTAGATAAATGCCAGATGCTGAATGTTACCGACTCAAACCTACAGGTAGTTGAACTGTGACAACAATTCTCTTTTCGGTGGTGTACTGACGCAATCAAGTACCTGGGGATATGTGTTCACCTGGACCTGAATCAACTATATCAAAGAAACCTACTTCCCCCTTCTTCTTTGACAAGCGGACATAAGGTCCGGGAGCAAGCTATGTGTCGTGGTTTAGGTGTCTAAATGTAGGCAAGATGAATATACTCACACGACTCCTTTATCTCAGGCAGACCATCCCAATTAGGCTGCCGAGTGTGTACTTTAACTTGCTTGGTGCAGCGGTTAGGGAGTTTGTATGGGAAGGGGAGGGGTTCAATCTAAAATAAGATGTTATGCAGTTGCTGAGGGGTATTGGCTACCCATTATTTAGGAAATATGCCTTTGCTATTCATTTGTTACAAGTGATAGACTGGCAGTTGAGAGACTCGTGGATAGAACTTGAGGGCATAATCGGTAGACAGCTTGACAGCTGTAATGTGGTTAAGAAAAGACCTTCCGTATAGAAGAGTGACTCTTACGTTTATTTTTTCTATTCTGAATCAAAATGTCATTGTTTGGAATGCCTGCAATGCAAATTTCCTGCATGACGAAATTAAAGATTGTCAGAAAAAGATATAGTTGACTAAATGCATACATATTTCCCTATGTACACACCGATTGTATATTATTTTTAATTTTTGAATAATGGGTGTCCGTAACTTGTTTCTGTGGCAATACTTATATGCACTTCTATAGATACTTATTATGTCTGTGGTAACCAATCTCGATAATCTTGAACACTACAACACACGTGTAGATATATTTATATTGCATACAAATATTCCCCCTTCCTTACTACAGCACTAAACTAAAAATTACACATTCATGTTTCACTAGGTTCTAGACCCTACCAAACGTTTAGGCTGTGAAAAGATGGGTGGCTATGGACCTCTTAAAGCACATCCATTTTTTGAGAGCATTACATGGCAAGACCTGTACCTTCAAACACCTCCAAAGCTCACCGCATATTTACCAGCGATGTCAGAAGACGATGAAGACTGCTATGGAAACGTAAGTTTTGTTTGTTTTTGGTTTGTGTGTGTAATAATGCACATGAAATGAGTAGAAGTGGCAACTGCCATCATATTCAGCTCTCTCCCAAGGTGGTAGCTGTAGCTGCCGCCCAGGAATGTAACTCCCCCTAATCTCGGGTAGACCTGTCTGTCTGTCTGTCTGTCTGTCCACTGACCCTTATACTATTTGCCCTAGCTCTTACACCCTAACTTTGGTCCTAAATATCATGTAATAAAAAAAGCAATGTTGAAGCTTAGGTTAAATGGACTGCCATATTGCCTCAAGACATTTTTAAACCACTCAAAATTCAGTCTGACTTATGTCAATTGCATTATTTTGCCATAATATAGGCTGCATCTTTATGAATTCTAAAATCTATGCAATGTTTCTTCTTCAGTGATGTCTCCAGAGTCCATTAAATGTTCGAGTTATTTTAAGATGATTATGGTGCGCACATTGATTTTAAAGAGAGCTGCGTTTTTGTGTTTTATGTTTAGACTGTGCATTCTGTTTTATCTTGGATTCTATTAGAAAATAACACATTGAAAAAAGTTGTGCAGAGTTTCTTTAAAGCTCTCTAAAATTGGTGGTTTAATATGGGGGATTCTCATATTAGGAGAAAGAAGTGGAATTCTATTATTAAACCCCAAGTTGAAAATATGATCTTTTTTGTGTGTGACCAGATAACAGAGAAACAATAGCAAGCTGTGTGCACAATGATTCTGTTCACTGCCCGTTCCTTCAAAAATATTTATTAAGCAATTATCTTCTAATTAAAATTACATTGGACATATAGTGAAAAGATCCCTTTTGCAGGACACATCTGAGTTTACCTGCCCCCCACCCCCACCCCCACTAGCGCTCTGACAATCCAATGGGCAGTTGTGCATGCTTGCAAAACGCCACTGTGAACCAATCAGCATCTCCGCATATAAATGCATTGAATCTATGGGGGGGGGGGAGTTATTTTTTTGTATTTCCAGTTTTTATTTAATTTCATCTTTTATTATACTATATGTTTATCTGTCATCTATATGACATTTAGTTGATTTACCCTCTTTACCTATAGCGTGTGTTCGGTGATATTGGATCCAAGGATCCTTAAGTGGGTAATGACACGTAATCTCCTAGGTGCCGGGTTGTCTATCATTTACCACACTATATCAGAAAGGGGCTTTCTCATTGATTTTTGGTGAACTTGATAAAGTGTTGTAAAACACAGAATGCGTAGATTAATATGATCTGTCCTGCGAAAGGGAGCTTCTCAGTGTAAGTCCAATGTAATTTCCATTAGAAAACTATTCCTTAATAAATGTTTTTTGAAAGAACGGACAGTGAACAGAATCTCTGCGCACACCACTTGCTATTGTTTCTTTTGAAGACTTGTTTGGATTAACCATCTGATGGTGATTATTAAGAGAATTGGAAGGCAAGTACACCCAGTATTATCTCAAACCACACAGGAGAGAGGAAGAATGTAATTATTATACAATATGGAAGAAGGTATCTGCACTAGTCCCTTGTTTTTTTTTGGGGGGGGAGGGGGTTTCCATTTGTGAACTGATACAAGTATACTTGATATAACCATTTTATTTTCTTATTTGGGAATATTTCTATCCACTGTTGTGATATAAGGAAGCATCAATCAATCTGCTGTAATATCCCCGTAAGGACGGAAGCCATTGTCCACATTCTGAACCAAAACAAAAACTAGAATTTCTGTGTATGTTCCACCTTAGTTATATTTTTTTTACTCCGTGAGGACATCGCACAAATAAGTGCAATTTACTCAGTGTAAATCGAGGAAGCGCCTCTAGTGGCTGTCAGGGAGACTGCCACAGAAGCTGGATTAACCCTGCAGTGTAAACGTAGCAGTTTCTCTGAAACTACTGTTTCCAGCTGCAGGGTAAAAATTAGAGGGACCTGGCACCCAGACCACTTCCATGAGCTGAAGTGGTCTGGGTGCCTATAGTGGTCCTTTAATGTTCACGGTTTACAAACACTCCACCTAATGCTATACCATCCTTACTCTTAACACTATGCTTACATGAAGGCTAACCATGTACCTACGCTAACCTTAACCCTATGCCATCCCTAACCCTAAAACAGTTAATTAACAATTAATTCTTACCAGACCCTAACACTAACTATCCTAACTCTACCCTACCCTTACTCTGGATCTAACCCTAGGGAAACCCTCCGCTAATATCACTTTTGATATCAGCAGATGGGTTTCTTGGTTAAAACGGTAGTTACCTGTTACTGCCCCCTGCTGGCTGTTTTACCAATTACATTTTTTTTTTTTTCCCCATCAACAGCCAGCAGCCCAGAAAAAAAACACAGCTGCGTTGTTCTGAGTTAATTTAAAGAGCTTTCAGAGCTGCATACAGCTTATTGGTCAGTCTGGTGCCCCAGCTGAAAGAGTTGAGCTTCAAGTATCCATTGATACCTGGATTTCCTGGTGTGAAATGGCATTTAACCCTGCCTACACCAAAACTACAGGATG
>OW240918.1:127494992-127519992 GCA_933207985.1 Pelobates cultripes | reverse complement strand
GTTCTCAGTGTTCATCATTACAATAAATTCATTAGTTGTCATAAATATTTAGAAAACCTGTTCTCAAGGTTGTTCCTGAAGACTTCTTTGAGGACTTTTAACCCCTTCAGGACACATGACATGTGTGACATGTCATGATTCCTTTTTATTCCAGAGGTTTGGTCCTTAAGGGGGTTAAACACATTTCTAATTTATTTGTTTTGTTTTACCAACAGGCACCAGTTTGTAGAAAACAATTTAATACTAAAAATGGGTCCAGTAGACAAGAGGAAGGTGAGTTTCATTATCGTACGACTTTGCTTGAAACTTTCTGATAGTCATAAAAGTATTTTTTTCTAAATTTGTGTGATATGTAATTTATGTATTTTTCATTTTATTTACTAAAACTGATAGTCTTCTAATGAAGCAGTCTTTGAAAGCTCTCTACCTTAAAGAAACAACTCCCCTATAACAATTTAAGTTCATTGTAGGGGGGCGGGGGATTTATTCCTCTCTACATTGCAATATGAGGAAGGGCTAGCCAGGGGCCTGCTCTTGGCCAATCATAGGTTTCCAATTGAGAGAATCAGGACTTCTTGCAATAGGTGCCCATTGGTTGGTAGGCAGAGAGCATCAACTGACTCAGTCTCACTGGCCGCCCAGCTAACTTTTCTTAATAGTGCAGTGTAGAATGGAAGGAAGTTAGGAGAGGTGCTGCACATGGGAGCCCCAATATAGGTGTTAAACCCCTACCAAAAGCAGCGTTTAGCCTCTGAAGGTAATAAGGCACCTAGAAACTCATAACCCCACAACAACTTAAATATTGGGTGAGTGTTACTTTAAATGGCAAATATTATAGTGGTATTCATTGTAAATAGGGTTTGTGATTTAAGGGTTTATTAATCATATTTTTTACAGTTGATTTGTGGCAAAATTGCACAAAACTTATTTTCTAATGTCAAATCTCAAGTCAGACATTAGATAATGTAGAAATACACCAACTAATGCAACAATGAGAATATCCATCAAACTTTTTTCCTTTTTTTTCTTTCCACAATATAAAAACAATGTGTTTGTGTATATTTTATTATATAGTAGGAGTGGTTCTGTGTATGGTAAATTAAACTGTTTACATTTTGTCTCTGTCCTCAGGGGTTGTTTGCCCGACGACGCCAGCTGTTGCTAACAGAAGGTCCACATCTGTACTACGTGGACCCTGTAAACAAAGTACTGAAAGGGGAAATTCCCTGGTCACAAGAACTACGCCCAGAAGCAAAGAATTTTAAGACTTTTTTTGTCCATACTGTAAGTTTGGATTTTTTGTTTTGATATGTCACCTGATCATATTTTTTTTTTTTTTTTTTACCAGAATATTTAGAAGACGACGAAAAAAATACTATATTTCTATTGGCATGCATTGTGCTAATGGTAAATATTGTAATGAGCTTCCCTGGCTTCTTTGCGTGAAGAAACCGAGGATGTAAATAAAATTAATTATACTTGCTTATCTGAAGCTCTTTTTCACATCACCAACATGTTACTTCCAGAAACCATCTTCAAGTGGATCTGTCACCGTCTGGGCTTTTTACATAATTTACAATGATCTCTGAAGATGACTGCTCTCCTGGTTGTCTGGTGACCACGGGTTGCAGGGGATGGTTAGTTATACTTACCTGAACCTGTCACTCGTGGCTGCCGCCATGGTCTTCTTGCCAGTCCTCTTCAGCTTTTCAAAGTTTTTTTTTTTTCATAAGGAATGGCAATCACAAATAAAGATCGATAGGATCAACAATATAGTGCCACATAGACCAGGGCAACTAACACTGCCTCATGAATTGCTGACCAAAGACAAAATATAAGCCTGTTGAACTTCAATAAAGTCTGCAGTTTGGGATAGCGCCTATTTGTGCCCAGGTATTTTTTCTTTGGTCCTCTTCAGCTTCTCCTTCATCTGCTAAAAGTCCACATCAGTGTCACAACACTGAGGTTTATGGAGGATCACGCAAAACCACTAGACAGCTAGGGGGGGGAAGACAAAACTTGACAATGCTAGCTCCACCTTTTTGTCAAGCATAGGAGAAATACAAAATAGACGGTATATTTTTTGACTATGTTGGAGTATTCAGTGAATTCCAACACAGCCACCAGTTCCTGGTGCGTTATCCACTAGCAGCTATGTAACTATTCAAATGCCTGATGCCTGATCTCCTTCAATCCAATGCTTCTTCTAGAGAAGCACTTAAGTGGAGATAACACATGGGTGGCATTACGCCACGCTCCTTCAATCAAATGCGACTATTGCTTCATTTTGATTAAGGGGTTGTTATGGGCAAATGCAAATATTACAAGTTTTAGAATTAAATGTTGTATTTCTTAAACTGTGTACTTTGTTTTTAAGATATATTGCGAACTGACAAGGTGTTAGAAATGGAACATATTGTTTTTCATAACTTTCTTTAAGCAATAACCTCTTACCTACCTACTGTGCATAATATGTTTGCGCCATTTTGTCCCAGACGAATTACAATAACAATAATGCATAAACAAGCTTTAAGGCTATGCTACGACTCTTTCAGTACACAATGTACTCTAATAACCTTAGTAGATAAGGATGTTAAGACTTTTTAAGATGCCATCTTGAACGAAGTCAGAAAAATTTCCATGACGTATGCACCCTTTAGTTATGGCATCGTATGTTTACCAAATGAAGGGAGGTCCTAAAATAAATAAAGTAAAAGTGTTACTTTTTCATATATGAACTACAGTAACCCTAAAATGGAGACACCTAAGGTATAAATAGGTGTACTTTTAAATGTTAAGACAGAGGACAGACTTGGAGACAGATGCTGCTCCATCTTAAAATGACAGAGAGGCTGACTTGATGACATGGTCAGGAGGTTATGTTAACCTATTAATGATATTTGCAAGCATTTAGTTTAATCTTATAAACTCTGCTATAATGGATTTTAAATGTCTATATTTATATTTTTATATAATATCTAAAAAGACAAAACTATTGCTTCCAAGACAATCCTTATTTTATATTGTATTCTCAATTATTTATATATGTTAAATAGAGGATCTCTTACACTAACTATATAAAATTATGGCTAAGATATCTGTATGGTTAGCCCTACTAAGTTCTATGCTTTAAGACGTTATAGTGGTAAATAAGGGAACCAGCCCCGGTTACAGGGTCAAGGGGGCTTTAGTGGTCCTATGAATTCGTGCTGTTTAACTAATGGTCTCTTCTAACTTCTGAATGTGTAATCATTTTTATTCTGTCTAGCACAATCAGCTTTTTATTCCTTCTGCACCTCATGCTGTAGATTAAATCATCACACTGTTATAATATTCCACAGCTACAAGCTACCATGAATATGTCCCAAACATCATCAGTTTGGGGCAAAAGGTTCGAATGAATGAGCTACTATTTCGCGGTGATTTCGCATATTAAAATATTAATGCTAGATTTAGTTCTAAAAGTGTAATAAGAATACAATGGAATTTTAATACTCAAGAGAAGTAGTTAGCCAGAGGCTACAGTGATTTTTTTTTTTTGTCTAACATTTTTCCATTTTAATTTGCAGCCTAACAGAACATATTATCTGATGGATCCTAGTGGAAATGCTCATAAATGGTGCAAAAAAATCCAGGAAGTGTGGCGACATAGATACCAGAATCATCAAACAAGCTGCATCTAACGGCGCATCTTCTGTGCATCCTTCAATCTTCCCTTCATGCTGCTAAAAACTCCCTGATTCAACAGATGAGCTTTACATAGCAGAACAGAAGAGGAAACAAACCCTTCTCCTGTCACCATGCCACCATCTTCATGGGAAAGCATATGTCATAAATTAAAAAGAAAAAATAGAAAATTTATGGAATTCAGGGTTGCTTTGCTTCTGTTGAGTTACAAACATGCATATCGTTGCAGTGAAGATCTTACTTATGTGCACAACCGCTTTATATCTTCTGCAGATTAGTGTAGGCCATGCAATGCCAGCTTAATGTACAGTCAGCAGAAACACAGATACTTGTATATGTGTGCACACACTGACAAAATCATATACAGTAGCCTGGAACGTTAGTTTCTTTTGTTTTTAAGTCTTTATTTTTTATTTTTTTTCTGGATCAGTTGAAAAAACCAGTGTGATTGGATCACTTTTTTTATTTTATTTTTTTTATTATTTCCTTTATCTTACTGCTGGAGTAATGCTCAATTTGTTGTTATCTTGCCTTGAATTGAAGGCATTAAGAACAACAAACATTGTCACAAAAAAAATTTGCGTGGCACATTCAGTAAGATCTAAAGTTATTTTGCAGTTTGTGTGTTTGGTTGTGTTTTTGTTTTGTTTTTTAAAGGATATCTCCTTGTCGCAATATTTCAGTGGTACTTATGCTTGTATTAGTACAGGAAAAAAATCAGCTTTAATTTATAGACTTGTAGAACATGGATTAGCAGGCTGCAGGGAAAACAAAATGTGGACCTTGGCACTGATTTGAACACACACACACTGTATTTTCTGGAATATAAGTCTCACTTTATAGGGCTTAAGAAAATGTGCCCTAAAAATTATCATCTTATATTCCATAGACCATAATTAACCGGTGAATTAGTTTTTGTTTTATTTTTTAATTTTGTTTCCATTAATTTGTACTTCTAGAAGTTTGGTGTGTCTTATATTATGAATTATATCTGCAGGTGGGATGTGTGTATATATGTGCACATATTAAATGCACACACATACAGCAAATCATCTGTAGTGTACTGCAAATGGGGTGACAAGGCCGGCAGATAATTGATTTCTATTTATAATTGACATTTGGGATGATCTACCCACTGATATTTATTATCTGCTAGGAACATGTCAAGGTATGTGTTGATGCTGGGGTCACCAACACATACTATTGGAACACAGTTTGCAGGTCGAGGGGAAATGTAAATGATCTGCTAAGTAATGGTCTTATAGCGCAGTTTTAGCCTCACAGTTTAAAATATTTTTTTTTTAATACACACTGACTTTAATTATATAGTTGCTGCCTGTTTTTAGCACCAAACAAAGTCTGATTTATTCTCAGAAATAATATACTATTTGGATTTTAATAGGCTAAGCATGTAGTCTGGAAAGAGAGGGGGGGGGAGGGGTGAATTGTGTGTTTTGTTTTTTTGTTAAACTTTCTTTTATCTACATTTACAATGTGTCATTCATTGGCTTCACTTGACACAATCTGCTGCTATTTCATTACGTTAAAGGCTTTTTTTTTATTTTATTTTTTTAATATTATTTTTTATATTCATTATATTGGGCCACAAAAGAGTGATCACCGACCAGTAAGTGTGAAATATTAATAAACCTGTATGGTACTTAATTCCTATCCATGATAATAGTTTATTAATTGCATCTATTTTGTGGTCAAAAACATTTCTGTGTCTAAATGTGGGGTGGGGGGATAATCAACATCTCTATGAGCACCTAGTCAAAGAAAACAATAGTTTTGTGTAAATATAGTGATAGAAGTTCTTGGTGATTAGTTTAGCCCGATATCACCCCACCTCCCCCCGCCCAAAAAAAAGTGCTCCCTGACCACTTTGTTGAAACAATAAAATCAGGCTCGCTTTTCCAGACCCTCGTACATGTCACTAAGAGACAAAACTGCTTCTGCTTGTCAATAGCTTTGTGTCTATAGTTTGCGTGTTACAACTAAAGAAGCATTTGTGTTGTGCTGAAGTATTACATATGCCAAAATGTTAACGCCTATGTAGTACTGATACTCAAATGAACGGGGAAGCGGGGGGAGAAATGTTCTTGAAAAGAAACAATTTGATTAAAAATAAGTCATCTTTGACCCAATCAGTACAGACTTGTTTGTCTGAATTATCTATGTATGTAGAAATATTATTGGTGAAAATCTTTTTTTATTTTTTTTAATTTATTTTTTTAAATGCCCATGCTTTGGATATAATATGGTGTCTGCTTAACGCATTAATTGGTGGCAGTGATTAGAACTGCTGTATTTAGTAAACCATTTAAACAGTAAGACAAAACAAGCTTGATAGTAGTATGTTGGCTTTCTTTCAGATTGGTGGCAGTTGGTTATAAACGTGTTTTTCATTTCTACCTGGTTTGTAGCTGGCTGTAACTGTGGTGTACAGGCAAAAGTTAAAAACTGATTTAAAAAAAAAAAAAAAACTTATGGAAACATATAATGCAATGATAGGATATTCACTTTTGTATTTTTATTCTTGTATAAGGTTATTTGCTGGCTAATTGTGGGCCTGTAGTTCAGTTTGTGTTATTTAAATTCTAATATATGAATTATTTGGATTGAATTCATGTTCCAGGCCAGGTTGTTGTATGTATTGATGTACAGCCATGAATGTGAATAATTATTGTAAACTATATTTTACAACCTTTTTTTTTTGTTTGTTTTTATATTTTATTTTTTTTTTCCTCTTGCTTTATTATATAAATTTTCTATTTGGTCAATGATTTAATCATATTTCTCATAATTTAATGAATGTTTCTTTTCTTTCCAAATATTTGTGCTCCTAGATGTAGTTACTGAATGAGGAATTTTTCACATATGCTCGATTTAGTCTTGTAATAAAAAGCATGTAGGGTTATAGGTGTACATGTTGTCTGTTTCTTTATTTTTGTTAATTTATTCAGGATTTTCCATCAGATCAAGCAATCTGTGTACTACATTCTTAAGTTATTCTATAACTAAATTCATAATTTTATATTGGGAATGGGCACAATTACGTTTTATTTTTTAAAATCTAAACACAAGTACAAAGAAAAAAAGGACACATTTGGGGAAATTGATCAAAGTGTGTAAATAAGCTTTGTGTGTTTTATTTGGCACATTTTTTTTTTTTTCTTTTTTTTTTTTTTTTATAAACACTAATCTTCTTACTTTTGCGCTACTTCGCAACATATTTATGTCTTTCCTATCGTGAAAGTGGTCTTTTAGTTTCCTTTTTTTACACCACTTTACTTTGGTACTTGATTTATCTACATTTGGGGCTGTGTAATCCCAGAAAATTAAATAGTTTAGACATCTGTTCTCTCTGGATTTTCTGATTATCCATGGTCAGTCTTGTGTGAAAGTTTCAAATAGAAAATAATTCATGAAATACTTTCTGCATACACGATTTATTTGTTGAAGAAAAAAAAAATACGTTTTTACACGAATGGCAAATATTTTCAAGATTCCCTACAGTTTCTTGTACAAATAGGTCATTCTAAGCATAATGTGCAAATACAGAATCAGTCTAGGAAAAATGCAAATGGCAGAATAATGTATCAAAACAAAGGTGGAATTTAAGACAAAAGATGTCCTTTTTAGAACCCTTAAATACGAACTGATATAGACCAAAATAAGACATTTCAGATCACTTTAGAAGATCTTCTTCAAACGCATCCAAACATTCCTTTGCAGAGCTGCACAGTACTAACTTGGTATTAGTAAGGTGAGCTACTAGCATCTCTTCTGAAATATAAATCGCTTTAATAAAAGGATCTACTGCATTGGGCCTCATCACACTACAAACGTCTGATGTTGGTTTTCCCCACTGTGCTAATGGAAAGTACTTGATAATTTGGTGGTACATTTTCTCATTGGTGGTTGAAAGTAGATATGTTGTGGAAAGGAATATATGGGTCTAGCGAATGTACTGGGAAGATGGAGCAAACCAATATTTGAGGGTAGAGGAAAGCTAGGACCAGTAATTCTGTAGCAATGTTAGAATTCTGCAATACTATGCATCATACTCCAGATTGTCACTAGAACAAGAATTCAATACATCCTACTATTTTTGTGTTTTTTTTTTTTTTTTTCTCCTCTTCAATGGACACTCCCTGATGGCTATATCCCAGAACTTGCATACATATATATCTCTGAATTATTGGATTAGCCTGGGCCATCCTAATTAGAGGATATTGTTCTGCTGTTTCAGGTTTGGTTTGTGGAGTCTTACATCTGGAGACACCAACACCACAGCAAGAGAATCATTATTCACCGTTTCTACTCACATATTTTCAGAATGGGATGCTAAGGCTGGATGGCTGGCTTGAGAGAGAATTGCCCCCATTTTGGGTGGGGCACTTTGTGTTGGGGTATCACTGGTTTTTCATAAAGGCGCATGCCTGCCTCTCCCTCAAATGCCATATTTATGCCTAAAAGGCAAAACAAAATTTATAACAATCAATAACGTAAGGAGAAGCACAATCCTCTTTAGGACATTACATTATTTCTGGTGTCCTGTCTTCCTACCTCTAGACATGTTGTGGTGTGCTATTTCTCCATTCCTCAACAAGAAAAGCTTCCAATTCTTTGAGGCAAGAAGGTGGAACACTATTAAATACCTTGCTTTCTCTGAACATCCTATTAATGGGTTGACACTCTTCTGGATCTATTGATTGGAATGACCATTCTGGTGTTCCCAAAACCATTTACCCTCCTGAGCTAAAAGAACATCACTGATGTTTGCAAACATTTGATTATTATTTATATAGCGCCAAAAAATTCTGCAGCGCTTTACAGTGGGTGGACGAACAGACATGTAGTTGTAACCAGACAAGTTGGACACACAGGAACAGAGGGGTTGAGGGCCCTGCTCAATGAGCTTACATGCTAGAGGGAGTGGGATAAAGTGACACAAAAGGTAAGGATATTGGAATTGGATATAAGGTATTGGACTAATGACAGTTGCAAGAGAGGAATCAGTCGGGGGCTATTAACAGATTAATGGATACATTTTTATGAAGTGTGTTTTTTTTTTTAGTTTTTTTTTAATGATTTTTTGAAGGAGTGGAGACTGGGTGAACATTTAACGGAGGAGGGAAGTGAGTTCCACAAGAACGGTGCAGCCCTAGAGAAGTCTTGAAGGCGAGCATCAGAGGTGAGAGTATGGATAGAAGATAGACGTAAGTCTTCAGCAGAGCGTAAGGGCTTAGACAGGGCATACTTGTGTATTAGAGAGGATATATAGGTGGGAGCAGCATAATGTAGAGATTTGAAAGCAAGAACCAGAATTTTAAATTGAGCCCTTTATCTTACAGGAAGCTAATGTAGGGACTGACAGAAGGGTGCGGGCGGACAGGAAGATGAGCCTCGCTGCCACATTCATTATGGACTGTAACAGCGCAAGTTGAGAGCACGTAAAACCACTGAGAAGCAGATTACAGTAGTCAAGGCGAGAAAGTACAATGAAATGGACCAGCACCTTAGTCGCATCTGGCGTTAAGTAGGGTCGGATGCGCGCAATGTTTTTGAGATGGAAACAGGATTTCGCGATAGACTGAACATGAGGTGTGGAGAGGTCGGAGTCAAAGAGAACACTAGGCAGCGAGCCTGCTTGGTGGAGCTAGTGGTAGCACCGTTGACTTGAATTGAGACACACAGGAGTAGCAACACTTGAGGGAGTAAAGACTAGAATTTTTGGTTTGGTTTAGTTTAAGGAAGTGGGCAGCCATGCAGTTAGAAATAGCAGAGAGGCAGTCAGAGACACTAGTCAAGAGGAAGAGTGAGGGAGATATCAGGAGAGGACCGGTAGATTTGCCTGGCATCTGCATAGAAATGATATTGGAAGCCAAAGGAGCTGATGAGTTTACTAAGGGAGGTAGTATAGATAGAGAACAGTAGGGGACCAAAGACTGAACCTTGGGGGACACCAACAGAGAGGAGTTGGGGAGCAGAAGCAGAGCCAGAGAAAGAAACAGTGAATGAGCGCTGGGAGAGGTAGGAGGAGCACCACGAGAGAGCAATATCTTGTAGACCGATATTGCCGAGGATGAGAAGAAGCTGTTGATGCATCTTGTCTTTCAAATAGTCTTATGTGACCATGCAGAGCAATCATGGGATCTAATGTCTTTAGAGATAGTTGACTATACCATCACACCATAAGTGTAGATAAAGCACTCACTCGCTTGTTCTGATGCTGGAGATATGGCCCCTGAGACCCAGCATAACATTTTAAAATGTGTTTCTCTGCACAGGGTTTTGTGATGTATTTCAGGGTGTCTCTTCCACTCCACATCCCCATTTGTGTTTCTTCCCCCAGCTCCTCCATGCATCTCTTCTCCCCCACATGTCTCATTCGCTCCCCATGTACTTCATTCCCCCTAGCCCCCTCCTGTGTCTGCATAGATGGAATTTTTCCCCCCCAAGCAAGTGGGTTAATCTCATAAGCGCAGACATTCGGCTGCTAGTGTAAGGCCTGCCAGAAATGGGTAAATTATGCTAAGTATTATTATTATACTGTAGCTTAACCCCCATTAGTTTTGCCTAGAATAGGTGTGTTAAAAAAAAAAAAAAAAAAACTAATACAATCTGCCAGCTTTGAAGTTGCTGTTTAGTGGATGACTGAGTATGCTGAATCTTGTGTATAGTGTTAATTTCAATTTAGTTTTAGTCGTACCATAATCATCTGAATTGTTTGGTTTAGCATATTTTTAGTCTACTAAATCTGGTGAAAATTGTTAGTGAATGAAATTAACACTGAACCCTGGGTGTTTGTTAGCCCGTACAGCTGAGGTAGGTGGTCGGCTGAGGGAGCTGTAATCTTCCTGCTTTTCTTGCTCTGCACCCACGTGCGCCCCGCTATGATGCTGGGATATGACATCACTCCTGCCATGACATCACTTAACAGCTTGCGAGGAAAAAAGAATACAGGATCACAGCAGCCACACTCGAACTCAGGGAAGAGGCCCACTCCTACTCGCCCAAAGGTAGGTAGGCTGGGTGGACATAAATTAAAATAACAAATTTGTGAGAGTGTAAGAGGATATGTGTGTCTGTATAGGTGACCAGACCTCCTCTTATTGCATGGAAATGTTTTTTAAATGTTTTTTTTTTTCCCCATGTCATGCCGGTCTTGCTGCGGCTAGCTCTGCCTCAATAACTGACATAATACAATGCTTTCCCATTGAAAAGCATTGGTAGGCTACTGCGCAAGAGTGGTAAAACTCTGTGCTGTGCCAATCCACATCCCCTGGTAGACAATTGATGCCTCAATGCAGAACATGGAGACGCTGAATGTAGATGCACTGTGAAATAGACATGCATTCGTTATTGGACGAAAATGATTTTGTCTGAATTTTCAGACTTTTTTGTTAACTATACCACAAACGAAAGTCCTACATACGAATTATATACGAAACGAAAGGGCAAATGCCGAATGCATTACCTTTTCGTTTCAGTTCTTTCGTTTAATAAACTCTGTGCAGGAGAATTCACCTCCACAGCACTGAGGAGAAACAAAAAAACAAAGAGAAACAAAAAAAACCCCACTAGACGGAAGACCTGGTCCCCCCCCCTTGAGCCTTGCCTGATTGGTTATTTGCAAGGCTCACGAATTACCTGTCCGTGCTCTCTTATTGGTTGGCTTAACCCCTTAAGGACCAAACTTCTGGAATAAAAGGGAATCATGACATGTCACACATGTCGTGTGTCCTTAAGGGGTTAAACCAACCAATCAGAGCGCTCTGAGTCAAATTGCAGGGCGTGGGAAGGCTTTAAAAGTCTTTCCCTGCCCTCCGGAGCTCAGTCTGCGCTGTGCTTTTGCTGGGTGAAGTTGGATTATTTATTTAGCGTCTGGATTTTTTTTCATTGTGTTTGCGCTTTTTTTTATTATTTTTTTATTATTATTTATTTTACAAGTTCGACTGGAATTTATGGATTTTTATTTGACTTTTTGGGGGGCTGAAAACATGTCTTAGAAAAAGAAGACATCTAATGGTAAGTAGGATTTTTTTAATATTATTTACAGGTATTTAGCTTTTTATTCCCCCTCATTATTTTTAGGGTGAGAGTGGTAGGTAGGAAAAATTTTTATTTGAGGAGGGCTGACTAGGGGCTTGGGGACCCCTAGTCACCTTAGGGGGTGGGGGTTTACTTTTACTGTTAACAATCACAAAAGTAAGAAGTATCTTACTTGCTTACTTTTGTGATTGTTATTGCTGTTATAATTCTTAATACCAGGAGGTCCTGAAGAGGTCCTTTGAGGACGAAACACGTAGGACCTGGTACTATAAGAGCTTTATGCTTTTATTTTTATACTTATTTTAAAAAAAGAAGAATTTTTTTATTCTACAACCCGGAGTCTGACTCTTGTCATCTTCATAAACAGGAGGAGTGGTTTTTAACCCCCATCTATATGGGCAATATTCTTTCATCCTTCTTGTGATATTCTACATAGCGCATTTACAATTATTTAAGTGTTACACTATTATTTTTATTTTATTTTTTTATTCATATGGTAGATCTGCAGCTGTATCCTCCTTTGTTTGTATGCATTTCAGTACATAGCTCCTCATGCCAAAGCGTGATTTGGGATTTGATATATGTATTGAGTTGTTTTTGTACATCTTGGGTTAACATTTATTATAGACTTTGATCTTACACCAAGTTAAAGCTATAAAACTACTAGATAACCATCACCAGAGCTGGACATAGGGCATCGTAAGAGGTATTGGTACATAAGCTCTGACTTTGGGTTCTTTAAGAAAATATAAAATGGGCAATAAACTGCCAGGGCCAAACCCCTCTGATCCACCCAGGGGTCTGCCCACTTAGAAACCACTAGTTTTAAGGTATATATTGAGGATGTTGGACTATCCTGTGGGTGAATTTTTTTTTTTTTTATTTTTTTTTAAAACAACTACTAGGAGACATGTAACATCTGAATCTCCCACAAGAATTATATAAAAGGGGTAAATATATGTAAGGAATTTCTTGTGTTTTCTCCTATTTTATTTTATGGACTGTTTTGCAATTTGTTATCTGTGTTTCTGTATGTCATTTGTTTCTGTATTTTTGTACACAGCACTGTGAATCTTTTTTGTCAGATTAAATGTTTGCTTAATCAGCTTCTTTGTTCTCTATGAGCTCACTCTTCTGATTAAAGCTCAGGTAAACACGTTACTAAAAGGGTTAATTATAAATGTCTGATCAGTAAAGTAAGATTGTGATAGTATAATTCTACTGTGTGTGGGGTAACCTAAGACACCTGGATATAAAGTGTTGGTGGTGGCATTAGGCTGTTAGTGTAGAACAGGGGTTCTCAACGTTAGTCCTCAGGACCCCCTACCAGTCCAGGGTTTAGGGATTACCTGGGTGTGTCTAAGGTGTTTAGAAAAAGAAAAAAAAAACACCTTGGATTCTACGGTGTTTTTTTTTTCCCTTTTTCTAAACACCTGAGACACACCCAGGTAATCCCCAAATCCTGGACTGGTAGGGGGTCCTGAGGATTGGGTTGAGAACCCCTGGTGTAGAAGGTATTGCAGGGGTTAATTTAGCGGTTGCTGGGACTAGCAACAGGTAACCAGGGTCTGGTGTCATTAACCTTTTCACTTCCACACTCTCCCCACTGTCTCAGCTGGGGAGAGTTTTTTTTAGTGCTTGCTGGATTTTACCTTAGCACTAAAAGAAATTGCATACTTTTATTTTGTGTAATTTCCAAAGACTGAGCTCAGTGCTGATTTAACAGAAATACAAAGTGCAAAACAGGTCTTCCCTCCCCATCTCTTGTTTTTCTTTCTCTATCCCATTTGTGAATATGGAGGCCAATCGCAAACAACCCAAAGAGGCCTTGGAATTGTTGTTCAAAGAAAGGGATTTTACCAACTTTTGGCAAAAAAAAGACACAACTTATTGCTGGCCTTGTGGAGGCTGACAGCCATGTATTCCAGCCAGAGACTGACATTGAAATAGTTACTGAGCTCCCTACTACTGCAGGAGCATTGCTTACTGGAATGCCTAGTGGTTGTATTCCTCAAAGCATTACGGACATTTGCTCAATGGATTTATTTCGGCAACTGATGGCTGCAAATCCTCAGGAGGCCTTGCACATGATGATACAACAGCAGGCTGCAGAACGTCTGGCGGAAAGAGAATCTGCAAAATGGGAGGCACAGAGGAGACATGAGTTGGAAATTGCCAAACTGCAGTTCACCTTTCAGTCCTCACTGAACAGCAATGCATCAGATTCCAGCACACATAGGCTCCACAAGGAGCCTGGAAGAGGGGACTGATTTGGATGTATTCCAAAAAAGTTTTGAAAAAGTATGCAGGCAGCATCAACTACCCTTAGACCAGTGGGGGAGATATTTAACTACACAACTGAAAGGAAAAGCCTTGGATGTGTTTGTGTCCCTTCCCCCAGAGACCGACAATGATTATGAGGCAATCAAATCTGCCTTGCAAAAAACTTTTAACCTTACTCCTAAATCTTAGAGAAAAAAAGTTTAGGAGTATGCAGCAATGCCCATCACCCAGCTGCATTCTATATGTCACAATTGGACACCACATACCAGCAATGGGTTACCGGAGTACAAGCTACTACCTATGAAGCCCTTAATGGTTCTGGAACAGTTCTTACAGACCCACAACCCCAATGCACGAGAGTTAATTTTGGGAAGAAAACCAAAAGAGCCACAGAGCTTGCTGATGACTTCGCTGACATCCAGGCATGAGGTTATGTGGGCTGTTACTTCAACCTAGAGAGGGGCTACAGTTCAAGCACCACCCGCAAGATCTGCAATGAGAACTTCACCACCAGCTGCCAGCGTAGCAGGGGATATGTCGAGTGAGTCATATGCCCACCATTGTTTTCGATTCAACCAGATTGGTCATCTGTGCAGGACTTGCCCCACTAGGCATACACTCCCATCAGCTTGTGGAAGTGGGAGCACCATCAGTTTTGCTTGTGGGTGGGTCTGTGGGGAAACAAGAGGATAACCTGACCGAGTGACCATGGGACTGAGAGATTCTGGTGCGTCATTCACCCTTGTGCGCCCTGAAGTGATGAATACAGAGCACATAATCCCTGGAAGAACAGTGTCCATCAAAGGAATTGGGAGTGTGCGTCCTGCTGTGCCCCTGGCACGTGTGTACCTTGATTGGGGTTTGGGCAAAGGTTTTTCGGGAAGTGGGAATTTCTAAACATATCCCTGTTAATGTTTTGTTGGGGAATGATTTTGGCCGGATGCTCTGTCACAATGATCCAGAGGACACTGTTTGCGAGCTAGAAGGGCTGACTGCACCACCCAAGGTATTGTGTGAAACTTTGGGAGATGTTGTGAACTGTGATTGCTGCGAGGGAGAGCAGGGGATGGATAAATATCTACATGTAACTGAACCAGTGTTGTCTACCAAACGTGAGATAGAGGTGAGTGGTGATGTGCCTGCATCAAAATACTTTGAGACTGGGATGTCTGAGAAGTGGATTAACTCATTGGGAGTCAGGGCAGGATGAGTTGGTGTGTTCACCTGTGCCACAGCCAGGAGTATGTCAGGTGCCCGAACCAGGAGAGTCTGAGGGGTTATGTGAGATTGTGAGAGCATGGCCTGGCTTGGAGAGAAAATTATGTGAGTGTGTGCAAAATTCTGTACCTGACCGAGGTGTGTCAAAGGTGTTCTGTGAAAATGTACAGGAAAAGCCTGTCCGCGAGAGGAGGCTGAATGATGTGCATGAAGCAGATGTATTTGATGTGCTGTTTTAAAATGTGAAGGAGCGATATTAGAAGTTGATCATCTTATCTACACCCCAGTTGACCTAAGTTTGGCCCTTGATTGTTTTTTATACGGTTTTCACTGTTTTTGTCCCTTGAACCTAAGAATCAATAAAGGTATGGCTTCCCTTCTTCTCTTTTTTTTTTTCTTTTATCATTCTCACTTCTTACTGGGTCCCTCATTTCCCTGTGATTTGTGTGATCTCTTTTCCCGGGGACCTATGTTTTCCTTTATTAGCCTGTCTATTAGAGATATTCCATAACTAGGGAGTTCGAAAGCAGGTGACTCTGTGCGGTAACTGTCCACCAGCCCTTCCACCTCCCCTTTACCCCCAACCTCCATTTCTGAGGTTATCTGTGCTGAGGGATGGTTCCCTCCATTCATAATTATATTTTCTTTTAACAATTTCATTGATCATTAATCCAGGTTTTGTGCTGCTTATATAAAGTTGTCTATTTTGTCTTGATCAGTTTTGAATTGCATCACTACCCTAAATTTCTGTTGTTGAGACTGTTTAACACGTACAAGTCACATGGTACAGCACTTATCCAATGTATTATTTGTCAACCTTGTTACTAAGATTTTACTTGAATCCACTGTTCTTATTCACCAAAGCAATTTGACCATGCTGCTATGATATTTGAGACTGTTCCCTATGTAGCATTGCTTTGAAACATCACATATGAACGTTCTAATTGGATATTTTATAGATGACATTATGTTGCAATCAATATGACACAGCTTGTAATAATGATTTTGTTTCATTTTTATTTTCCTTTGCAGTGACACTATAGTCATCAGAACTACAGCTTAAAGAGGCACTATAGTCATCAGAACTACAGCTTAAAGAGGCACTATAGTCATCAGAACTACAGCGTATTGTAGTTGGTCTGGTGTCTATAGTCTGTCTCTACAGAATTAATGCTGTTCTCAGAGAACAGATAGTGTTTACACTCCTCAGACGGTCACTAGGGTGCTTCCTGGGTCAGTGCTGCACAGTTTGCAGTACTAACGTTCAGCATGAAGAGGCTGAACATTCCTCATAGAGGAACTATAGTGTCCCTTTAGGATGCTAGTAGAAAGACAAGGGTCAAAAGGACAAATAAATTTTGAAGGAGGCTGTTCTTGATAATTTTGAATAGCAGTTTCAGCTTACAATGTGAAACTCTGTCACCATGTCACCACAGCTCACTATGATTATATATTGGTTGTCGGGCTTTTGTAAAATGGCCATCATCTTTTTTTATTTTAATAAAGTATTTGGATTTTATTCACTATACATCAAATTGTAGTGGCATGAAAACCCAATTGGACACAAGTTGGGTTATTTACAGGTGGTAAATATCAGGAATTCAAATTTTAACATTTAGACCACAAGCAGACTGGAAAAAAATCCCCATCTCTGCTATGTTTTCACTTTGACTAAAATGTGAATTTTCTACAAGTCCCACTTTAGTGAGTAACCTTGACAGCGATGATTTGGAAAACAATTTAGAACTCAGCTGTGTTCAGAATTTGGGAATTTTAGCCTACATTTGGCAGTTGCAAAACAACAACCAGTACTGTGAAAGTAAAGAAATCAGTATGACGAAAGTAGAACAGATAGTGGATATTTTCACAACCAGCTTCATAGAGAGTATTATTTATCCAGAATGGTGTATTTTGTTGAATTTGAAAAACATTAGTCAGACTTCATAACTGCTTACAGTAGTAGACATATTCACTAAAGTTTGAATGCACTCCTGATTAGCAAAATAGAGAAAATTACATTCCCTGGATTTGAGCAATGGATATCTACTAAAATTGATTATGGTTGTGTACCAATTATCATAAAGGGTGTCCAGGCTGACTGATAGCCTTTCCATTCACGGGAGCACTGCTGAATCCTCTGTGCATGGTCCTAGTGCTCAGCCTCCTGCATTTTAAAATCTGCCGGCAGATCTCAAAATGTGGGACAGGTCCTTGGGACATTTATGAAGGAAGAATACCCCATGATGTGGGACTGTCCTGCAAATTTAGGACTTTTGGCACCTATGTCCGAGAACGTCATTTGTTTTTTCCAGCAGGGCACTGGCAGCAAACACAGCACGTAAACAAGAAGGACCGCCTCGAGCCACAGGGTCCAGCATGCATGAAAAATAACCAATAGGGCGTTGACGGGAACCATGTGATTGTGTAAGGACCCCTGAAGCATGGCCCATCTTTTCAGAGACAAAAAGTTTTAATGGTTGTTGATCGTTAGGTAGGCCCAAAGCTGGGGCAGAGGAGATGGCTCTTTGAAGGGCATAGTAGCAGGAGCGAACTGTTAAAGACAATGAAAATGGTTGTCTTCAAGGCATCAGAGAGGTTGCATGAGCTGAGAAGCCTCAGGGATCCAAGACCTGCAGTATGTGATGAGGCCCAAGAAAGCATGAAGAACTTGTGAGTAGATGGCAGAAAGAGATTGGTAATAGCAAGTACTCTGTTCTTTGTTAGGTGACGGGTGCCATGGGAAAGGCAATGTCCCAAGAAGACCACAGAGGGCCGGCACCACTGACATTTTGTTCTGGAGGCTTTACATCCTTCTTCAGCGAGGAAACATGTTCGGAATTTTGTTCAGCAGTTGGAAGATCATCCGCACAGAGGTGTAGATCATCCACATACTGGAGCAGGACCACATCAGGGTGAGACTTCTGCCAAGGTTCTAAGACAATTGGCATAGCTTTGGCGAATCGAGTAGGGGAATTTTGTGCACCTTGAGGCATGACAGTCCAAGTGTTCTGTTGGCGATCATGTGTGAAAGCAAACAGATATTGGCAAGAGGGATCCAAGGGCACGCTGAAAAAGGCGTTTGCAAGATCAACCACAGTGAAGAATTTAGCTGTTGGAGGGACTTGTGACAACAGTGTATGTGGATTCGGGACAACAGCAGTGTCTCGGTTGGTGACATCATTAACAGCGCGGAGGTCTTGAACCATACGGTATTGGTCAGGTTGGCCTTTTTCAGTCTTCTTCTTCACTGGACATAGAGGGGTGTTACACTCCGACACACACTTTACCAGAGCACCTTTTGCTAACAGACTTTCAACTTGTTTGGAGATGGCAAGGGCTTGTGCAGGCTTTAATGGGTACTGTGGTCTTCGTGGTGGATAAGCTCCCTTTAGTAGCGTGACAACCACGGGTGGGACTCTTAGGCGTCCAATGTCATCTGGGCCTGTAGACCAAAGTCCATTGCACTGGGGGCATCTGGGACCCTTACCTTCTTGGAGGGGGAAGTCATGTGTAGCAGTAGGGGCAAAGAGCAAAGAACAGAAGTATCTTTGCGAGAAAGGGGGGTTAATAATTGAACCTGGCCGTCAGCGGTGAAGGAGCTATAAGCTTGAAGACGGGACAGAACATCAGCACCTAATAGGTTAATTGGACAAGTAGAAGAGGGTAACTGGGAGCCGCCATGAGGGAGGTGGAGACAGGAACTGGACTGGGTGAAGGGGCGGAAGAGGAAATGATTGGAAGGGTGCTGGGAGGGGAAGTGATAGTCATAACCGGAGGTGACGGGGTCTGAGTAAGCTGAGGGAGATGAGTGGAGAGGGCGGAAATGAGTGATGAAAGATCAAGGGAGGGAGGGAGTACGGGATTGGAGGCTGGAAGGAGAGGGGAAGCTGGGATGGGAGGGGTGATGGGAAGAGGAGAGGGAGCAGAGAGGGCGGAAATGAGTGATTAAAGATCAAGGGAGGGAGGGACTACGGGATTGGAGGTTGGAATGGGAGGGGAAGCTGAATCTGGCAGGGAAAAGGTGAGGGGGAGAGGGAGATGAAGGAGCGGAGGGAATGGCACAGGAAGATTGGTCGAAGGGAGATATGGCAGAGGGAGATGTGACAAGGGGAACAACGGGTGAAGGCGGGAGGGGAGCAGGAATAGAAGGAATGACAGGGAGAGGAACAAGAGAGGTGACAGGGGAGGCAATGGGTGAAGGTGAAAGGGGAGCTGGAATAGAAGGAATGACAGCGGGAGGTGGAAGAGGGGTGATCTTAGAAGAAGTGATAGAGGAAGGTAGAAGAGGGACGGGATCAGAAGTGACAGGGGAAGGTGGAAGAGGGGCTGGGATTGTGGGAACGACGGTAGGAGGTGGGAGAGAGGTGGGAACAATAGAAATGAGAGAGGTTGGAATAGAGAAAAGAGAGGGAGGTGGGAAAGTGATGGGAACAGTAGGAATGACAGAGGGAGGTGGAAATGGGGCGGGAGCAGTGGGAAAAACAGAGGGAGGTGGGAGAGGGACGGAATAGTAATAAGACCTGTCCGCCCCGAGGACGGGGTACAGAGGGGTGGGGACAGAGGAGCCTACGCCAATTGGAGGTGACGACTGGGTATTGGCGGGGATGCGGAGCCATATTCTTTCACATTGTGTTGGGCACCATCATAGGGCGGTGGCTGGGGAACATCGAGAGATGAATCATCATTACAAACATTTCTGTGATATACATAAATCAATTGTCCTCCAAAATCTAGTTCTTCCTCTAACCAGCCCTCCGGTTTGAGTCCTCTTGCCACCCGATACCAAGCCTCCACCACTTTCGTTAACCCATTATCCAACAATAAGCCCTCTTTGTCAATAAGCAATTTCCTCCAAAATTCTGGCTGTAATCTACCACTGGGTGACATTTGTAAGCCACAAATCTTTGCTATTTTCTTTATTTTTAAAATAGCCTCTTCTCCTGCTCTCTCACTATGTCACAAGCTAAGTAGTCTTTGGAAGGTCTGGCGTGTTTTACGAAACAAGGCTTCCCATGTAAGAGGGACAGAGAGAGAGAGAGAGAGAGAGAGAGAGGAAAAAGAAGGAATGTCTACAGTGCTCGACTGCCACGAGGAATTGATCTTCGTGCGTCTTCCCTAAACGTTGACTAGTCACGGGATCCGCCCACCCGAGATGGTGGCCACGGATCTGAGCAGGCGAGTGGGTGACTAACACAGCTCTGGGTAAAAAGTACAGAAGAGGTAGAAAATGAAGGAAAAGGTGAACGTGGAGAGACTAATCAGAAGACATTTACAAGAGTCACTAATGCAAAGATGTGCACATAATCCGGAATCAACAATGAGCCACACAACACACACACAGCAAGGGTACCCACACTATGGCCACAATTGAATAAAAACCATAATATAATAAAGAACAATATAACAACGAGCATAGTAACAACTAAACAGTAAATAAAACCCTGTTCTGCTCTGAACAGTTAAACAAAATTCCCAGCCTTTCTCAAGGTGGTTCCCAGCCCTTCACCGGGCGGATGCATTCCCTGCTCGCTAGGCAGTCAAGCTATAATAAATTCTCAGCCCCTCACCGGGCGGATGTGTTCCCTGCCCGCAAGGCAGTTAAGCTATAGTAAATTCCCAGCCCGCTAGACAGTCAAGCTATAATAATAAAACATAAACCATACACCAGCTGTCTCACACGCACACAAACACTCAGGAGGCAGATAGACAATCAACAGATTTGTTTAAAAAGGCACCGGATAAGAGATTACCTGTCTTGTAGCCTTCTGGAAGCTGGAAGTGGACACTGAGACGGACCAACACAAAACAGGAGAATACAGGCAAACCACTGTATTTAGGAGGAGATCAGGCTCCGGTTGTCCCACTTTCCGGAGGTCCGCTCCGGTCCCGGTTTCCGGCCGTCCAAACCGGCAAAACCCGGTGCCCCACATTGGGCGCCAAGTGATGTGGAATCAATCAATCAAATGATTATCTTGCGTATTTGCCGCCTGCCAAATTTAAAAAGATTTTGGGTTAATGAAAAACTTGAGGAATGTTTATTCTCTGGGGACGGCATGCTCCTTATAAAGCAAAATTACATCATATGCATTGTCAGAGATAACTTGGAATAATACATCAATAATTGGTTAGGTGTTAAGTGGTTCATTTAGTGCCCTTCCTACCGGGTGTGATCTCACTGGTATCTTGGAGGACTCCCCCAGATTCCAGCGCTATCTTGTTAATGAGGGTGTTAGTCGATGTCAAAGGGAAACTCCCTAGCGGCCGTTTTAGGTAAATCACATATAAGGTTGAATAATGCTGATTGTGGTTATTCTGAGTAAATAGGCATTTTATTACTATGAATTGGGTTAATATTTGTCCACAACATCCTGAGAGCGGGATTTGGAGGTGGACCCTGTGGGCGGGATTGGAGGCGGGCCCAGGGAGGCCCCAAAATTTCTGCTGGCGTCCCTGCTCCTGGCACAAGCAGAACTTCCCCCTTCATTGTCATTTTAACTATTTCCTCAACTAGTTGATTATCCAACTCTTCTATTTGTCCAGGGGGCCTGTAAATCACACCTACACAAGTTACTGTGTGATTACCAAATTCTAATGTAACCCAAACGGACTCTATGTTCGCCTTACTAACTTTGACTTGTCTTAAATGGATTATGAAGACATCTGCTACATTTTCAGAATAAATTGAACCGCTAATAGCGCATCTGATGAAAAACATGTTGCAGGTATTATTTAATTTTTTTTAATACTAAATTGTGTAATTTGCAGAGAAGTGACGTTTCCTGTTTAAAGTACTTTGGTCAAAAATGGGGAAATTCACTTTGTATTCCTGACTATTCCCACTTGCATGAATCACCCAGTATGACTAGAACACTTATGTTTCACTATTGAATTCCCATACAGCATATCCTAATTATTGCCACCCCAGGCATACCTACCAAGTTTCCCTATTCAGGAGGGACAGTCACTATTTTGGAACCAAATCCCTCTACCCCTCTTTTCTATCTTAATGTCGCTCTTTTCTAGGCGCTCCATATTGTTGGTGTGTCTGAGTGTATAACAGAGCTTCACAGCAATAATACTACAGGAATGTGTCTTTAACCCCTTAAGGACCAAACTTCTGGAATAAAAGGGAATCATGACATGTCATGTGTCCTTAAGGGGTTAAACTACAATAAATGTGTTTAGAAATCAGTCTTTGTAAATAAGATACATTGTTATTGTTCTAAATTACATTTTACAAGTGACCTGGGTACTCCCCACTCCCTCCGGACCTTTCCTGTTATTTTCCCACTAATATTTCTATTGTTAGAGTTAGAATAATAATTGCGTGAGGCTAAATTAATTTCTAACCCTGATTTTAAACCTCACCTTAGCCCTAAATGTCCTCTTATCTGCCTTCCTCTATTTCTAGGGTTTTCTTGTTATTTGCCCTCTACTATTTGTATTATTATTATTATTATAATATTAATATAGTGCTAACCATAGGCGTGCGCAGCCTATTGCATTAGGGTGTGCACCCTAAAGCACAAACACACGCCGCGTGTGTGTGTGTGTGTGTGTATATATATATATATATATATATATATATATATATATATATATATATATATATATATAGAAAAATAAAACAAGATAGCACTCCCAGGACTTATTCAATCAAAAAAATATAAAATTTAACTTTTAATCAGTATCCAAAAAACAGATCGACGTTTCAGTCTGTTAACCACAGACTTTCATCAGGACTAACACATACACTGTAAAAACATACATATATACCAACATACATATTAGCAATCTACTTACCCATCACCAATGTAATTGCATCTCCCTGTCAGCTCAGACCGGGTCTCCCGCGGGTTCCGCCGACGTCAATGCGTGCGTCAAAATGACGTCATCACGTTGCGCCGGCGTCATTACCGCATCACGTGACCACCCGTCCGGCGGCATCATGGGGAGGTTGTTGCTATGGAGAGAAGCTCCATAGCAACCACTAAAAACAAAGACACAACAGGCTTTAAAGAACCACTAAAAACAAAGATAAACAGGCTATAAAGAACAGTATAAACACCATATTGTGCATAAGTAAATGGTAGTAAACCCAAATATTATATTAATGCCCAATACATGGGGATCTAAATACTTGAAAAAATTATTATTATTAATGCATCAATATAACAAAATGCTATAATAATTATATCATTTAAAGGGCAATACCCATGGATTCAAATGGATGGAGGAATTATAGTGGAAATTGAAAACTGAGTTTGAAAAAATGAGAAGTTATCCTCTATAATACAGGAGCAAACATATATTAAACTGATGTCCCTAAACTATACCAACCCTTCTCTATATCTTAAGACAGCCTATCATAGAGGAAAGAGACAAGTAAATATCAAGCAAAAATAAAATATATGAAACAAAAATATATGAAACCAGACAGGGATAATAAACTTATTACCATCATCCATGAGGCATCAAGGGAATATGCCTATCCCCACGGGTGGGCATCATTCCCCAACCTCATATCATCAGGACTCAAAATGACGTCATCACGTCGCGCCGGCGTCATTACCGCATCACGTGACCACCCGTCCGGCGGCATCATGGGGAGATTGTTGCTATGGAGAGAAGCTCCATAGCAACCACTAAAAACAAAGACACAACAGGCTTTAAAGAACCACTAAAAACAAAGATAAACAGGCTTTAAAGAACAGTATAAACACCATATTGTGCATAAGTAAATGGTAGTAAACCCAAATATTATATTAATGCCCAATACATGGGGATCTAAATACTTAAAAAAATTATGATGGTTATTTTTCCCTTTTTTTTCAGACTCTGAAGTCTATACCGTTCCACATAGGATCTTAACATGGGTGCCCACCTTTTTGGGTGGAGTCACCACATGTATTTCTTATTGTGGGATCCGGTTCTATTATGATTGTCTTTAGAGGCGATAGGATCCTATTATTAGCATATTTTCGAGAATAGGTTGTATTTTTAGCTGGTGATACCAATATGTTTGTGCTTATGGGTTATATGTTCTGGAGTCCTGATGATATGAGGTTGGGGAATGATGCCCACCCGTGGGGATAGGCATATTCCCTTGATGCCTCATGGATGATGGTAATAAGTTTATTATCCCTGTCTGGTTTCATATATTTTTGTTTCATATATTTTATTTTTGCTTGATATTTACTTGTCTCTTTCCTCTATGATAGGCTGTCTTAAGATATAGAGAAGGGTTGGTATAGTTTAGGGACATCAGTTTAATATATGTTTGCTCCTGTATTATAGAGGATAACTTCTCATTTTTTCAAACTCAGTTTTCAATTTCCACTATAATTCCTCCATCCATTTGAATCCATGGGTATTGCCCTTTAAATGATATAATTATTATAGCATTTTGTTATATTGATGCATTAATAATAATAATTTTTTCAAGTATTTAGATCCCCATGTATTGGGCATTAATATAATATTTGGGTTTACTACCATTTACTTATGCACAATATGGTGTTTATACTGTTCTTTATAGCCTGTTTATCTTTGTTTTTAGTGGTTCTTTAAAGCCTGTTGTGTCTTTGTTTTTAGTGGTTGCTATGGAGCTTCTCTCCATAGCAACAACCTCCCCATGATGCCGCCGGACGGGTGGTCACGTGATGCGGTAATGACGCCGGCGCGACGTGATGACGTCATTTTGACGCACGCATTGACGTCGGCGGAACCCGCGGGAGACCCGGTCTGAGCT
>OW240918.1:127079890-127494892 GCA_933207985.1 Pelobates cultripes | reverse complement strand
GAATGTATGCATAAATTAAAAGTGCTCCGTGCTGATTCCTCAACTCTATGCTCATATCGAGCTGGCTACAAACAAAGCCAGTAAATCTGTGCACATTCTCTTGATAGCAGAATGTGCTCATTAGTAAAGTGACATCAGTTTGTGCTACTGATATAGGTGCATTTCATAGTATATGCTTACGAGATATAATAAAAGGAGGTGAAAGTTAGTTTACCTCATATAAAAAGTGCAAGTGCTCAAATATATAAAGGCTAACATTAATGATATAATAAAGTGACGTGCTTATATTTACATACTATCTAATAATTAAATAAGTGAAAACACTATGCTACTATGGGGTTACAGTGTAATATGATACATAATTACTACCTAAGTAACAAATATAATAACAAATATTCTGCTGTGTAACAGTATCATTCCCAAATTTAGGAATTTTGAGACAAAGTATTACTGATAAATGATTATGTCCCTATTGAACCACTAGTAAATACTAGGGAGTGGAGAGACCAGCCCTCTCTAAAGTAGATCTAGGTATCAAATATAGTACAAATACCTGTAATTTAATCTATACCAAGTAAATTGGGAATATCTACTGTGCACATATTTGCAGATAAAGAATAAAATCAATGGAATAACTAATTCAACCACTTAAATAAACGATATAAATGTCAATTTTTCGTTAAGGCCCATGGGAGCCATAGTATTCAATTCACGTATCCAAAATGTCTCTCTTTGCAATAGTGCCTTGGAGCGATCTCCTCCTCTTCTAGAAATTGGAATATGGTCAATGGCTATACATTTCAGTGATGTCAGTGGATGTTTATGTTCAAGAAAATGACGAGCCACCGGTTTGTCCGTGGTACCATCTCTAATCGCCATACGTATACTCGAGCGATGTCCCCTTATTCTTTCGCACAATTGTGTATCCGTTTTCCCAACGTAGTTTAATCCGCATGGACATGACAGTTTGTAAATGACATGGTCTGTTTTACAAGAAATGCGTTGTTTGATTACATATTTCTTTTGGGTGTGTGGATGAAAAAAAGACTTCGTGGGAATAAGATGCCCACATGTCACACATCCTAAACAACGAAAACAGCCTGGGTTGAGGAACTTATTCTGATTCCGCAGATAACTCTGTTCCGGATCAGTGCGGACTAACAAGTCTCGCAAGTTTTTCTCCCTCTTATAACATATCATAGGACTTTGAGAAAATATTGTAGGCAGAGTTGGATCTCCCATTAGGATATTCCAATTTCCCTTAACAGCTTGGACAAGTTTCGTACTAGCAGAATTAAATTTCATTGGGAAAGTCAATCTTGTTGCCCTTGTTTGTTGCTGGATGCTCACTGTATTCGCCATTTCCAACATTGCTTTATCTAAGGCTTCATCGAGTATGTACCGATTGTACCCCCTCGTGAGGAATTTGTTATACATGCTACCCACTTGATTTTCAACCCGTTCAGTCGATGAATTATTCCGAAACACTCTTAAAAATTGGGTGTATGGTAAAGATTTCTTACTATGTTCAGGATGTGCACTCTCAAAATGCAGTATGGTGTTTCTATCCGTGGGCTTTGAGTAAAGCTGATACTCTATTTTGTTGTCTTGAATGAAGATCTCCAAATCCAAATACTGTACAATTGTATTACTGATATTAGCCGTGATTTTCACAGGACTGGGGAGACAGTTAATATTCTCCACAAATTGCTCAGCCTCAGCTATTGAGCCTCTCCATAGAATCAAAATATCATCGATAAAGCGTACGTATTGTATAATTTGTTCTCTATATGGATGCAGGATGTGTTCTCTCTCAAATATATGCATGTATGCATTCGCATACATCGGCGCCATCGCCGCGCCCATCGATGTTCCTGAGCATTGCATATACCATCGGGTTTCGAATCTGAAGTAATTGAGTTGAAGTGTTAGCATAAGCAATTCCATAATAAATTCTATGGGAGGACCCTTATAGAAAGATGACTCCGATAGTATCTGTCTCATTGCTTCTATGCCTTCCTCGTGGGGGATTATAGTATAGAGACTCTGTACATCTAATGTAATTAATACCAATTCAGTGGGAACTTGTTCAATTTTCTTCAATCTATCAATCAAATTCTGTGTATCCTTAATACATGTTGGTAAACGCTCAACCGGATCTTTAAATAAAAAATCCAAATATTTAGCAATAGGCTCTAGCACCCCGTCAATAGCAGAGACTATAGGGCGTCCAGGTGGTGACTGCAAGTTCTTATGTATTTTAGGCAATGTGTATATATATGTATATATATGTGTATATATGTGTGTATATATGTGTGTATATATATATATATATATGTGTGTATATATGTGTGTGTGTGTGTGTGTATATATATGTATATATATATGTGTGTGTGTGTGTGTGTATATCTATATCTATATATATATATCTATATATATATATATATATATATAGATATATATATATACACACACTGCTGTGTGTACTGCTAGTGTGCTGTGTGAGGGTGCTGTGTGCTGTTAGTGTGATGTGTGTGTGTGAGGGTGCTGTTAGTGTGATGTGAGGGTGTTTGTGACTGTGCTGTTTGTGTGTAAGGGTGTTTGTGTGTGTGTGTTTGTCCTGTGAGGGTGCTGTTTGTGTGAGTGTTGTATATTTGTGAGGGTGCTGTTTGTGTGTGTGTGTTTGTGAGGGTGCGGTTAGTGTACTGTGTGTGTGAGCTGTATGTGTGTATGTGCTGTATGTTTGGAGGGATTGTGGAGGTGGGGGCAGATTAGTAAATCCTTGCTGCCATGTGCCATCCCTGGTGGTCCAGTGGAGAGTGAACTCTAGCCTGCGGGGCTAGAGTTAGCTCTCGCGAGATCTGTCTAGAGCTCCCTGGGTCCTCTCCTGCCTCCCTCCATGCTGCTGTGGGCCGGTGAGGTAGATCTTTGGTCTCCCTGCCGGCCCATGGAGGCTTAGAGCAGAGCCGGCACTCAGATAGCGCCGGCTCTGCGTGAGCCGACAGGGGAGATCGGGATTCCCACCCCCCCCAAAAAAATATACGTGTGTGTGTGTGTGTGTGTGTGTGTGTGTGTATGTGTGTGTGTGTGTATATGTGTATATATATATATATATATATATATATATATATATGCGGCGTACACACAGACACGCACTCACACACAGACACACACTCACACACTATTATATTTTAATAATACAATGTCCACCCAGCCTCCCTACCTGGAGTGCTGGCGTGGACTTTTCCCTGGGGTCCAGTGGGGCGGGCACCTCTCTGCATCTCAGCCGCGGCGAGGGAGCTGTCTGCTCTCTGCTCCCTCTCACCGTGTGAGCTGTCTGCTGTAGCTGGGAGCCGGAATATGACGTCATATTCCGGCTCCCGGCATCAGTGCGCGGCGAGAGGGAGCAGAGAGCAGACAGCTTCCTCTCCGCGGCTGAGATGCAGAGGAGGGGGGATCCATCACCTCTTGCCCTCCCCATGACAGGGGCAAGGGGTGAGACAGGGGTCGCTGAGTGCCTGCAGGAACAGCGTTCCTGCCAAAAAAAAAAAGTGCAGGAACGCTGTTCCTGCAGGACTCAAACCATAGGCGTGCCACGGGGATTAGGGTGTGCCCAGGCACACCTCGTGCGCACGCCTATGGTGCTAACAAATTCCGTAGCGCTGTACAATAGATGGACGAACAGACATGTAGTTGCAACCAGACAAGTTGGACACACAGGAACAGAGGGGTTGAGGACCCTGCTCAATGAGTTTACATTCTAGAGGAAGTGGGGTAAAGTGAGTTAGAATAATAATTGAGTGAGGTTAACTTCGATCCTAACCCTCATTTCCTTTCGGATTTTATCCATTTTAAATCTGCTTAACCCCTTAAGGACACATGCCATGTGTGACATGTCATGATTCCCTTTTATTCCAGCAGTTTGGTCCTTAAGGGGTTGAGGGTTATCCTCCCCCAATCACAGTGTGAGTGACCATCACTGAGGAGTCCATTGGACCTAGCCCTTAGCATAGCCTGTAGTCACAGCCATGAGCTGCTTTATGCACAGGTCCCTATTATTACAGGTATCCCTGTTAATCTAGGGCAGCTTATACTGTTGGACAGAAATGTGTATTTTTAAAATAATTTTTTTTGTATTGTTTTTGGTTTGCGACTTCCGGTTGGTGCAACCCTGTGAAGATTCCCCCACGGGTGGATTCCACACTTCCGCTTCCGGGCGGCGTCACACGGGCACGCTCCCGCCTGCCCCCCTCCCAGAGGAGGGGAAGGAGGAGGAGGAGAGGAGGATGGTATTAAAGGGAGGACAGTTCCGGGGCTGTTAGTGGCAGCGGACATGGCTGAGAAGAGCAGCGAGCTGAACGGCCCCGCGGGCTCGGTGTGCAGGCGGTGCGCGGCCTCGGGGGACAAAGGGGTGGGCTCCAAGTGGGTCCGGCTCAATGTGGGGGGGACCTGCTTCCTGACCACCAGGCAAACTCTGTGCAGGGACCCCAAATCCTTCCTGTATCGGCTGTGCCAGGCAGACCCAGACCTGGACTCAGACAAGGTATATGGACAGGGGATGGGGGGGCTGCACCTTTATATCAGGGGTGGGGGTATCCTACTGAATTAATACCCACCCAGGGCTGTTCTCATCTATGGTATTAAAGCCTATGAGCTATTCTAATCGCCAGGCTGGGGGGCTACACCTTTAAATAAAGGGGTCTCCTTCTGAATTAATGTTCACCCAGGTCTATCCTCATTTATGGTGTTGAAGCTCCATGGGCTATTATATTCCCTAGGTTGGATAAGTGAGATGGGAGTTGACAGCTGTAATTCTTTCTGGTGGGGAGAGAGAGAGAGAGAGTGTGTGTGTGTGTGTGTGTGTGTATATATATATATATATATATATATATATATATATATATATTTTCTACCTCTCTGTATGTGTGTATATTTAAAAAAATAAATAAAATCAAAATGTGCTGAGGTGAAGATTAGGTAGGACTTCTCTTGCTCTCCTAGGTTATTTTATATATTTCCTACTTCTCTACCCAAGTTGACATAGGTTGGTACAGCTAGTAAGACTTGGTGGGGAAGTTGGCTACTTTGGCAGATTTTGATCCGTTATTGCTGCATGGTCCCGGAAGGGGTCCTAAGATCCCTAGACAAAATTATTCATGATGAGAAGCACAAAAGGTGGTAGGAGTCAAATTAGACTGTCTACGAATAACAGGAAATATTCAAATTGGTAGATGTACCAAGGTGTGACCCTCACTTTATTTTATACAGAGCTGTAAATGCTTAGTGTGTGATATGAACGATAAATAATGTAGGGAAAATCTGCTTTGGGACCAGAGATTCCAGTACTCCATTTCCAGAGCTTTAAACAGTGTGGTGGAAATTGATAGCTGAGGGCTAATGGCTACCTGTCCCTGGAGGGGTTCTGTGAATAATGGAAAGTAGATGTATGGTAGAGTAGACATCTGACTAATGGGCTGAAACTAGTTACTTTCGAGGGATTGGTTGATCTTAAGAATCTAAGATAATCGGAAGACAAGGATGTAAATGGAGTGCAATGTTACTTCTCGGTAGAGGATATCAAAATGGTTTTGACATTAAGGAGGTTTGGGGATGGAGTTGGTAACAGAGCTATTAGAGGCTCAGACGGCTGACCAATGTCTGTAAATTGAAGCACGCGGAGTGTAATTGATTTAAAGTACAAATTAGATGAGTCCACAGGTGTATGATCTAAAGATTTAACATTATTTTATATTTAATCAATTTATTAAATATTCCCAATAGGCTTTTTGTGTACATACATTGTTGGTAACTGCTATGCTCTTAAATGTTTGTTGAAAAATTCATTTTCTAAGATGGTGAGTAAACTGGTACCTGGAAGAATTAGTGGGCAGGGATAAGAACAGGCCTGTGTGACAGATTATGCAGGATTACGTAGGTGGTGATTATGTACAATCACCACTTACACTAACTGCTGATGTGTGCGTGTTAGAAGATTTAACTAGGGTAGGTCAGCATTTTCCAGAGTTCTCTATTAGTTTTATGAAACTAAGATAGATGGATCAATAGTTTGTTTTTGATTTACTTTATTTTTTTAGCTTTCTATTGCTGGCCATAAATAGAAATCTTTGTATGTATGTTGTATTTTTATTTAATATTAAGCCATTGGGACATTTCATTTTGATTAAAGATCTTTTAAAAGCGTGTTTCTGACTCAAAGAAATGTGGAATCTTTGTATTCTATGTCTTAATTTGATGTTTTGTACTGTAACCTTTTAGTTTATCAGCTGCGCATTTCGCACTTTTGCACCAATATTTTGTGGATTTTGAGAATTGGTAATGGTAAAATAGCGCTAGCTGCTATGCATTGTTAGACATTGTTCCTAGCGTGCCCTTGCTTGGTTTATGTTTTTGAGCAGTAAGTAGCAAAGTGTGGGGTAGTGAGAATGAACATGTGTATTTAATTTGGAAGCACACTTGCTGGGCTCAAGAAAAAGGCACTTGTGCATATTACTGTTTTTAATACTGAGAACATTGAGTGAAGGGAATCCATAATTTTTCCAAGGATTCTGTCATTTTGTGACATGTCAGCAATAGAATTTTTAGTTACTTTTGATGCATATTCGATGACTTATGCTAAATAGTGCGTGTCATGCAGAAAACATAGGTAAACTTTACTCAATTCTTGTGACTGACTCTAAATTTGGTCGTTGGATAGATGCAGGCTGATGAAGAAAGATTGAGAATTTAGTCTGCAGGCTTGCAATCTAGAAAGTGTTCACCTGACTGATGGTTCCAGCCTGTCTCCAAAAAATATAATGTAAATGGATCTTGCTCTGTTCGGTGTCACTTAGTATCCCTGATGTGTTCAAGAATGCTTTTCAAATGGATTTATTTTTTAAGTAAATTACTACCAGTGAAATGTCAGGTTTTTCTCCCTCGCTAGGGGGAAATCACAATCAGTTGCTAACTTTTTAGTTTACGGTTTTGATTGGGCTAAATCAAGAAATAGACAGTTCCTTTTAGGTACAGATCAAATGTGTCGGTGGTGATGCAAAGACTAACTGAAGGTCCATGCATCAACCCGTTTCCTTTGTGATGGTGGCCAATAGATTTTATTTTTCGCTTTGAAAACTCGTCTTTGATGTAGGGAAATGATTTGCAGATTAACTCAGGACCTGATAATTTGATCCTCGCATAAAATGCATCACGCACATTCTTGTGTGGATGTATGTCTGAATATGTTGATTTTTCAATCCTATAGTATCCAAGCCACACAGAAGTGGTTTTTGAAATTTTTTTTTTTTTTTTAGCTCTTAGCTGCATTAGCGCAAATGAATTAGTGGGCATTATTAAGCAGTCTTTGATTGTATGGTGATCCCTAAAACCTGTGCTGACATGTGCCATTGAGACTAAGTTCGGAAGCAGGGAGGTAGCATGCAGGGGCAGAGGGACACTATAGTGTTAGGCATGCATGTTAGTATTTCTAACACTAAAGTGTTTCTTTAGTATTTTGAAATTTGATCTATATGGGGGGGGGGGGAGTGTTATCAAGTTTCTCTGGAAATATTAAATCCTTAGAAAAGTTTGGACAAAAGGTTGATTTGCTAAAGCGCACAACCTTGTTAATGTGGATGATTGTATATATTGCATTCTTTAGTCTTCTAAGCCTTTTTTGAGCTGTGGTGTATGAGATGGTGGGGGTAGACTTCTGATAACAGTAAAGCTAATTTTAAATTTGTCCTCTTGTATGTGAGTAGGGGATTCATGGCTATTCTATTTTCAACACCATTGCTTCCAATTTCCAGGTTTCTGACTGTTTTGACAGTTGCCAGTAGAGTAGTAGGGATGTAACAAATGTTTCCTGGCCGAAGACAGTGAATGTAACATCCTCACAGGCTTGCATGTATTTCTATAGTCCCTGCAGGTGGGGAACTGTGTATATCAGAGCTCAAGATTTTTCACTAGCCATTGGTGAGTGTACCTTTTTTATTGTTTTTATTTTTTTAAAGCATGTCTAGTATTGTAGGACTTTAAATTTTCTGAACACAATTGTAGATAATGTGCCTGATGTGAAAAAAGCAAACGTACACATACATCAATTTTCCAAGTTTTACATTTAGAATGGATAGATTCTACATTTGGCCTGCAACTTGACAAAAAAAAATCTAAATATGGGGAGGAG
This sequence comes from Pelobates cultripes, assembly GCA_933207985.1. Taxonomy (NCBI): domain Eukaryota; kingdom Metazoa; phylum Chordata; class Amphibia; order Anura; family Pelobatidae; genus Pelobates; species Pelobates cultripes. The sequence continues at coordinate 127,486,710 of OW240918.1, read as the reverse complement.
GTGTCATTGGCCGTCTGGGGGAGAGAGGTAAAAGGTAAAGCTGAACAAACTATGTTCTATTGAATGTTTCTTAATATCTTGGACATTACTGGCATTTAGACATTGCATCAACATTTGTCTTGGGCTGTTTGGCCCACAGTACCTGAAACCTTTGTGGTGGTATTTCATGTTGTGCATGAACAGTCGTGCCCTAAGCGACCTTTTCATATTTCAGTGAGCACTTCTAACGATACGGTGCAGTGTGCGCCTAATGGGTCAATCTAACAGTGGGATCTAAACCATTGTTTTCTGTTTCGACACGTGGCAGGTCTGATGCTCCAGATCTACTGACGTTATAATTTCGTGCACAGCTGTTAAAAGTTGATAATGGAGGCTTTTAATGTCTCTGCTCTCTCCAGTACATTGGAACAATCCCATATGTTTTAAAGGGTGGCTACACTATCAGGATGCTCGCAGCACCATCTACAACTAAAAGGAGCTTTGATCTTGGGTAAATGGAAACTGGCGTCTTATAGTTTGTATTTCGTTCTGCTGTGTTTACTCAGTGTAAATATGAAACTAGACCCGTTAGTAAATGTGGAGTTTCTGGTCTTTTTCCATACAAGTAAATGAGACCAGCGATGTAGTTATGTAGCCCAGCAACTGTCAAAATGTACGAGACAGACAAGTTGTGTAACTGTGGTGTTTTTCTTTCCTTTCTACTTCTTATTGGCTTGACATGTCTACGCACTATATAAACACTTAGACAATGTGAAAATTCTTTTTAAGCCGTGCTCTCAATGTTTATTCTTTTTAAAATGTCGTGTGTGTTTTTTTGTTTTTTTTTTGACATTTTTCTTTTAATGGCAAGACAATTAATGAAATTGAGTTTGCTAACCTTGTAAGTTTTTTTGCAGATAAATGGGTTTTCTTCCCCCTCCCTTAATTGCCGGTCAGATGAGGTGGAGAGGATGTGAAGTCTTCATGGTTGTGTTTTTTTTTGTTTTTTGTTTTTTTTGATAAACAGATTTAATTGCATTTTTGCTTCTCTTATAGTAAAAATAGGTAGATCTAACCAATTACATGCTGTATATTATAAGCATGAAACTGCTGCACTTGGTATTACTTGTGAAGACCAAGTCTGGAGAAAAGGTTTTAATGTTAAAACCATCACCATTTAAGTTAAAATAGTGTTTATAATTTATTTTTAGTTTTAGCACTTTGCTATCTGTAAACATCCTCAGTTAGTCACAGTGGCCACTATTATGTGTGTTTTTTTTTGTTTTGTTTTTTTTAAACTTTGTTCAATATTGACCCAATTCAAAGAGATGTTTACTGGGAAAACACTACTTTTAGATATGTAAATTTAAAGCCCTGTTTTGCATTTCCTTCACCAGCGACTTATTTGGAATGTGCTGCTTTGATTGAAACGTGTATTTATAGCACTATTTTGTATAAAGTCAAATTTGCCTTTTCTGCATGTTCTCGTCTGAACAGCCAAGTTTTTCTACATCCAAGTTTACCAATTCTAATATTGGGCATAATTTCACGCTGAAATGGTGGGGTGGGGTGGGTAAATAAACATGGCTTTATTTATAGTGAAAAGTAATGTAGGTTAAATGGTTTCCTTGGCAACCGATGGGGTATTTGTGGTTGATCACTTCAGATCACATTCTTGGGTGGATCTGCTTAAAGGTGGAAAGAGCCTACATCTTTGTAGACTGCCCCAAAAAGATAAAAATATATCTCACTGGCTTTATAGACCTTGTACAACTACATACAGTAGCAACAACTGAACTTGGTGGGTTTTTTTTTTTTTGTTTCCTTTCAACACCCAAAGGACAAACTGCAGTGGAGTGTTTCCTTTTAGCCACCACTCAAACCCCTATATGAAAATGAAGGCCCTAAACTCACCCACCTCTCTAACCCATTAAGGACTAAGCTTCTGGAATAAAAGGGAATCCTGTCATGTGTCCTTAAGGGGTTAAAATACAAAACAGTGTTTGCTTTGTTTTGGTTTGCAAAGCACCAACTGATGAGACAATGAGAAAAAGTCTCTCTTGAAAATCTGACAGGCACACTAAAAGCAGGAAAATTTCAAGTCTAACTTTTCCATTACAAATAAAGTATACAGATCCGTTTCCTAATGTTTGTGAAATACATCAATTTCCAGTACTGGTACAAAACAAATACCTAGTATAGTGATTTGGGTATCATGCAGTGTTGTCTCTCACGATGTGCCATGTATTGCTAGTTAACATGTTGACCATAATTCCATTATGCATCATTTTATTTTTAGCATGTGCAAAGTTCTGTCTGTAGAAGCTGTGCTTCAAACGAAGTTGATCGGTTTGCTTTAGCTTTTATTCAGCTAAATTCTTTAGCATTTGACTAAAATTCTTTGATGATTTGCTACATTGGCAATGGCCCAATGCTTACCAAAAAGATGCCTGATAGTTAATCAGCAACTGAGGCAAAACTCCTTGGTATAGTAAATGTGTAATTTTTTGGGTTAATAGCAGATGTATGAAAAGACCCCCTTGGTTTATATTTTGTTCTTGCTGTCTGGTATAGTAATACCCCACGTGTTTACCCTTGCCTAGTAAGGGGACAATGTATAGGAGATCCTGGGCACTAGTGAATCATACATAAATGGCAATATCACCATGATTGCAGTAATATTGGACATTTATTGCCATGACATGTCTCCAATCGGTCACAAACACATGTTTTATTGACAGCTTGTTATACACTTAATCAGTCCCCATTGATTACTCAAAGCGCCATATATCAAGGACCCGGTGTATGCTGTCCTTTCCCAACTATGTTGCTGTTGGAAGTGTAACTTCTTATGGCAGCCTTAATCAGCTACCCCAGCACAAACGTTCTGTCTAATGATAAATGGATACTCTCATCATGTAACCACTATAGTGAATATTGTGCATCAGTCACATAATTTGACATCCTACTTGGTGTCTGGACACTGAGCTCCTCCATTGAGACCTGGAAACACTCTGCGCTATCTTAACAGGGCTTTGGCTGAGAGCGACCAGTTTAGTTGGCTTTTTGAGCTGGTCCTGCTGAGCTTGGTATAGCACTTGTTAAATGGCTAGACTACTTGGGTTGGTGGGAAGACCAGGGCATTTCTGGCACCATGACAGTGTAGTTATGATACGTGGAGTGCTTCTTTTCTAATTCTGTGCACATGTGTTTATTCACTGCTTAAGAACACTCAATAAATGGAAACATCCACATCATGGGATGCCTTTTAGCCAGCGTGTGCCTGGTGGACCCAGTTGGCAGCATCTGTTGTAAAACCGTCACCCTCCCCTCCATAACACTACAATAACCCTGTAACGCAGGCAAAGGCTATTATAGGCCCAAGGAGAGACTAATTGGTTTTGTCTAATTTTTATTTTTTTCCCTCCACTTGAACACTTGCCAGTGGTCACTAGTGACTTTTTTTGTGAGGGAAAAGGGCATTCTCACTGTGGGTAAATATCTAAGTAAGCATCTGCTGTCTTGGGGGATCCTCCATAAAAGATTTGTGCTTAACCCTCACATGTGTGAGACTTTTTAGTACAGATGTGAGCTCCTGGCAGATGAAGCACCAGGAACTTAAGAAGATGGCAGTACCCACTTTGAACAGCATCATGCAGATCTTTACATGCACCGAACCACTGAGTCACTGCACACCAAGCGACTTTCACCATCAGGGTCTCAACAAAAGACCACAGAAGTTGAAAGAGCCTCTTTAAACGAAATTGTGCAGATGACCTTTACTAACTGTGTAGTATGAGAGTGGAAAACCTTAATCTGCACGTTGAAAGAGTGTTTGTGGAAATGGTGGGCTGTTAAACAACTACCTCTGTAGCATAAATCTGTCCTTGTAATTTCCAGATGTGGGTGGTATACCAAGGCTGAAACTGAACACACAATGGTATTTTTCCATTCTTTATTTATATCTTTCTGTGTACAGAATCACTGGCAGACCTGGTCACATAGAGTAATATATTGAATTTAGATTGCTTAGCTGTGCCTAGAATGGGAAAACCTAAATCGGGGGATTCCTAGCTAACCACAAAAAAACATTGTATGGAGGGTTTTGCTGTTCTCTTGGATGCCGTATGAAAACTTGGCATGTTCAAAAGTTAACATCCTTGCAAAAGCCAGAGGACGAGTATTCGCTTGGGCAGTTGTTTTATGCTTCCCATCAGATTCACTGAACTGCCTGGTCCTGCTGGGTGGAATGTTATGGAAACTACTACACATTCCTACTAAAAAAAAATTTTTCAAAATGGGACCACTATGAATGGTAGATGATGCAGGGGAGGGCGGTTGTGTGGTGGTTTAAAAATAAATAAATAAAATATCTCTATCTCCATAAGATCTATCGGACATGTACACACGCCATGTGAAATTCTAGGCTGTATGAAATTCCCTTCAGTGTGTGCTCTTGGTTAGTTTTGGGTTCCATGATGTATTAAATACTAATAAAAAATAAGTATATGCCCTACATTAAGAAATTAAATGTATCTTAAAAATCAAACATAGATGTGCGTCATGGCCAGATGACTAGTATTATTGATCCTAAAAAAAAAAATTCAGCAACTTGCCGCATGTGGGTGGAGTTTAAAATAAGACTCCGAGTACCACACTTTGATACAAGTTACTGTAGTTTGTGAACTGTAATGAAAACAGTCTGGCACTTTAAGTGCTGAATATACTAGGTTTACAGTAATCTTGTGCTCTGATAACATTTGAAGGCAGGATGTTCGATCTACATGGGGTTTCCTGGCCTGTAACATGATGGCCCGGGTCCCCAGCTGCTAGAGACTGGATGATATCACTCATGTTTATCAGGCTTCCAGTTGCATAACACTAATTATTCTCATTCAGTCACAAGTGTCAAACTTGCAAAGGGGAAAAACAATACACGTCTTGGGAATTCTTGATTTGTTTAGATGCCTTTTCTAGCAAGATGTCAGAAGCAACTAAATTAAAATAATTACTGTGAAGCATCTGTTCCCTGAACGTGTGAGGAAGCTAATGTTGCCTTCACTTTTTCAATAAGCACAAGCAAATTGATTTCAATAGATTTTCAACAATGTCTGATCACTTGCACACAAAACAAGAAATCCTCGTTGGAAACGCGTGGGTGTCTGTACTATGATTTGTAAAGTAGGATAATAAGAAATCTCTACTGTTGGCTGTATAATGGTTAACATTGCAGTTACACGGAATGTCTAGTAAAAAAATAAGTGGGGTGTTTTTTTTTTTTTTGTTTTTTTTTATTTTTTTTTTTAGATATACGGTGTTACCTAAACTATAGTGGCATACAAGTCGCTTGTGGTTCTTTTTTGGCGGACTCGCAGGTCCTTTCACATAAACAATAAGACAGGCATAGCTCTATAGATCCCAGTGTGTTTACCTTGTCTGGTTCTAGTGGTCTTAATGGGAGTCTTTGTTGGTGTCTTGTGTGTTAAGGGTAGGTGTCGTTTACTGTAGGGGGGGGGAGAGAGGTGGTGTGATCTCCCTTCTGAGGTCTGCCGACAGTGATAACTGTATTTAATGGTCTGTGCCTTGTGAACCCTTATCATTGTCTGCCTGCCTCTTGCATGTGGTAACCTTCTTTGCGGTCGCAGGGTTACCTATCAGGTGTCCCTTTCCCTCCTTTCTCCCTAGCTCGTGTTTTATGTTCCCTATTTTCTATGCTCGAGCCTGCCTATCTGTGGTGTCTCTCAAAGCCGCTATTATATACTACCATACGGAGTCCTGATTTCATGCCAGGGGAAGGGCACCCTTTAAGCACATATGTCTACATCTTGTGAGTGCATTTTTGTACATTGCACATTATTTGTTAAAATTGTTGTACACTATGTTTCTGTCTGTTCTTTTTAGATTCCACAGCCATATCCCATATGTGTTTTGCTTGTATTCTAGCTATAGTTGATTGTATTCCTCCAATTGATAACTGTCCAGGTGCCAGAAGGACTTCCTTTATTTGCACATTAAAATGGGGTTCTCACCATCCCAGGAATTTTAATGGTGGCTTATCTCTTTACCAGCAAATACATGTATTTGTGTTGTGAAAAGTTAAAACTTGGAATCTGTTTTTTTTTTTTTTATTTTATTTCCTCATCCAACAATTGGGCGCTTACATCTTGGCTGCCTGTCAATCATTGTTGTAAGCCATGTCCTTTGCACCTGGCAGTCTTTCTTTTATTTGCAATGCTTGCCCAAATCCAACCCTTCCCTCCCCCACCCCTTTTACTAAGCTGTTGTCTCCTGACTCCTTAATATAAATGTAAAGCTACTCTGTTTATAGTGTATTTTCAATGTGTTATACATTCCGGACAGGTGACCTTTAAACCTAAGTTTACCAGTCTTAACGTGCTCAAAGTTGTCCTGATATAGAGACAATAGAAAATATGTATCCTAGAGAATCTGACTAGTTTCCTAGCATCTTTTTGCTGATGGGCTTTGTGAATCTACATTTTATCCAATATAAAATGAGTCATTGAACTTCTTATAAGGCTGATGGGTTGGAGGGGTGACCATATTGCACAAACCGGTTCTCGCAGACCATTTGTTATTCCCCCACCTAGATCTTAGAGTTATGGTATGGTATAACTGATATCTCTTACTCTACTTTTTTTTTTTTATCCAGGGCTAGTGTCTTGAAAACCCATTAAAAATGCATGTAAGATGGAAGTATAACTTATTCTCACTTGTCATTCTCCCCCACCCCATATGGTCAGTATCCCACACCTGTCAAAGTAGAAATCTGTACTAGGGGCCTTTAAAGGGACACTAGTCACCCAGACCACTTCAGCTCAATGAAGTGGTCTGGGTGCCAGGTTCCTCAGGTTTTAACCCTTCAGATGCAAACATAGCAGTTTCAGAGAAACTGCTATGTTTACATTTGGGGTTAATCCAGCCTCTAGTTAATCTACAGCTTCCAGGACAAACCGGTCTCCTTTCATCCATAATGTATGTTACTTTATTAATGTTTGTACTGTTGCTGTGCTGCTCTATAGTGTATTAAAGAATGCTTGATTTGCCATTATATCTCTAGTCTAGCAAGCTGCTGCTTTTACCTACACCAAAGGACCACTTCATCCAGTAAAACTGGAATGGTCAATGACAGCCAGGTTGCTGGAACGCTTACAGGATTGAAAACCTAAAAAAGTTTCATAGTTTTTTTTGGTTAAAATAACTCTCAGCAGCGGAGACTTTCTAAAACAAGCTGAATTAGTGTGATGTGAAGTTTTTGATGGAGTTTGTTAAAGGAACGCCTTGCTCCGTTGCTTACCTGGAGCATTCCTTTTTAAAGAGTGAATTGTAGCTAGCATTCTAACTGTGTATTCTTCAGAAAGAAGGGACTCTTAAAGTCAATTAAAAATCATCCATGATATCTGCTTCAATAGATTTATTTTAATGGGACACTAGTCACCAAAACAACTTTAGCTTAACAAAGCTGTTTTGGTGTATAGATCATGACCATGCTGTCTCACTACTGAATTTTCTGCCATTTAGGAGTTAAATCACCTTTGTTTATGCAGACCTAGCCACACCTCCCCTGACTTTTTTACTGATACAGCCTGCAGGAAAACAAAATGGTTTCATTTTCAATCAGATGTAACTTACTTGAAAATGTTTTGTCTCCTGCTCTGTAAATTGAACTCTAATTGCACACCGGTGGCTCCTGCGGGGTCTAGCAAGCTATGAACAGAGTTGTGGGATGAGAATTTTTAAATTAAACAGACTGTCATAAAGGAAGTTTAAACATTAGATCTTACTTTACAGGAACTGTATAGGAAGGCTGTGTAAGGCACATGCATAAGCAAAGTGATTTAACTCCTAAATGGCAGATAATTAAGCAGTGAGACTGCTGGGGCATTATCTATACACCAAAACGGCTTCATTAAGCTAAAGTTGTCTTGGTACCTATAGTGTCACTTTAATTCTAAGAACACTGTTTAGGTTTCCTGTACAATGTTACTTATTGGTGAAAGATGTGGGCTCCATATAACATTAGGCTGTCGAACTTTAGTTGTTGACCAGTTAATCCATTAAAGAGTAGAAGTTGTATGCTGTCTGCAATATGGGGTGGGAGGGGATAAACAAGGGGTGGTTACAATGGTTTCCCATTGGATCTTTTTCAAAGTCTGTGTCTGAGTAGAGTTGAGTGGATACCTGTATGTTCGGGACCTGAACTTGACCCCAAATCCCATTGAAGTCAATGGGGACCTGAACTTTTGGGCACTAAAATGGCTCTAAAGTCCTGGAAAGGGCTAGAGGGCTGCAAAAGGAAGTAAAATGGGAGTAAGAGTAGGACAAGTGCCCTGCAAACAAATGTGGCTAGGGAAATAACTTAAAATAACATAAAATACATATAAATTAAAAATAATAATCTTGAACTAGGATGTGGAATAGGAGGTTGAGGAGGCAGGGACCGTGGCGGTGTGGGTGGAAGTGGAGGAGGTAGCCAAAGCGTTTTTTTTTTTTTTTTGTTTTTTTTGGTAGCCCCCAAAATATTGGGACATATAAAAAAACAAAGAATAAGTGCACTTGAGTATAACATTAGTAGGCATGGCTGTGATGGCTTCTAAGGGCACACGACACAAGTCAAACGCTTGTTGATTGGCTGCCCTGCAGCTTTTCAAAACGTTCCATTAAATTGCCGAACACTGAACTCGAACCTGAAATGTTCGTGGTCAAAAAATCGTAATGTTCGGTACAAACCCATTCGGGTTCGCTCAACTCTATGAGTAAAGTTCTTCACATCAAGCTTGAATTATATTTCAATGTGTGGGGTGGGAGCAGTTCTGCAACAGATGGAGCCAGGAATGTGTGGTTTTTATCTGTTGGATTTCTTTAAATCTTTATATTTTTTTTTATTCCTCCTATTTCTTTTGGAAGAGATTGACAAGTGGATGGTGAAATGAAACATATGATGAGGGCAGATCAGGTTTAATCTAGATGATGGCATTTTTGGATGAGAAATCCTCTATCTTTAAGCGGATCTGTCACCAGAAAATAAGCAGGGGTGTGGTTTTTTTTTTTTGTTTTTTGTTTTTTTTGTTTTATAAGGCACTATAGAAGCAGATTTGATCATGTATTTTTTAATATATATATTCTTCTGAGTACTTTAGTCTTCTAAAATACCTAGTTAAACTATTTTTCCTCGTGTGTAGCAGTCAAGTTGTAGAAACCTAACGAGTGATGCTTAAAGCAAGGTTCTGTTTGTTTCCAATAAAACTCTCCCGTAATCGATTAGTAAAATCAATCCCATATAAGGACAAATCTTATGGATAGAGTACAAAATGGCTGCACTTGGGTATTTAAGTCTGACACATGGCAGAAAGTTGAATATAAAAGACAAGGGAACAAGTGTACTCAAAGAGCGTGGCATAAGAAAATTCTCTAAAGGTGGGAGGAATTGAGCCGCTTTTATGAATTCCTCAAAACACAATTACGCTTCAGTGTTTTGAACTGTGTGTATACACTTTTCGGGAGATGCTCTTTATTCATTCTGCTGGAGAAATTTTAAAAACAAAAAATCTGTCGTATTCCTTTAAGACACTGGCAGCTTAAAGGGGTCTGTGTTCAGTTTTGTGCATATATATATATATATATATATATATATATATATATATATATATATATATATATATATATATATATATATATATATATATATATATATATATTTTGCCATTTAAAATGTCTTCTGACATTCTCTCATTTAAGTCTTCTTGGCTCATGTTGTGATCTCAATGTTTTGGTGTTTTTTTTTTTTCTCCTTAGGATGAAACGGGTGCCTATCTAATAGACCGAGACCCCACTTACTTTGGTCCAGTATTGAATTACTTGAGACACGGAAAACTGGTGATAAACCGAGACCTTGCAGAAGAAGGTGAGTTATTAACTTAAATCTGAGTGAGAGGTTTAAATGGTTCAGACAGGTTTTCATCCACTGGTCTGACTGGAGCAAGAATTGTCGTTTGTAGAAAGTGAGCAGTAAAGTTCACACAACTCTCCGATTGGGAAATATATTGTTTAAAACTATGGTCATGCAACAAAGGTTACTAGACTGTTTGATGTACACTGTTTGTCAGAGGATGTCTCCCAATCTACCTGGATTTTTTTTTTTTTATATTGTGACACAATTACACAAGTATGAATCTTATAAATGTTAACATGCCGAATTACCTGTTTACATGGCGTGTTTCATGACATTTAATACTTTTCACAAGGGTGTGTAACTGACACCTGGTTAGAATGAATGCTTTAACAATACTTGCATTTGTTTGATATCTCAAGCATGATGCACTTAGTCATTTTAAAGCAGGATGACTGAGTTTGTGGTTTGGAATTTTGTTTTGAGGTGTTAATAAAATTAAACCATAATCCACCTGGCTTGCAAGTAGAATGGCATATGTTTCTAAAATACATGTCGTCAGTGCATGGGAACTGTCATGCTTCATATTAAAACCGGCACCCTGGCTGCTTGATTCTACAGTCAACAAGTGACCTATATTATTTATATATTTATTTATATTATTTTGAGCCCCTGCAATCCATTCTGTGAGAAACAGACCTTGATGCAGTAGCTGCGAGAACGTGACTGAGCCGCAAGCAAAGCTGGATATGGTGCAGTTAGCGGTCTGTGTAAATACATTTATCTGCCAGTTCAGCTGCATTGTGTTTTTTTTAAATGGAATTCTTCCTTGGTATTTGCCTGTTCTCGTGTGTGTGTGTGTATTATAATTTTTCTTTGTATGCCATTCAGAATTGGCAAAAATAGGAGTATAAAACTGTACATAATAAAGGGACACTCCAGACTGCAAAGCACTTTAGCTTGTTGAAAAGCTTTGTGTGAAGTGTTTAATTTTGCATATATAGCTAGAATATATATATAATTTATAACAATTTATATATTTATAACAGTTTACGCCACCCTTGGCTTTTAAACCGACCGCAAGCAGGTCCTGTTACTTCCTGGTTTGGCTAGCTCAGTGGAGCTAAACTCAAGATTCCAGCAATTGCTCAGAACATCTGCCTTGCAAATTCTTCTCATTAAAGGACCACTATAGTTTTCCTGGCATTATAGTGCCTTGAGGGTACCCCTCCCGCCAGGCTCTAGGGTGAGGAAGGGGTTAAACTTACCTTTTTCTCCAGGGCCGGGCGGGGAGCTCTCCGCCTCCTCTCCTCCTACTCAGCCGCGCGCGCATTCAGCCAGTCTCATAGGAAAGCATTCACAATGCTTTCCTATGGACGCTGGTGTCTTCTCACTGTGAAAATCAGTGAGGAGCACGCAAGCGCCTCTAGTGGCTGTCAATGAGACTGCCACAAGAGGCTGGATTAACCCTAATATAAACATAGCAGTTTCTCTGAAACTATGTTTATAGAAAAAAGGGTTAACCCTAGCTGGACCTGGCACCCAGACCACTTCATTAAGCTGAAGTGGTCTGGGTGCCTATAGTGGTCCTTTAAGCTCGATTGGACAGAGTCTGCAATCACTCCCCTTCTAACGCCACCCAAAGGCAGAACTGCAACTTTTGCAAGCTGTTTTTAGATGTACCGCAATGAAAAAAATACATAATTGCATGTAAGCCGTTTAGGATATATCTACTAAACTGTGATATTTATTTTTATATTTGTGCTCTTTATATCTTTTCAGAATAGGGAACAACATTATCACATTTATACTGCCTGCCCTTTCTTCTCTCTTCCCCATTCCCCCATAAAATATTGTAATCTGTGTCTTGTTGTTAAGGTGTTCTGGAAGAAGCAGAGTTCTACAACATCACATCTTTAATTAAACTTGTAAAGGACAGAATAAGAGAAAGGGACAGCAAAACGTCACAGGTGAGGTGTATTGTAAGCTTGTGTGGGTAGAGCCTTCTTACCTTCTCTACCCGCATGTCAAACGTATCTTGTCAGAATTATGTCTTGATATATCCATTGTACAGTGCAGAATACATTGGCGCTTTATAACCATTTTCCAAACTCTTGGTACATATTATCAATACCCTGTTACCAGGAGGTATCGAAGACTACCTAGACCACTCATGTTGGTAAAGCTATTTATTTAATTTAGTTATAAATAAGCATGGCCAGCCATAAGAAGAGGGGGAGGGATTCTCTGCCACACTCTTCAATTAACCCTTCCTTTTTGAGCATTACAAGTTTAAAATCTGTAAACCCTTTACTAGCACATCAAAGCCTGAATGCCCCACACACATTCCTTACCCTTGACGAATTCTGTTGAGATTTGGGATCCGTGTCCCGTAAAACCACTGCTTTGCCATCTATATTTAGTCCAAGAATCTCCCTGTAAGTGTGAGGTTAGCTTGGGCTGTGGGTCAGGTCTCCTCCTCCTGCTGTGCAACTCAGATTAAGAGCTCATTTACTGATACTTGTTGCTGTTAAGCCAAAAGCAGCTTAGAGGTTAACATTAACCGCTTTCTTTATTGCCACTTTTTAATCCTTAAAAATATCACGGGTTTACTCTTGGAAGTATGGTGGGAGTGCGGTTTCTACTAATCCACTCCGTTGCAGCATTTTGCACGTGGTGTTTACTGGCATTGTACCTGCATGCGGGTTATGCTGTAGACCTGTGCCAGTCAGGATCGGTGAAATTAAATGGGTAAACTCACCAGGTTTTCCCAACCTCATGAGCATCTTCACTGTTCACCCTAGCTGACTGTAAACTTCCAAATGCCTGTCTTCGTAGCCTATTAAGATCATAAAACTGTTAATTTGTCTATTTTAAAGACAAAAATAGAAGTGAATTCATTTTAGTGTCATAACGAGCTTATAGTCGGTTTTAAAAACACAATAGGGCATCACAGGGACAACAAACAAAATCTATCCCTATTTTATTTGTAATGGATTTGTCTAAAGGAAATATGTTTAAGATTTAACTTTGAAATTGGCAGGAATGTCAAATTGGTAATCCTTTAAAGGGCTTTTTGCTAAACTGGTCTAACATAACTGGATTTTATTTTTATAACTATTGAAAATAAAAAAATAAAATGTATGACCATGTTCTTTTTAATATTGCACTAATACGTTTGTATTTTTATACACACTTTTAAATACCCACAATGCATTACACAGTGTATCTTGTGCAGCATTATTAGTCTCTTGCTGCTCACACCATAGTGTGTAAACCAAAAAGACAGACGCTGCAGTGACTTATAGCATCAACCGTTTGTTCTAGGCCCGCTGGCATTTTTGTAAACGGAGAGCGAGAAAATGCTCTAAATATTCCTTAAAAGGAAATCTATCGCCTGCAGACACTGGACAACATTAACAAAGTGCCCTCAGTGAATTTATGTATTACTACAAGAGCAGACCAAACACTCATTGAGCTGAGATTATTGATGTCACCAGATAATGAATCTCAAATTTAGCAATGCCACTTAATATCTGTCTTCACACACATTGATTTGTAGAACTTTTTTTTTTTTTTTCCCTTCTCTTCTGCGAGGGATGCTGTGATACATTCAGAGTTCATAGAAGGTTCAGCATAATTTTAGAATTTTTCTGCCTCGCAAGTGTATTTTGAGACCTGAAAATATGTAGTGTCAATCTATAAACTCTGAATTCCAAGGCAGGAAAATCGTATCGTATCTAATGGAGACCTGATGCCATTGTGGAAAGAGGTACCTGATGTACTCTAAACGGAGTAGAATACATCCTTGAAATAGATCTACCTTTAATCCGCTTTATGAAGAGCATGCCTTCTGGCATGCATCTGAAACTTGTCCAGTAGAACTGGACATGTACTGTATTTTCTGGAGTAGAAAACCCTTAAGACACCATTTCCACTTGGTCAGCATCATTTTGGTGCTCAGTGCTAATGTCCAAATAGCCTTCCTGGCTATCACATCCCTTATAGGTCTGACCATAATAATGTTACCGTCTGATGTAAAAACTCTGAGTACCAGTTTTAGGCTCTGTACCATGAGAAATGGGCAAACCTGAAAACACTGAAAAGTGGGTAGGTCCTAATTTCACAGAAAAATGTGATGCGGTTGACAAAAAAATTGTCCTAGAAAGCAATGTTTGTGTTACTTCAGTAAGCTAGCATAGATATCACATTTAAAGGAACACTCTTGGCACCATTATATAGCTTCATCAATTTACATTATTGTGATAGGAGGTTCCTGGGGCTGGCTCACCTTTTTTAGGGTTTAAACAGTTCAAACTGTTACAAAAGGACCAGTAACCAGAAACGTGAATGGACAGTACAGGGTGAAGTCTGGAACAAGATGTCTGTCTGTGCTTATCTAATGTCAAGTTTGGAATGTTGGGAGTTGTGCAAACTCCATTTCTGTGTCCAAGGCGGACATCCAAAAGTTGCAGTTGATGCTCGGGTAACACAGCAGTAACTTTTCTAACTTTTCTATCTGCATCAAATTATCGGGAGTATAATCCTGTTTGGTACCACAAATTTGGTATGTGTACATGGGCACTCTTTAAATTATATAATAAATAAAAAAATAAAAATTCTTGGTATAGCCGAATGTATTTATTCCATGTTCAAATATTGCCTTAATATAAAATGATAAATTTCCATTAGTTGGAGATTATGATTTTGTTTTTAGTACTGCTTAGCCCTAATATTCTGGGATTTGGCCAAGAGCACTAGGATTTCATCTGTGCTAATCAGTTTACTGCTTTAGTGAAAGCAATTATGGGGGAGGGGGGGCACACTTGTTCCCACACCATTGCCACAGCTGTAGTATAGTGGTCATACAGTTACAGTATTTGTAAAACCCAGGAATAGACTGTAAAAGACTGGTACTGTGTAATGTTGATACTGCCCTGTATTGAATAGAACAAAATCCATGTTCTCCTGTTAAAGCATCAGTGTTCCTTGGACTTCTCTCCAGACTTATCTTTTGTTTTAGCACTAGTGTTAACATACCACTTAGTGTGTAGTTTATATAGTCATTTCTTTGTTTGTTTTTTTTTGTTTCCTGAAACAAATTATTATTGTAACTAAACTTTAGTTTTCTGCCCAGTGATTTTGACTGTAGTGTGTTTCCATGTATAACGTGGTCATTTCTCCTTGTTTGCTTTTTAAGGTACCAGTTAAACATGTGTATAGAGTGCTGCAGTGTCAGGAGGAGGAACTCACACAGATGGTCTCAACCATGTCTGATGGCTGGAAGTTTGAACAGGTAATAATGAGTGGTATGCCATGTGGGTGAATAACTGTGACCGGCTAATACTTTTAATCCTAAAACTCTTGACTTTTGTTAGTATTTCAAATATAGGTCCATTTCTGATGTATGACTAATCAGATGTATCTGTATTTTGTGGAAGTCAAACTTCTAGCTATTTACATCTTAACATGCTTCTGAATCTCACAAAATGTTTTAATTCTGATCCCTTCATTGGCATGAAACACTAGATTCTTTCCACAATCCTAAGTGTGGCACAGAGCCGTGCCAATTAACTGCCTGCATATAAAGCTTTGTGGAATGCAATATGCCATAAATGAAGGCACTGGGAGAGCGTTACAATATACTGAGAGCAATAGCACTGCCAAAGATCTCTCGGGAGGAGTTCTTTTTCAGTACTATAGAAGTGTATAAAATATTTACCTTATCTGAAGACTAGTTCCAGGCTAGTGTTGCAGGATATACACTCTAAAGAATACAATATATTAAAGTTCTGTGTAAAACAAGATTACAATGACATGTGAGAAAAGAACACCGTGCCAACCTTCTACTCATTTCAGCAGGCTTGTAACACTAGTCTCTACTTAAATGGCTAATGCAGCTACATTTAAATATCTAATTAAACCATGATCTTTGTCTAATACAACAAAAAAAGTCTTTACAACCAAATAACCTAACTTTTAAAAAAGACTGCATTCGTGAACGCAGGTGATGCATGTCTCTTACATCTGTGAAATCCATTTCCTGTTAAAGGGACTCTCCAGTTGATTGGAATGCAAACATATGACGCATTCTATTTTTGAAAGTCTTTTTTATGAAAACGCATAAATAGAAGGAAGTATTTGCCATCTCTTAATGCTCAAACAGCAAAGGCAGCTTCATGTGTTTTTTACCTTCGCGCTCTTAAAGGGACACTCCAGGAACCCAGACCACTTCTGCCCATTGGAGTGGTCTGGGTGCCATCTCCCACTACTCTTAACCCTGCAAGTGTAATTATTGCAGTTTTTTTTATAAACTGCAATGATTACCTTGCAGGGTTAACTCCACCTCTAGTGGCTGTCTAGTAGACAGCCACTAGAGGGCACTTCTTCATAGCACAGAAAACCTGTTCTAGAGCGTCGCTGGATGTCCTCACGCTGTGTGAGGACCTCCAGCGTCGCTCATTTCCCCATAGGAAAGCATTGAAAATGGGGAGCTCTAATATGGGGAGCTCTAATATGCGTGCGCGGCATTGCCGCGCATTTGGTCTCGCCCACTGGCTGACATAATCACTGGGAGGAGCGGCAGCGGAGGAAGAAGCAGCAACCAGGTATTTTCACCCCTTCAGCAACCGGGTATTGGGGGGTGGGAGGGAGAGGGCACCTGCAGTGCCAGGAAAACTGATTGATTGTTTTCCTGGCACTGGAGTTTCCCTTTAAGGCGCATCCTTCCTGTCCATGCCGAGAGGTGCTGTAGTCTCATACACCCATCCCTTTGGACAGTGTTCACATTCTTAAGTAAAGGCTGCTTTAGCAATTGCCCTGTTCTCCTCTTGATAGTAACCACTAGACTGATCTGACCTCCCTGATCTTCTTTCACTCCTGGCCACCAACAGAGGTGAAAGGGAAAATCTAGTGCAGACTTGTACCTGTGCGCATTTTATTGGGAGATATAATATAAACTTGTTCCAGTGTTGTTAAACAGAGAGAGTTATGTTATCTTTCACATGAATCCCATCATGCACTCAATTTCGAGTATTAAAGTTGTATTCCCTATTGTTCTCAATTATAATATCCCATGGAGTAGGGGCATCTTGTGTTTTCAAGATTCTTAGATGAACTGCCCTGTGGAGTAGCTGCATTCATTTGTATCCTAAAGCAACCCTTTTTATTAGATTTTGGAATGGGGTCTTGTCTAATGGATAATGTACTGGCCAACATTCACCAACAGAGTAGAACATTGCTCAGACATGCTTTGAGTCTATAGTACTGTAGCTCTCCCACAGTCCCGTGACGGGGGTTCTCTTGGTGTTTAAGTTTTCATCTTTTAGAAGGCTCTCTTCTCCCCCACAGCTTCATATCCATGCAGTTTTTAGCTGTTCCTCTGGATCATGCTTGTAGACCCCTGGGCATTAATTTATTGATCAAGAATTCAGCATTTTCCCGGTTCTTGTAATTTCAGTCCCTTTCATGGGAAACCTGACTCTAGCTGCTCAGCAGTCTTTAAACCCCCTTGCTTTATATATAAAACGGTTTTCTTCTTAACAACTTTTTTATATGTGTATATATTAATCCATTTTAAAGTAACGTTTGGGAGGAAGGGTGCTGTCGGGTTAAGTTGGTATAAGTTTAACCGACTGGCGTCTAAAAATGCAGAGCTAATGCAGGTCAGGCGAGAGCCAAAAGATATCCAAGCATCCCCATAGGAAAACATTTTATTCAATGCTTTCTTATGAGATTCCGCATCATGGCCATTTTTCTCAGTGTCCAGAAATGAATTGGGGAACTGCACTCAATCCTATCACCTGGAGCCAGGGTGAAACTAAACCTCGACCCAGCACCAAGTACCAGATACATATACAGAAAACAGAGGATAAAGTAGGCAGCTTATTCAAACCAGTGTCACACCGCAACATTTAACCTAAGCTTGACAAAGACCTTTCAGGTCGAAAGTGTGACTTTAAGTTTGAATAAATTGCCTACTTGGAATGCCTGAACCTCTCTTTTCTGTATATAGTTCTACTCTGTGTGGCAGAAGACTGCCATTTAACCCTGCAATGTAAACATTAGTTTTAGTTTAAACAAAACAAAAACTGGCTTCCAAGTGAATGGGAAGTCACTGGCTGACTGCTCTCAGCCAGTCAGTGGCGCCCCTGCACGGCGACACTGTGCACATACTAAAGGTGACATTTAAGAACCTGGATGCCCTCTGAAGAGTAGTGGAGATTTCCACTAAAAACGAGAGCATGGTTTAACCCCTTGAGGTAAGAGTGCTTCTGGGGCTTCCTGGCACCATTCTTTGTTTTGTGTGTGTGTGTGTGCCTGGAGTGCTTCTTTAAATTGTATTAGGCAAACATTCATTGTTTTACCTAATCAACCTTTTTCCTCTTCTGTTTGTTACAACGAAGATTTAAATGGAATCCTAAACTCTAAAAAGCTACTCTGCTCCTGCCCCTACCAACCATATGAAGTGTGATGTGACGATCTGTTACTGAAGTATTGAAACCTTATTGCTTTTTAAATGGTCTTGGTGATTAAACCAAGGCTGTACTAATGGGTGTCTGGGGACAAAATAACTTATGGTAAAAGTTTCATTCTACATTTTAACTCTGTGCATTTTCCCCCCATCTAAGAGTGAAGTGATGGGAGCACAGCAGGTTTGGTAACACTTGCTGTATATAATGTTCAGTGTGTGTGCTCATTATTTACTGTGGTTGTTGCAGTTTGTCAGTATAGGTTCCCTTTATGGATGCGGGCGGGATCACCAGTCAGAGTTTCTGCTCATTGTATCAAGGGAAGTGAAAGGGGAGGAGACAAGTTTCCAGAAATGCAGTGGCGAGGTGTGTCCTATGCTTCTCATAGCCTTCTTTACGCCATCTTCCTTCATTCTCTGCAGTCCTGCATGGCACTCCATTCTGCGGTCTTTAATTTAATCTGACATAAATATTGCAGTGGTCCTTAACCCCTTCATGCTGGTGGGTCTGTAATTTGAGACTGCTGGACAAGTGGTTAAAGGGCCCAAACCCGTGTATCTTTTTCTCCTATGTGAAAGCAGAAGTGGTAATCTTGACAAATCTCTGGGAACAAATCCATTCTTAAATTGGGAATGGAGAGAAAGTTTCCTGCCCTTGCTAAGCTGCATTCTCCTGGTCAACATATTGCAAGGATGCAGGTGTGCAGAGCACTGGGCAGATGGGCAGCTGCAAGGCTGCCTATAGTTGTGTTTTGCTGCACAAGTTAATAAAACTTTCTTCAATCAGCTATTTTCATTTGGTAACCTTGACGTTCCAAGCGTCAGAGGGGTTAAACACTGGACAGCATACTCTGTCAATTAAAGGGTTAAATCTATTGATTCATGATACATGCTCTTATGTAGGAGAAACTTGCATGCTGGCTTTGCAATTTTATATAGATTTCACTTATATTTTCTCTGCCCCTTTTGAAGACTCAGTATGGCTCTTCATCTTGCATTGCTCTTCTTGCTGAGAAACCTTGCATCTGCAATGACATTGTTACTTGATTATTTTGTTTAAGCCGACAAGCACCATTACTCTTAAGTCATTTGACATATTGCCTTAACATGCATATATCCATTTTTATTAAAGACTTAGGTTTTTGGAGATGTTAAGCTCCTACATTATTATTTAATCATCTAAGATTTGGGGAAGTCTGGTGGCTTATTCATATATTCGTGTTTTCAGTCTTAACAAGGAAAAATTGTGTTCCAAGGATTGACCTCTATGCCTATAACATTTAGATTATTATTCTCTAAAGTGAGAATGCAACAATAATTTCAGATTTAAGGATGGAGTAGCTGAAAGCGTTAACACGCAGGTTTGTATTTCTAATGCTTGTGTTCTGTCTATAATTGAACTGTGACACACACCCAGCGCCACTTGCCCACTCCTCTGCAATGGTCTAATCCAATAGAGCAGCATTGGGGACCATATCTGCAGGCATGTTTTCCCTTGGGAAAGCATTGAGTCATAGCATTCCTTTTGGGAGCTGCTATGTCACGTGACTGTTTTTACTCCATTGTTGCAGCAAAAGTGCCTCTCTGGCTGTGTAATGCAAAGCAAACACTGTAATTTCTGCAAAATGCAATGTTTCCCCTTGAGGGGATAAATTGACAGGATCAATTAATAGATTAATTCATTGACTTTAGTGTTCGTTTGAATTTTCATTTTAGTGAACATCCATGTTGGTTCAGAGGGAGGGGAGGGTGGCATTTTAACACTCCTGAAACTTTTCCTGGAGAGAATTAATTTTAAATTTGTATTAAAACCCTAAACATGCATACTATTCTGGCTTTAGCTGAAGTAAAACTGAAATGGTAGCTTACATTTATTTTATTTTTTTTCTAAAAAAAATGTACACATGTACAAGGTCACAATACTACTGCTCTGTTTAAGGTTTGCTTGTTTTTTGGCCTGTAACAAACATCTAAATTGTCGGCCACCCTGACTGTTTTCTGCAAGAATATGCATCAAAAGAAAGCATCCTTTGTCCCTAAACATCTAGTCCTCAATGCTATTGTAAACTGGTAGATCCTTCTGCTAGATGGAATTGTATTTAACAGCAGCGTTGTATAGAGTTGACACTAACAGAACACATGATCATGCTTTCATAAGGTCTCTTGCAAACATGGTGGTTAAATTGCCTCTATTAGGGACAGACAAACCAGCATAACTACTCAATCTGCCTAAAATTATTTAAGGACCTCTTACTACTTCAATATCCCAAAAATATATATATATTTAATTTTATTTTTTTTAATAGATTTTCCAGATTCAGCAGCTTTAATTCTTTTTATCCCCTTCTGCAGTTTAATGTTTTGACAAAATAATATATATATCTGTACACATAACCTCTGTGCTTTATAACGGTTTGTTATCCAGAAAGGAACATTATCATTTTTTATATAGCTACACATAGATTGGTATCAAAATCCAAGAAGGCAGCAGAGATGGAGAGGGAGATGAGGGGTTGCACATAAATGGGAGACGGTAGAAAGGTCTAAAAGAAAATGTAGGTGATGAGAGAGCTGCATTGTCTCTATCTGGGGTCATAGTTGAACAAATCGCACTGATTTATGGAAATTTTAGACCTTTTTGTTGTGAGGTTTTTATCGGTGGTAGTTTTCTACAGACTTAGAACTTGCCTTTCTAGTATTGCCGTAAATCCTACCTTGTTTCGACGGTATCAGGGGAATCAAATAGGTCCTATCTGAAAACGTCTATCTTGTGCCCAGAGGGCCAGCCCTTCCCTTGCATATGTTCTACGCTAACGTGAATAACTTAACATATGTCAACACCATTAGGGTTGACCACCCAATTATGCATCTTTAGATTTATAGAGGCTTAATGGAACAGCAAGGTTTCTGATCAAAAGGTGGTTTGGTTTTGACACCTAAGCAATGCTAAAACTGATGTGGCATTTTCCCCCAAATGTACAGTAGAATTCATTATGTGTGGTAAAGGAACACTTTATGAAAACATTTCCAAAAATAGACTTGTAAGACTAAGGGACACTTGACGTGGAGGGCTTTCCTTATTGCAGCTAGGTCTAAATCATTTTAATTCTAAATGATGCTCTCTGAACAGATTATGGTGGCTTGTTTAAAACTCTGATGTACCTTTCCTGTGTAAATACTGTGTAAATACTAGGGTTTTCTTGAAACTGACTTAAACTGCAGTAGACCACTTTATGTAAAGAGTGTTAATCTTGGTTTTATGAGGCTTCTGTTAATCCATCTGGACTTCCATGTCTATTGTTGGTGTGGAAATTGTATGTATTCTTTTCATATGAAAGGATCGTTTCATTACAAGTTTTATTGATATCCTATGCAAATAGCTTGTCATCCAGACAACACTTGTATAAAATCCAGGACTATTATAATGAACATAAGGTTCCCCAATTCATGGGCTTAATGCTCAGAAATAGCTCGACAATCTATTCTAATAATCCTATGTGAAAATCTACTCTGTATCCGCATGCCAGAACTATGTACATGTACCTAAAAAGCTTGACTAACTCTTAAAGTTGCCAACCAGTTTACATGTTTGAACAACTTGATGGGATGATGCTTAGCAACACAATATTGCCTGTTGCGGTCCTTCATACTGTCTGTTTCTAAACTGGCTTACAGCTCTGTGCCATAAATAATTCAAGATCTCTCTCATATATCCTACACCTTTAATTGGGTTATATGAAGAATGTTGAAAGATGGTAGATGACACTTTGTGCTCTATTCAAATTGTGTAGATCCTATTGGTATCATTGGAGGAAGCATTCCTCCCCCCCTTTATTATTTTATTTTTTTGGCATATTTCAGATACCCTTTAATATTCCAACAAGAAACTTGTAAAGGACCATATAAGGCCAATGGCTGCTCTTAGAAGGAATAGATAAACCAGTAATGGTGCTCTGTTTAATTTTTATTTATTTGTTTACACTAAATTACCGGTTACCCCAAAATTTGAAATGGAAACCTACCTGATGTGGTTGCTTTATCGTAAAATAGACCTATATGGCCTTAAACAATATAATCAAGTTGAGAGTAATTCTTGCAGTCTGTATCTTGATATAGCTTGTGATTCGGTCTGTGGGTGCTACAATGCAATTTCTGCAGCTGGAGAATGTTCGCTTATGCCTGAGGTGTATCTGTTTCTTTCCAACGATTTGCCTAGAAATTTCTTAACTTCAATCTATTTATTTTTAGCTTGTCAATATTGGCTCTTCCTATAACTATGGAAATGAAGATCAAGCAGAATTCTTGTGTGTTGTGTCTAAAGAATTGCACAATACCCAGTATGGAACAACTAGTGAACCCAGCGAAAAAGCAAAGGTTAGTTTATGATGGCTCATTGACGTCTTTATACTATGAATCTGAATGTATGAAAATACCCATATCTGTTAAAAACAAAACTTCATATAGCTTGGTCAAATGTGATAAGTCTGTATTTATTCTTTTTTTTTAATTTTATATATTTTAATTTACCTTGCCTGATTCCCACAGTAATGTTACATTTTGCTTATTTACCTCAAGGTCTATCCTATCTTTATTTTTGTGTTTATTAAATAAATACCTAAGCCGATTATTAATTTCTAATTAACAGCACTGTTAAAGGGCGAGCAAAAGAGTAATGCCTCCCAAATTGAGGCATTTTCATTTTAATGAAAGATTGCACTGTGCTAATTCATAAAACACAGCCTAGCTGCCTGTACTGCAGTGATGCATGGCCTAACATGACTGCCATCTTGTTCAGTACAGCGTGAACTGTGCTTTACGAGAAGACTTCTGCGGCTACACTCCACCAGGCAACAAGAACAAACCCCCTCAAACTTTTAAGGGATGATTCATCTGCTTAACAAAGATTTTGAATGGAAGACTGGGCAAATACACCCACACTGGCATGCAGTTTTTACCAGTGATTTCTAAAGGGGCAGGATTGGCACTATAACCTCTACATGCTGTGATTTGTAGATTGTGAGCACTTATCACTGGTTCAAAGTCAACTTGCCATGGTCAGTTTGAGGCTCCCTTTGCCATTTTACAAATGGCTGTGCAATTTCCTCCATATTTGCATGAAATGACTTCCCATCACTCTACTGCCATCCAAATATGGATTACATGTTATATTGGTAATATTGTCAATGTTCAAGGAAATGGCAGATTTGGGGGTTCTCCAACTTTGACAAATCTCACCGTTGACCCAGAAGTAAAGACTGTGCTTGCACAAAAAACAATTACAGTAAAATTTTAGTAATAGAAGCTAATAATCCATCCTAAAGACAGGCTAAGCACCATAATGTATGGGGCATTAACTATGGAACCCATTTATCAAACTAAATTTTAGAATGGCACAGTGACCCATTCACAGCATGTACTGTAGAATAGAACCAACAACTTCAATAATGTGTGAAAATGCCTTATAGTGTAATTGCATTGACATAATTTTTCTTAGGCACTTGTTGAGTAATGCCAATTGGGGATCTAATAAAATGGCCTCTGGGATAGTTTTAGGTCCTGATCCAGGGATTGAACTACTGGTTAAATCTGGTCAATAATGCGGATTAGAAATTCCCACTAATCCACTTACATGTGTCATGTTAGGAAGTCCAGCTTTTCCAGACAGGGAACATTGAATAGAGTAGCACCACTTCTATTTTATTTATTTTTGCTATTTACAGAGCCAATGAATATACTTCAACGATCTTTTGTAATAACAACATTAAACTTAAAAGTTTAACTTTTGGTTCATGAATAGAATTGCTAACAGTATGCAGTAAAATGGACACGTGCCTCTAAACTTGCTCCATTACAACTTCCACCGCAGTATAGGGGTAGTGGTGTGCACAGTCAATATGTACCCCAGCTAATCCATAGTGATTGTTGAGGAGGCAGTAGTATGTTAGTCTGGTTTACTTATTTGTTTGGCTGTGTACCCGTTTCATAGTAAAAGGAGACTCCCTGAAGGCAGAACTGACTGGAGATGTCTATCTGCGTAGACACTGGTAATAAATGTCGTGTATTCATTTTAAATATTTTTTTATTTTATTTATATATATATTTTTTTAATATGGAGATGCAGAGAGGGTGGGGGGTGCAAGATAGGAAAGGTTACTCTGGCCAAAACAGGTTTGTTTTTGTGGTTTCATTTTATTTTTTTTTTTTTTTTTTATTTTTTTTCCTTAAAACCTATAATGCTCATTATGGCTAAATCTGCTTTCACAGGTGCCTTCCTCCAAGTATTGAGTGACTAGTATTACAACATTGCATGCTCTTGGAGTTTGAAGAATAGTATAAACTCTTCCATTTACAACCCATTGTTTCATAAACAATCTCTCAACATTCTTATACTTTTTGTGTGCAATATAAGCCAGGCAACTTTAAGCATTTACTGCATTAATAAAAATTGTTTTGGTTTTGTGTGGATTTTTATTTATTTTTTTTCTCACGTTTCAGCATTCTTATTTGCTAATGTTGCTTGCATTCTTGTCTGTTTTTATTTAATTTTTTTTGTGTGGCTTTAATTTTTTTTTTTTTCTTAACTGCTTTTCTTTTCCACTCCCTTTCTTTGCACATGCATGCTGCATGCTCGTACAGAGTGAGGACGAGGAGACGGATTACGATATGAATGACTCAGATTAAGTTATAACTCACTGGTGAGAGCTAGCTTTCCTGAATCCCTCACAGCTCCCCTAGATCTGTTCCTCGCCCATGCCCATCCTAGCAGCTCTAGTTATCTTTACCCTGTACCCCAAATGTTTTTGTTTTTTTCCTTCCCAGTATAGTCGCACACTGCATTAGCCAAACAAATGGAGCTTAAAATGTCTTTGCCATAAAGTAACCGTTACGGTTTATTTTACAAAGCATTATGGGAAGGGTGTGCGTTTTTGTTTTTATTTTTTCCTTCATCTGAGTTGGAATAAAGCAACTTTGATGGTTTTGATATCTAACAGACTATAGTTGCGTTATCTGGTGGAGCCAGAAATTAATCGAACTGCTACTATGCATGAGGGTTCGTATGGATTAGACAAATTTTTAAATATATATTAACTTGGTTTATTAAATCAAACTTTAGGATTTTAAATGTTTAAGTCCATGTTCAAGAACAAGCAAAACAGATTTGGACAGACCTGACTGCTAAATATATTTGCTGCTAATGCATTTCTAAGCTGTATAATGACTGTTTGTTTATACATAACATGGTCTATAAATTGTTCTGAAAGGTAATGTAAAGGGGAGGAGTCTCTAACGGAATATGCGTGCTGGTTCCAGTGGTGGTCAGAGGGATATCTCCACTCTTTATTTTAATTTTTTTTACCTTTTTTATTTGTACTGTAGACCATTTTATAGAACAGAACACTTTGACATCTTCCCTGTTGTGGTAAAATACTTGGTCCTAAAAGGGGTTAATTATTTGAAGGTTTCGCATGTCAATAAGTGCCATTTTAAGTAAGGAAGGTTGATCAGAAAGCCTCAATACAGATTTACATTTCCCAGCAGTACGATTTACGGAACAAAAGAAAAATTAATATGTTCCCTTCTCAAGGGCCCTCAAAATATCTTTGCACATTAGTTTGCTGATGGGTGTCTTTCCTCATTTGACACCACTGCTGTTGCTTTCTGGGACATGTCTTATTTCAATCAATAAATTATTGGCCATCAAAGAAAATCCTATTTTATTGGATTAGTATTTGCAGCCTTCCCTCCCCTTTGTTTCTCATTCCTGAGCATTGAGGAAAGGTCACAATGTGTTTCGGAAGTAAGAAATGATTCCAGGAAAATCAATATTTACAGCAGTGCAGTTGTGAGCAGGGTGTTTCTAAAAGGACTGCATATGACCTGCTAGATGTAGCAGGCAAGCCCCCATTACTAGTGATTGTATGGATGAAGCAATCAGTTACAATACTTTACTAGTTAAAACTTATTTGCACAGGGCAGCAGCAAACATGATATTAAAACATTGCACTAAGAATTCAGATTTCAGTTTGATAGGCTAGGCTCTGAGCTGATATTTTTTTAATAAATAAAAAAATTAAAATCAAGATGTGTGGACTCTTTACTGCTTATCTCCCTATCAGTTTAGCAATGTGGCCTTAAACTGACAAAGCCTCGTGACAATCTATCTGGCACATCAATAGTAAACTAACCCCTATCATTAAAATCTGTTTTACGATACCATAGAATGTCACATTTATTCAGCATTAGTGGGGCACCACACATTTACTGTTGGTCACCTTCCAACTAGGTCTCAATGAATCAGGCTGTTGGAGCATAGAGGACACACAAATATAAAATAGTCTGTGTATTAACTCCTTTGTGACGTGCATTCATGCATGTTAAATTCTAAATCTGATTTAGTCATTTTATTATGTATCTGTTTCACCATGAATTGGTAGCTTTTTTAAAAATAAAATGTTAGGTGCAGTCTAAGCTATCTTTATTTATTTTTATGCGTGCAGTGTTAAATTACAAGCTTTCTTATTGACTTTATGACGAAAGTTGTAATGACAATGTTAAACAAATAAGATGTGCTGCGTTGTTTTTTTTTTTTTTAAGAGAACAATCTTAGTCAGAGTAAGGCATTACATTAGCATAGGTCATAAAAACATGCAAATGTAAGCTATCTTTTTAATACAGTAGATGTTTATATAACTTTATGCATAGATATTAAAAACCAAAATGCAGGAGAGGGTGGCTGAGTACTTTTCAGTGTAGCTATAGTTTACACGCGTTCTATAAATTGGGGGAAGCGGGGACTTAGACTCCCAGGTTCTTTTCTCAGAGGGATTTTGACTTTTCATCTAACCATATAATCACTAAACCTTTATATTATTTATCTATATAATTTTATTTCAAAACCACAAAGGTAAATGTAACAAGATGTTGCAAACACGCCCACTTATTTTTGTTTTGTAGCTATTTAAGCATAATGTGTGCCAAGGGAAGATACAAACTAGCAGAAAGCACCCAGTGTCAGACTTTAGATATTTACAGTCTGTCAGTTGTTTTAGGGGAGTTATACGGTCAAACTAAACCTCTTTTGCATGGGGTAGAATAGAAGCCTTCAAACTGCACCTTGGCTCATGATGACAAAGTTGGGAAAAACCGGCTATCCTGAGGGAAATAACCCAGGATATTTTGAGTCCTCGTGTGGTTGTTTTATTGCAAACATCTTCAGGCTTTAGCTGTATCTTATTGTTTTTTTTATTTTTATTTTTTCTAAGGAGAAATTGTAGAGTGACATTACAGATATGGCCTTATTATGCTAGGCCTACAGACTTTTGAGTTTGGTACCTGTTCTATAGGAATAATTTAGGACCTGATTCTAAACCTATATTGTAGGCCAGGGGTCCTTAAACTCTGGCCCCCCAGATGTTGCTGAACTACAACTCCCATGATTCTCTGGCTATCTATGTAATTCAAAGAATCATGGGAGTTGTAGTTCAGCAACATCTGGGGGGCCGGAGTTTGAGGACACCTGTTATAGGCTATCAAGGGAAAGTGATCACTGATGGATGCAGTGTGTCGTAGGCTTTCCCTATTAAAGGGACACTCCCAAGAACCATGCTGTACCATGATCTATGCAACATTATGCATACATGTCCCCCAGATGTTATAATCTTTGCCTGTAATTGCAGTGATATGGCTCTCTGGTCTGAGTGACCCTTGGGCACAGCATTGCTGAACTGACTCACACCTAGTTTATTTTACCAATTGCCTAGGATCTCCACAAATGTCAAGAGCTGCTATTCATGTACATGGTCTCACCCATCATTAAAGGGTGATAGACTTGTATTAATGGCTGCCAAAACCTGCTTCTTGTGTAAAGTTGTTTGAGATGGTTAAGAGGAATGCTTAAAGGTGCATCATAGGCATCCAGATTACTTCATCTTCAAGTAGTCTGGGTGCAGTGTCCCATTAACTCTAACCCTGCAATCTAAAACATTGCAGTTTTGGGGGACGGGGAGGGACTGCAATATTTACATTGCAGTGTTAAGACGGCCTCTAGAGGCTGTGTGCTAGACGGCCACTAGGGGCACTTGCTGAGGACATCCAGTGTGTTAAAACATTGTCAATGCCTTCCTATTGTAAAAGCCTAATAGGCATGTGGCGCTTGCTGTGCACGTACATTAGATTTCTCCAGTGGAGGAGCCTGACCCAAGGTCAAGTGACAGCGACACTGGAATCGGGTACTTTTTTTTTTTTAGGATTATTTAACCCCTTTCATGGCATGGACAAGGGATGTTATTGTGTTGGGAATGCAGCTTTATATTCTTAACACATTCTTAGTGTTCCTTTAATGAATCCAGAGTAAGTACTCACAGGACCGATAAAAGTTAGGATCTCTTATCTAGTCTATATAGTAACTATGGCGTCTGAAGATGACAGTTTAGCGGCCATACCAGATAATCTGCAGCTTCGTGGTCTAGAACAGGGGTAGACAACATTCAGCACTCCAGGTGTTGTAGACTAATTCTCCCATGATGCTTTGCCAGTAGTATAACTGTGAGGGTGTTATTGGAGATTAAGTTTACAATGTCTGGAGTGCTCAAGATTGCCTGCCTCTGATCTTTAATACGGATACCCTGCCGATTTCTGTTCTCCTGGTAATTTAGGGTTTAATGTCTCAGACAGGCACTTCTGTGCCTAACGGTTGATAGAACTAGATTCTAGATGGAACAATTTCTAGGAGAGAACATTTTAAAATGCACATGTCTGCTCCGACTCTTTTCTTATACGATGAAAAGAGAATATTAAAAATAAAAAATTCTCCACCTGTTGATGAAAAATTATCACTATTCTAGATCTGACGTTGAATCTAAATCAAGCATGTCAAACTCAGTCTAGCATGGGCCATATAAACAAGGTTTAAGTTTATGTGGGCCGCAAAAAAAAAACTTTTATAGAAACGTAGGTTTATTTTAAAAAATGCAGTATAAAAAAAAAAAGCTCCCAGCCTCCCCCTCTAGCCAACAAGCAGACTCCACTCACATTGCTGCTAGTATGCGACTCCAGCCTCTGGTATACCCCAAATTGCGGCGCCTGCACCCTGTGTCAAATCTGATACTCCCGCTACATCTTGAAACCCTGTGAAGGTGGAGCACGTCGATGTCACGTCAGAATGTGATGTGGCGTTGCGTGCCTCCAGGTACTCCACTGTCCAGTTGCAGCCAATGCAACACTGACCCACACACACACACATTTATAGACAATCAGACACTGACAGACACATTTTCTTTTTTTCTCCCTACCTTTGGGAGCTGATGTGGGGCCTCTCCCTGGGGTCCAGTCTGGATCTTCTATCTGCTCCCTCGCGTGGTTTAGTGGTGCCGGAATATGACGTCCTATTCCGGTGTCCGGCTTCACTACAGAGGGCGCGTGAGGGAGCAGAAACACTGAGCTCCCTCCCTGGCCTTGCTCCCCGGCCTGGTAAGTGTATGTATTTATTTTTATAAATGTGGGCAACGCCGGTGCCTACTCTGCTATAATACTAAGCACAGGCTGCAAATATGTCCATTGTGGGCTGTGAGTTTGACATGCTTGATCTACATAGTTCACAAAGGACAAAGGCCTTACAACTTGGACTTATTGCACTGCCGCACATATCAAACATTAAAGTTTAGTCAATTCTGTAATACATCTATATTTAACGCCTGGGTAATTCCTTATTTATTTTTGCCATTTGTTTTTGGATATCGCCACCATTAACCATGAACATCTTGAGAAGAGTGATTGTACTAATACAGAAATCAACTATTTAAATGGTATACGCATCCTGTCCAATGCATCTTTTACTCACACTCAACCTTGTGTCTTTCAGATTTTGCAAGAAAGAGGCTCCAGAATGTGAAGAGGCTCTTGCAAAGTGAAGTGATCTTTTCCAATTATTTGAAGCAACCAATGTCCAGATGCAAAGAGTTGCCAACAGAGTCACATCAAGAAGAAACCTGCTTTAGTTAATGTAGAATATTGACCTGATTTTGGAAAGATGCACTCTATCAGATGCTGCAGGAAAATTTAACCTTAATTTCATATTGGACAACTTGTATTTTGGGGGGGTTAACGGCTTCCACCCGCCACCCCATTCCCTGAACCCCTCTTCATCCATCGTCTGCAGCACCTTGTTATAAACTGGCTTAACACTAGAACGGGCAATGCAAATGAAGATTAAAACTGACAACTTGTAAATACAATAAATCGCCCTACTCCACGACTGAGTGTGTACTTTGAGACACTAAACAGACCCACTCGTCCATAATTTTATTTGATATAAAGAACCTTTAGCCAGTGTTTTTACTTGCTAAACCAACCCTGACAATTTGGTTACCCCCCCCCCCTCATTAGAAAATTCCTTTAGAAGACCTCTTCTAAGGCAGATTGTTTATAAAGAGATCTGTGTATTTAAAAAAAAAAAATGTTTGTTTTTTTTGAGAGAAGAGAATCGATGGCATGCCCAATATTTTCTGCACTTGTCTACTGCTGCTGCTGCAAAAAAAAAAAATAAACAACTTTCCCTGTCTTTTTAATACAAATATGCTGCGCTTCAATTCTACCTTAAGATCTTCACAGCCCCTGTTAAAGTTTCATTTTCTCCTTTCCACCCCTTTCTTTTAAAAGTGTATTTGCACACTTGCATCAGTTAAGAGATGTTTACTTATGGACTATGAACACAGTACATATTGAATAGGGAAAATCTGTGTGTTGTTGCATTGCTTTAGTTAAGTTTTTTTTTTTTTTTTTTTTTAATATAACCACCTCCCCTTGTTTCATTTAGAGAAAATGCAACTCTGCCCCTGTACCCCTTTAACAAAACAAATGAGTTGCTGGGTAATGTCTTGTAATCGATGCTTTGTATAAAAGTTAATATTTCTAATACAGTACCTTTTTATATAGTGTCAATCCCCTTGGGTTCTCATGCTGTTGCCCTACAAGAATATATTGTGTTGGCATGTTTTGAACAAGTAATTTTCCAATTTATAGTGGCCTTTTAAATAAGCTGGGTTTTTTATAACCGGTTAGGGCATTACACTTTTTTTAATATATGTATATGTGTATACATTTATAAAGCAATTTAAAAGGTGTGGGGTTTTTGTTTTTATTAAAAGTGTATGTGAATATATAAGCAGGCTGTTGAAATTGTTAACCCATAGCATGATAGTGACATGTGCTGCATAGTATTCTAAAGACCTCTCTGTTCATATTTAAGCTAAATTTGTATATTCATTTATTTATTTTTTTTCTCCCTTTTATGTGTTTATACCTTTAGAGACTTGATCAAGAATAGTCTGCCAGTTTAGAATCTTCATTTCTGTGAAAAATGCCTTATTAATGCAACTTTACCTTCTCTCCAACCTTCGTTAGATATGTGGTAGCGTTTGCTCTGCTTTTCTTAAAACATCCCACTGCTACAAAATGCACCATTTACACACTGACAAGGCTTACTCCCTGAAGTAAGAATTCAAAGTGAACCTTGAAATGTAAGGTCTGAATAGTTGAACTGGAAAAATTCTCTAACTTCGCTATGCTTCCATTTTGGCTACTTTGGGCTTACATTTCATATCCACTTTGAATTCTCACTTTAGTGGATAACACTTTGAGTCATTCAGTATACAGTTTTAGACCGACACTGCATATCTGTATCAAGGACGTTGGAATTAGGTGTGCTATAGGATTTGCTTTCAGGATTTTTCTCCACGATCTGAGTTTTTAAAGTGTCTGGATGCATTCTCAAATTTTGCATGTCTCCTCGTGAACGTGGACTTGTCAAATACACCAGGTTTTAAAAATGAAGAAACTCTGGGAAAAAAAGTAACTTTATTTATTTTTAAATCCACAGCTTGGAACTTTGGCAACATGTTGTATATGTGTGTGCAGTTCGTTCAGTCTTTGAGACTGTAAATTAATACAATTAAGTTCAAGGATTGTCCGAATCAGTGGTGCTTAGCCTGCTTTCATTAAACTACATTACCAGACTTCCCAGTCAACAGCTGACTGACCGTGTGTCCTGACATCTGGCGGGCAAAGATAAGGTGCCGGTATCTTGGGTCTCACAGAATCTTAAACTTAGAAAATGTATCCAAATTTGTAAAAGTAAAATACTTGAAATTTACTTGCATTTCCATGTTCACTAGAGTGGTGAATATATATGATGTTTAACTAATTTGTGCCTGGCTTGAAACCTCTTGATTGTGAGCATTCTATTTTTTGGAAGTAGTTTAGAGCTTCTACAATATTCTTTGGCACCTGGATTTGTAATATGTGGCATTTAATGGCAGTTTAGATCAGACCTAAACATTGATCCCCATATTTGTTTTGATTTGCATGTCCTAAGGAGTGAACAGCAGTTCATAGAAACTACCACATACAGTTGCAAGAAAAAGTATGTGAACCCTTTGGAATGATATGGATTTCTGCACAAATTGGTCATAAAATGTGATCTGATCATCATCTAAGTCACAACAATAGACAATCAGTCTGCTTAAACTAATAACACACAAAGAATGAAATGTTGCCATGTTTTTATTGAACACACCATGTAAACATTCACAGTGCAGGTGGAAAAAGTATGAAGTCTTGGATTTAATAACTGGTTGAACCTCCTTTGGCAGCAATAACTTCAACCAAACGTTTCCTCTAGTTGCAGTTCAGACGTGCACAACGGTCAGGAGTAATTCTTGACCATTCCTCTTTACAGAACTGTTTCAGTTCAGCAATATTCTTGGGATGTCTGCTGTGAATCGCTTTCTTGAGGTCATGTCACAGCATCTCAATCGGGTTGAGGTCAGGACTCTGACTGGGCCACTAAAGAAGGCGTATTTTCTTCTGTTTAGGCCATTCTGTTGTTGATTTACTTCTATGCTTTGAGTCATTGTCCTGTTGCAACACCCATCTTCTGTTGAGCTTCAGCTGGTAGACAGATGGCCTTAAGTTCTCCTGCAAAATGTCTTGATAAACTTGGAAATTAATTTTTCCTTCGATGATAGCAATCCGTCCAGGCGCTGACGCAGCAAAGCAGCCCCAAACCATGATGCTGGTGTGCTGTGCCTTTTTTTCGCCACACATAGTGTTGTGGGTTTCTTCCAAACAACTCAACTTTGGTTTCATCTGTCCACAGAATATTTTACCAGTACTGCTGTGGAACATCCAGGTGCTCTTGTGCAAACTGTAAACGTGCAGCAATGTTTTGTTTGGACAGCAGTGGCTTCCTCTGTGGTATCCTCCCATGAAATCCATTCTTGTTTAGTGTTTTACGTATTGTAGATTCCCTAACAGGGATGTTAGCATTTGCCAGTGACTTTTGTAAGTCTTTAGCCGACACTCTAGGATTCTTCTTCACCTCATTGAGCAATCTGCGCTGTGCTCTTGCAGTCATCTTTAAAGGACGGCCACTCCTAAGGAGAGTAGCAGCAGTGCTGAACTTTCTCCATTTATATACAATTTGTCTTACCGTGGACTGATGAACAGCAAGGCTTTTGGAGATACTTTTATAACCCTTTCCAGCTTTATGCAAGTCAACAATTCTTAATTGTAGGTCTTCTGAGAGCTCTTTTGTGCAAGGCATCATTCATATCAGGCAATGCTTCTTGTGAAAAGCAAACCCAGAACTTGTGTGTTTTTTTTTTTTTTTTAATAGGGCAGGGCAGCTGTAACCAACACCTCCAATCTTATCTCATTGATTGGACTCCAGTTGGCTGACATCTCACTCCAATTAGCTCTTGGAGATGTCATTAGTCTAGGGCAGGGGTTCTCAACGTTAGTCCTCAGGACCCCCTACCAGTCCAAGTTTAGGGATTACCTGGGTGTGTGTAAGGTGTTTAGAAAAAGAAAGAGTCTAAGGTGTTTTTTTCCCCTTTTTTCTAAACCCCTTAGACACACCCAGGTAATCCCCAAATCCTGGACTGCTAGGGGGTCCCGGGGACTGGGATGAGAACCCCTGGTCTAGGGGTTCACATACTTTTTCCACCTGCACTGTGAATGTTTACATGGTGTGTTCAATAAAAACATGGCAACATTTTGTTATTTGTGTGTTATTAGTTTAAGCAGACTGTGATTGTCTATTGTTGTGACTTAGATGATGATCAGATCACATTTTATGACCAATTTGTGCAGAAATCCATATCATTCCAAAGGTTTCACATACTTTTTCTTGCAACTGTAAGTTGGAATGCAAAAGTGCTGGCGGATGCATTCAACCTCTAACTTAATAGCATTCATTGTAAACCCCATCAGAGGGTTTTCTGTTGACTTAAAGTGACACTATAATCACTAGAACAACTACAACTTAATGTAGCTGTTCTGGTGAGTATAGTCGGTCGTTGCAGACAATTTGCTGTGAACACTGCCTTTTTTTTTTCTTTGAAAATGAAGTGTTTACATTGCTCCCTAGGAACACTAGAGATGCTTCCTGGGGCAGTGCTGCACAGATTGCAGCACTGACGTTCAGCGCCTCCAGATTCTGCATGGAGTCGCTTAACTTTCCTCTTAGAAATCTGTATGTGGAGATGCTCATTAGCCAGGGTGGTTGACTACACCCTTGGCAAGCCTCCTTGGCTGAGATCATCAGAATTGACAATCTCAGCCAATCCAATGCATTCCTATGGGAAAACATTGTGATTGGCTGAAATAAAGAATTCTGATTATGTCCGGCAAGGAGGCAGATCAAGGGCAGAGGCAGCACTGGCAGACCCCAGTGGCGTTGGTATTAAGTTAATTTTTTTTTTCTGGCTTGAAAGAGGGCAAAAGGGCTAAATAGTTTAACACTATAGGGTCATGAATACATGTTTGTTTTTCTGACCATATAGTGTTCCTTTAATATTTCAGTGGAAATTAATTTTTTTTTTTATCTGCACAGTCTATTTAGAGGAAATTGGCTGTAATTCAACATAGGTGTAGACTTGTTGATAGTTGTTGTTGCGTGTCACTTAGCAATGGCTTCCACAGAATTGGAACTGGGTATCATTACTGTGATCTGTA
Organism: Pelobates cultripes; assembly: GCA_933207985.1. Lineage (NCBI taxonomy): Eukaryota > Metazoa > Chordata > Amphibia > Anura > Pelobatidae > Pelobates > Pelobates cultripes. Next base: position 127,451,341 of record OW240918.1, on the reverse strand, counting down.
AATTTTAACCAAAAACAAAGTATTGTGTTCTACAGGAATACTAACAAACGAACTTCCCTATATCCTTCAGTCTGTGGGGGAGGGAATGCAAATTTTATTAAAAGCGCACAGTAAGTATTTTCAAAAATAAATATATGTACAAAACAAATAACAAGAACCTGGTAAATCAGTCGCAAAACTGTAAACAGTTAGATGCCACAAAGCTGAAATGTGTTGTGAATTGATGGAAATAATTTTTAGAAAATATAAATTATATACAGATTTTATGTGTAGGGGTTCATCTATAGATGCATAGAAACTCACTCTCACTGCAACTCAAAGTTCATGTCCAGAAATGTAGTGTCTTTTTTTTGGGGGGGGGGGGGCGCAGTGTTCCTTTTTAAATGGTAAACTGGCAGGTTGTTTTTTTTTCCTATAAACTTTGATCCTTTTACAGTCATAAAGGGCAGAAAATATCTACATAACTTCAAAATTCTCTTCTCACCTCCTTATGGTTCTACTAGGAAATAACCCTTACCATCTTTGCAAGTGGTCTGTTTAAGAAAAGTGTTGTGCATCTCTTCTACCACTTTATATACATTTTCTGGGTAGCACTGGACAGAGCAGACCTTACTGTACAGAGATTTTGTAACAGGTGACCATTCTTCAAGTATACTCCTTCCTATTGTTAAATAACATGCTTGGCTCACTATTTGCATCTTGCCGTTAGATGCTTGTTTTATGTGATTTTTGTACTTCAATCTGTACACCCTCCATATGATGCAAAGGGCTATTAATATATAATGTTTTCTAAGTAAGACATGTTATTTATTTTCTTCAACATTGTTATGCAGTAAGATAAGGGCTAATGGTGTTTATATAGAGTTTCATCTTGGAAAAGCTTTTTTTTTTTTTTTTTTTTTTTAAATACAGCGCAATCTGTTAATTGAATCCATTCGGCTGTTTCTGACAATCTTGTTCCACTTGCAGCATACTAGCTAACCTGTTACTGTACTTATTTACATAATTAACTTTTGTGATGTAAATAACTATCATAATGTAAAATAAACCAATGGTGTGAAGTTAGGCCCTTCCACAATCTGTTCAATTTGTTCTGAGAGTGTACATTTCCTACTGGATTCTACAAGTGTCTTGCTGTGAGATGAATTGTGTTGAATGTCTGCACTCAGAGGCTATTCAATAATTCAGTGATTTTAAAGGGTTTCTGCTGCTAGCATTATAACCTGTACAGTCCTCTGTAGTGGTTATAATGTGAGGAGTATCTTGGCCTCTGTTCGCAGTAATGGGGGAAACCATTTTACCTGGGTCTCTGCCAGGTGTCACGGGTCCACTATTGCTAGCCGTGCTCATCCAGGTTCTGCAGAAATGCCAATCCCACACCTATACATAAACACAATCACAGAGAGATAGATAGATAGATAGAGATAGATATATATATATATATATATTACACATACACACACACACACTTTTTTTCTGAAAAAAATAAATAAAAAAAATTGTTTACAAACAGCAGTAAGCAAAAAAACAAAACCTAACCCCCCCCCCCCCTTTACAAAACCCTGGCCCAGTCCACACTCTCCAAAAACCTCTGCCCACCCCCTCTCCAAGACCTTCCCACTCCCGCATCCTACAAATCCCCTGCACCCCTATTCACAAAAACTCCTGCCCCCCTTTACAAAGATCACTGTCCCCATACTAACACATTCATAAAAAGAAAAACCTGCTTCTTCTCAAGACCCTTAAAAAAAAAAAAACAACAACACTTGGCCTGTTCCTCCTCCTTGCTGATCCGGACTCCAGACTCTCTCGCCACCCGCACAGAGTGTCTGAGCGCTTCTGCTCATGAGTGCGGAGCATGTGCACCGCCTTGCGGGCCTCCGCATTCCTCCTCCTGCTGCCCCCTATGCCACTAAATCAGCTCCCTGACTCACACGGCCCGGCAGCGCGGAAGTCAACCGCGCCACACCACTGCAGTCCCGGGCCGTGGGTTGGACACCCATGCATTAGTCTAAGAACACCTCTAGTGGCCACTATTCAGAGTGCCACTAGAGTAGCTTCCTGGGGGCAATGCTGCTTAGATGTTCAGCATCTCTGCATGGAGATGCATGGATTCCATGAATCTCGAAGGAGATGGCATTGGTTTTGAATGAGATCATAAATTCTGATAATGTCAGGCAAGGGGGTGGGGAAATAAGGTATGTTTTTTTACCTTTTTAAGGTGGTTTCAACACTATAGTCAGAAATACACATTTATGTTCCTGATCCTATATTGTCCCTTTAATAGTGCTGGAAATTCCATTTAAAAATGCCAGTAACATTAGGATAGACTTCCTCCAGTGTGGCATATGCCCGGGCTATGCTATGATTAAACTGGATTGTTATGGAAATTCCTAAATCTTTTTTATACACATTAACGTTACCACTCTTAGGTCATTTTCAGTGCTTTAATTCCCAGAGTAATGTTTCTCCTTTAAATATGTATCTGTTGGAGTTCTACTGCGTCTCTGCATTCAATCTGTACACATTGTGTTCATCAAAGCCTTCCAAGCTCTAAACTATTTTGAATTCCAACAGAACAAGCTTGATTATGTCATTGGCGAGAAACGTGACCTAACATATGTATATATTACATTCAGAACATCTTGTCTTACAGGTTTAATTAGCTTCTGGGTACATTTCAAAATGTATGACTGATACTAAAGAAGATTGCTAAAGGGGAAACATTTCATTCATTTGTCACAATCTGCTACTTTATTAATAATGTTCAATATCTCCAGAATATATGCCAACAATCTCTTATAAATTACAATCCTAAAAACACGTTTGGGGTAGGTGCAGGGATTTTACCACAAGGCATTTGCCTAGGGTGGCACTTATGTGGGGGGAGGGGCAAATTTAGTCGTGCCTAGGGTAGCACAAATCTAAAATACACCACTGGTTAAGTGCTCTTAAGAAGCATTGATGCTATTTTAAATTGGCAATTTATTTTAACAATTTAAGTGCAGTTATGGTTTTATGCTCTGGTTAATTTTATTTCCATAAGGGTAGAAAGTAAAAGCCATATGGCACCTATTGAACAACTTCAGGAAGAACTTTACATGACACTGGTAGCTTTTGGCCTATGGGTCAATGGCAACAAAACAATCCATCACGTTGCATAGACTGCAAAACATGTTTCCCCTAGTGTATAGTTCTCTCATCATTACCCCATTACGTATATTGTTCATTTCACACTATTAAAGAGTTACCCCAGAAAAAAAAAAAAAACCACAAAAAAAACTGGATATAATTTAAGTTTATTTAATGACTTCTCAATCATCCCAATGTTCCTCTGCTGACTTATTGGTTGTCTGAAGGCAAGCACATACAGCATGCTGACATTAGTTTTGCACAGAACTGACATTAGCCAGGCCACAACTTTGTTGTGAGCGGACTCATGACACTGGCAGAGGTAGAGTTACACCTCTGGCAGCTAAGAAGTTAATCTCCATGTATGCAGTGTTTTTAAAGTGAAACACTGCCCATACAGAATCCAGGCACTCAGACCAATAAAGTGGTCATGGTACTTGGAGTTAGCCATTAATTTAGTAAATCAACTCCTCAAATCTGAGCAGCTCTAGCCCCAAGTTTCTACTGCTGCTCTTTCCCTTGTTATTTTCCAATGGTCTTTTCTTCGCTGCAGCTCACCTCCTCTGGCCTACATCATTCAACATAAGGTATGCATAGCCTCCCCCAGTGATGACTAGGGTGCTGAGGAAAGCCTTCATCAGCACACTACTGCTGGCCTCAAACGTTCCACTAGTAAGTGAAAACGTAGGGGTGACTAGAATTTCACCCCTGCTCAATATGCTATAGCTTACAGCGGTGAATAATTTTGTCTTGGCTAGTAGGAAGGTGAGTGACCTTTAAAATGTTTTACTGTATCTAATGTGTTATGCCATCTTTTGATCTGTAGAGGGGAAAAGAGCCATGGCTTCAGTTTTCTAAAAGCAACTTTTACTGAGGGGCAAATTCCCAGGTTTTACTATTAACAGTAGTGTCATGATTTTCTTAAAGACACAGAGGCTCCTATTATGCATAACTCTTTATCTCCCTCAGCAGCAAAGATTGAGAGGAATCAAATTGAGGACAAACTGCACAGCAACACATAACCAATCACAGTGTAGTGATAGTGTCTATATAAGGCAAGTGTATCCCAAGATCCCCCTCTTTCTTGCGACAACCGAAGACCATATAGTAACGAGAAATTTTTCAAACACTGTATCTAACAGGGACCCAGACATAACCGGTAACGTCAAGCTAAAAGGAAGAGGAAAAAATATGGAAATATCCAAACTTGAATTTCAAGATGTCAGTACTGTGAAATATATAAACAGATCATCATGAATACGTATCATAACTAAACCAAACACCCATGAACAAACCAAAAGCTCATGAATAGTACTCACCAAAAAAATAACGGAACATTAACTGTACCGACCAAGACGAGGCTGCACCCTTGGACCCGCGAACAAGGGAGGGAATTATACTCGCCTCAGTGTCTTTAATAAAATCACGACTTTGCGTCATTTGTTTAATAAAATTCTCAGATTTTACTCTTAACATGACGTAAAAAAAAGTCATGATTTTATTAAAGACACGGAGGCTCCCATTAGGCAAGTTTAAAGCTGAGCTAGCAACTGAGATGTAAAATGGGTAATTGGTCGGAAGTAGAAGTCACGGAAAGTAGATTCCCACGACCGATCTGGGGCTGTAGAATATCCTCCAGCTGACAACGAACAGCAGAAGCCTTAAGTGCCATGGCTCCACGCACCAACTGGGAAATAAAATTCGATCAATGCACGCTACGGACAACAGTCAAGTAATACAACGCGCCAACGTAGGAGTCGACACTGGTAGATGAGGAGCCCGGAAAGAAACGAACAACGGGTGCAGTTCAGGAGAATGAAGGGAGCGTGTGGTATCCATATAGGATTTCAAACAGTCCACATAGCACAAAGCTGGAACCTCCTGGAATCTACGATTAAAAAAAAAAAAAAAATTAAAAAAAAAAAATTATAGTCTTTGTGGCCGATTCATCCTTCTGGAGATAATGAAGGAAATATCTTCCGAAGTAAATGCAATAGCATGCCAATCCAGCATTCAGAAGTCTAAAACGCATACAAGAAAAACCATGCAGAAAATCAACAGCTTAGCACACAGATGTTAAAGGAACACTAAAGTCAACATGTAAAAGCAAGAAAGACAGGTCCCCTAGCCTTGATAGAGATATATAATATATATTTATTAACGTCCCCTCAACAACAACAAAAAAAAAAAAAAAAGTGGGTGTCTGTTATGAATGCTGAATGGTCCTGCCCCCAACCATAAAATCTGAGCAACTGGGCGTGCATTCTGGAAGCAAACAGATCCACATCCTAAACAGATCCAAAGATGGCTTAGTCGTACCACGCCACTACGTGAGCGAGTCACCAAACCAAAATCGTACAACAATCAACCTCGCCTCGTAAGAGTGCACAGACCTACAGACGTTGTAGTGCACGACTGTGTAGAGGCCCAGGCAAAATAGCTTGAAATGAAGCTACAAGTAAACCAAAAACCCTCGCTAATTGTCCAATTGACAGCTCCAATGCTTGGAGAGTCCACTTGATCCCCTTCGTTATGGTCCTCACTTTGGATTCTGGGAGAAACCAGAACTGATGGATGGCATCCACTGAGAAGCCCAAACATTCTGGACTGCGCAGAAGACCCCCATGGACTTCACCCACTTGAAGAGAAGTTCTGAAGTAATTAAGCGTTCATGTCAAGCAAACGTGAAGTTGTGTCTGAGACTGGAACCTGAGCAGGATGTCGTCCACATAATAATCTGAACACCTCATGTGGAGGAACACCACCACCGGCTTCATTACCAATGAGCAGAAGAGAGACTGAACGGTAGACCGCCTTCCTCGCCATCTAAAAACAGAGAAGGTCACTGCACTCCATAGCGGTGGGAATCGTGACATACAAGTCATGTAAATCCGGCTTGACCAACCATTCCAAGGGATGGAGAAGGTCACCCAGACAATGAATGCCCTTTTTGAAATGCCGATACTGCAGGAAGGCATTCAGAGGGCGAAGATATACCACCTGGCGGACCCCACCGCCCTTCTTCAGGAAGAGAAAACAGTGCCCATGAAACCCAGACGGGAATACGGCAGTTACAGATCGCTCCTATTGCAACTAGCTCTCGAATCTCCGAGGAGATCAACATGTCCAGTCGACAGGCAGAGTTCTCGTGGAAGAGAGCATTGAACGGGTAGGGATAATAAAATGAAGGTGATAACCTCGGACCGTAGGAGGACCGAAGCATCGGAAAAAAACCTCTGCCAACCCGTGGTAGAACCAAACCCACTAGCCTCCCCACCTGTACATGAGAATAAGGGGGGGGGGAAGAAAAATATATTATTTTTCTCTCAATCTTTGCTGCTGAGGGAAATAAAGAAAGTACTGCATAATAGGAGCCTCCATGTCTTTAATAAAATTACACTCAAAATAACCAAAGTCAGTCATCAGTTGGAAGATTTTAAATGCCAATTTTTGCTATAACTTTTCTCCATTTGGATTTGCAAAAACTCAATTTAGTAAATAATCCTGTTTATCTAAACAGGCCTAGTTAAGGTTATCATATTGTTGAGGTTTTCCAGGACCCTTGTCATTATCTTACCCTAATGTGTACAGCATATTGATCAGGTCCCACAACCGCTTTGCTCTACATGAGTAAAGCAAAGCTTTTACCTACAGAGGCAGTCTCTTAGGAAATCCACCTAGTCATTAAACTGACTTTAGTCTCCAGACTTTTTTTTTTTTTTTAAATCCAGGGCAGCATCATACATGCGGTGCTGATCAGCATAATGCAGTGAGGTTTGTTCAAGAAACCGTAGTGGAACAAATCAACTGAACTTGCATTAAATGTAATAATTGGTTTATGACCAGGTATACAGTCTACAAGGGGGTTCTGGAAGCTCGGTTTAAAAGGCACAGTCCGACATAAAAACATATCCAGTTTTCCCACTTAGAATGTTCCTTTAACCCACTCAGTGCCAGGCATGCAAGCTGAAGTGCTGTAGTGGTTTGGAGTGTCCTTTAAGGGGGGGGTGGGGGGGGGGGGAAAGGGGGGTAAAGGGTGGAAAGAAATAGGCTACATCACAGCTATGACATAAAAAAGGAAACAAAACAAAATAACAGAAGTGAAGCCAAAAAAAAAGAGTAACGAACCATATATTACACATACTGTGCTTAGTTGTAGCCTTGTCTCTGCAGTGCTGTCTATACTGTGAGCATTCCTTACACTAGACAAGACATGCCACTATTTTGATTGGCTGCAAAAGGTACATTTCTTTCAGAGTCTGGGAATCAGGAGTTTTTGGGATATAGATCATGCCTCTGCATTAGAATGGATTTAATTCCTAAATGGCAGAGAATAGAGCAGATGGTTTATACAGTCCAAGTCCCACCTCCCTGCTTGTGACTTGCACAGCCTTCCTAAACATTTCCTGTAAAGAGTCAACTAATGTTTACACTACCTTCACTGCAAATTCTGTTTTATTTAAAAATTCTCATCTTCTGCTCTGTTAACAGCTTGCTAGACCCTGCAGGAGCCACTTGTGGGAGTCTTCAATGCTCCCAAAATAGCGAGGGAAAGAGGAGCACAAAATTAGAGTAAAATCACAAACAAAAAGTATCCTTACATAAAATTCAGCTTGGTACAGCAAGTAAACATAGTCTCATATAGACTCCGCACTACGCGTTTTGGCTTTAATCCGCCTTCCTCAGGTGCATGGGTTAATCTCCTGTGCCGATCCCTTTTAAATATGTCCAAAGGGCACCAAATATCCAATTACGGCATGCCCCGCAACGTGCCGCGATATTTCCGGCGTTCCGTTCTATTTAGTCCCCAGACTCCAGTTAAGCACTTAGACTCTTTGCATAATTGTAAGTGCACAAATCTTTCTCTTTTATTTGATTTAATAAACGGATTCTAATGCACATAGCACCTCGGATTTTGCTTCACTCACTGTGAAAAACACGGAACTTATTCACTAAACTACAGATCACTAACTATGATCTGTTAGCTATTACTATACTCTACATCAAGTACATATTATATATTACACTGCACATTTGCATATATTATATATATATATATATATATAAATAAAAATGTTGTACTATACTAACTCCGCTCATTTCAGCTAATTCATTCCAGTTCGATCATAACTGGAGAAAAGCTGTAACAGCTAACATATCACAGACCATGGTGTCATTCTGAAAGAGACTATTGTATCCATATAGAGACATTTCTATTACAAAGTTATACTTGCTTTCTATGTAATTCAGATACATTTTTTAATGAATGCATGGTAACAAACCATAAGTGAAATATTGCACAATTTGTATTAGATTCAATTATTATTGTTTTAGATAAGCTATTAATATTTGCTCCATATATCACCAATTTAAAGGAAAAACACTCCTGAAATTAGATTTTATCTGATATTTTATTTTTTCCCCTTGTGCACTGTTTAGAGATGCAAGGGCGGGAGTGACATATTCAGTCGTGAATTAGTGCAGGGCGCACAAAGGAGCAGTGAGGAACTGGAACATCAGCACTCACTCAAACCCTTCCTCCCTCCTGGGTATATTTCGACAGAGTAGGTATCTGCTGTCCAGGTGAATAAGCACCAGCAAACCACCTTGTTACAGGCAATTGGCACGGTGGTTTCTAGTTGTCTCTGGTCTGTGTCACATGAATACAAAGCGCTCGGTTTACACCGGACCAGAGAATCAGTCCTGTTATTTCCTGGTTTGGTTAGCTACATGGCACTAAACTCACGAGGCAGCAATTGCTCAGAGCACCTGCTTTGCAAAGACTTCTCATTGAGCTGGAGTGGGAAGTCTGATTGGACAGCCACAGAACAAAAAAAACCCTAAAATCTCTCCTTTTCTTTACAGTTTCCAGATTAGTGAAAAAAAAAAAAATGCTCTAACACTTCCCCTTTACGAGTTAAGGGGGCGCACACACACACAAAATAATGACAAAAAGTTTGATAAACCTAGGAGGTTCCCAACACCGTTCAAGGCATACCGTCACACCAGGGTTTAAATATGTAGTAGTTGTGTGTGAATTATATGGAGAAAACCTGTACTGTTGATGTAATTTAAAGGACGGGGCTAAAAATGGCCAAAACCTTTCCCTATTTAGTGGATAATCCCTTAGGGCCCAGAGCATGAGATCAGTTACATTACATACCACTAAACAGGTTTACTTCACAAAGCACATTTTTTATTTGAAAATAGAATTGCAAATGTTGAGCCTTTTTCCAAATCGTCAGACGTTTTGTCTAAATTCTTTAATTTTGATTAAACGTCCAATGCAATACTGTAGTGAAGTGTAAACTCTTGTGGGTTTATTCTGGAATGGGAATTGCCACCACAGGGATAAAAAGTTATAAATAAAGTTAACAAGAAGGCATGTCTATGCAACTATGACACAAAATACAGATCAACCACGATCTCCCAAGTGTATTCACTACACCTGTGTGGAAGCAGTCAATGGATTTGACATTTGTAAGTTTTCAAGACACAAATCATTGCCTATTTGTACCAACCGAAACCTTAGATGGAGGTGCAGCTCAGTTCAGCTGTTTTAGTGTAAATTGCCAAGTCCCTTGGCATATTCTCAACAATTCCCAGCTCAGCAAATAGCCCTACGCCCGTATAAGCAGGTGTTTGCTGGACTTCTTACATTACAGTGTGAAGATGTTTTTTTTCCTGTGTTTTGTATTTTACATGAGACATGACTTTGAATAACCAAATGTATCCAACAATGAAAGGTTACATCATGCATCAATCCAAAGAGTGATGCAAATATAGGTTGCAGCTTCCTACAATACACTGGGACTACTGCACCCTCTAGTGTTGTCTTTCCCAGGGACATCGAAACTTCCAATACATTGCCATTCCTCTCACCCTGTCCCATTACACTGGCACAGGAATGGGAGAAATTATTGGTGCTACCCAGCTGCTTCCCTGCAGACATATGCCTCTCACCATTTCATTGAACCCACTCCCCCATTTCCTGTATACACAGTTCAGGAGTCAGTTTGAAAAGTATTGACTGATTTAATGAATCCCTGTTAATGTCTAGGAGTCACTGCAGTGTTAGTAGAATGGTTAGGTTTGCCAAGGACCCTCCAGTAACCCCAGTACCTTGGAATTACTTTTTTTTTTTTTAAATAAACGGGTTTCTTTGAACTAGTAGCTGGCACGGCTTGCTTTAAGGGCTTTCCTCACCTTTTCAGGTGTAAATCATCCATTCATGGCCATGTGGCAGGACTCCATTTGTGGACTAAATTTCCAATTTTGTGTACGTTGGAGTTCTTTCATGGACTTCCTCTGTCTGAAGAACCCATTACTTCCTCCAATAGAAGAGAACGAAAGGAATAGCCCTGGGTGGGAAATCAATTTCCAATGTATGGTAAGAGGTAAAGGCCGCAACTATACACACACACACACACACATATACATACACATACACATACACACACACTAATATGCCATTCCTTGCCAGCTTTGGTTAGATTCTTGCCACATAAAAATTTACAGAGGAACAGAGCTACTAGGGTATTGCATTTGTACATGTTAGTCTTGATGAAAGCTTGAGGGGATCAAGCTGAAATATCGATTTTTCTCGTAATGAAAAGAAAAGCTAGGTTTTATTTTTAAAAGTCCTGTTTTGTTTTTGGCTCGACAAGCAGAGATGAGACAGGCAGGAGAAGAGTGTTTAACTGCAACATTAGTAAGAGTCTGGATATACCCTATATCTAGAATGTTTGTTTGGCAACGTCATTGGAGGATTTCATAAAGGACTCAACATGGTGCTAGCTCCCCCATGTTTATTAATGGAAGCTAGCAAATTATTTAATGAGCTGTTAGATGGTAGAATTCTTTGTGCGAGCCAGCAGATGGCTTTCTTTGGTTAACATTGTGCTTGAAGCGGTTATTTATCTTCAAAGACATTATCACAGAAAGGGGGCATGAAGTGGTAATCAAGCAGAGTAATTTGATCAGAGCATCTTGCCTCCTCTCATGTTACATTTTCAATGGGGAGTGAGATTTCCCGCAGTGACCATCACCTTCGTCTGAATACCATTAAAATCCAATTGTGTTAAAGAGAGGACATCTCCACTTGTAGGTTACTTGTCCTCCAGCGTTTGCCACTGGGAAGCCCTTAAGTTATGCTCCAGTCGGTCTAGAGAAAATAAATCTTTAAAAGTGCAGCTCAAAATAACATCTGTAATATGCGAAGTCAAAGGGATTCTGAAGAGAGAGTTGCACCCACTTGTCTTTTATCCTAAAAGGATTACGTGAAAACTAACAGAATGCAGGAAGGGCATCTATTATGCATCATCCGAAACCATTCAACTAGCCACATTGTATAGCAGGTTAATGAAAGAACGAGAGGAGAAGAAAAAAAAAAAAAAAACACAAACAAAAACATGACTAAAGACTATAAGCTATTTAGCTGTTGCAATAGGGGAGTCCAGTAGAAAGTAAAATACACAATCAGCATCCAACACCACACATGACTACATACATGGCACACTCCTGCAGGACGTTAGGGTATCCAACCATGCCTTACTCATGTAGGGTGCCACTACATGGTGCATTGATGCCAACAGTCCCATGGTTTGCTGGGACATGCCCACATTTTGGGGTACTGTCCCAGCAGTAGTGTGTCCCATGAACGAGTCCCGCATTTTTAAGTCTGCCAGCAGATTTAGAGAGGCAGGAAGGGATTGAGCTGCATGAACAAAAGGGATTTAACACCTATATTGCAAAAAATTGAGCAGAGAGACTACAGGGGCATGTATATACATACCAAGTCACTTCATTAAAGCGACACTATATAGTCACCAAAACAACTGCTTAATGAAGCAGTTTGTGTACAGATCATGCCTTTGAAGTTTCATTGCTCAATTCTCTGCCATTTAGGAGTTAAAAATCACTTTGTTTCTGTTTATGTAGCCCTTGCCACTAGTGATGTCCCGAACGGTTCGCTGAACTCCAGTCAGCTGACACATTCCAGCCAATCAGCAGCAGACCCTCCCTCCCACCTCCTGGACAGCTCACTAAGAATGCAGCTTCAAAATGGATGCTGTCCAGGAGGTGGGAGGGCATGGGTGTCCGCAGGAATTTTTCCAGGGGGCATAATTGTAATGACATCCATGCTTGGTACCTTTTTGACAGTGTCATGAAAGGGAAGGGGCATAGCCATTATCACAAAGCCAGGGTGAAGAGCGTTTTCACAACTATGGTGTCAGGAATATATATGTTTGTATTCCTGACACTATAGTGTTCCTTTAAGCAAATTAAAGGACCATTCTGGTCACCATAACAACTTCACCTAAATGAAAATGCTATGATGCCAGGAAGCCCCTGGGTGCTCGCTTTCCTTTAAGGGGTTAAATCACTCTCAAATGGTTTAACCACAAAGGCTTCCTCCAGCTCCAGGTCGCTCAGTGGTATTTGGCTTCTGAAACAGAGTCAGGAAGTGCAGATTGACGTCAGGCATGGGTGCTGCTGATTGGCTAGAGTGGACAGTTGACGCTCTAAGCCAATCACTAGTTCCCGGTTCATAAAATATTTTTACTTTTTTTATGAATAGGGAGCTACTCATTGGCTTAGAGTGCCAGCTGACTGCTCTAGCCAATTAGCAACACCCCTACCCAACGGCACTCAGGAAATAAAAGTGAACACATTAATACTGATATTTTTTTACCTTTGGAGATGAGAAGGTCCAGCTTTTCCCTGCCTGGCCCAGGTACCAAAGCCTTATGATATGGTGTCCAGAATAAAGTGGAGGGTTCACTTAATTTGTCCTTCCTGCTCCAATCTCCTTTTCCTCTACTTCATTTGACAGTCTTTTTTTTCTTCTGACACTGTTTTCTATCCTTGGCCCCTTCTGCTCTTTTACCTTTCTGCAACTTTCTGCTTATTTAGCGCCCTTCTGCTCCTTTCTCATTCTGATCCCTTTCTGCTCCTTGCAGACCCTTTCTGCTCCCTTTTCTACTTTACCTTTGTGCTCCTTCTGATTCTTTCTGCTCCTTGCAGGCCCTTCCAGCTCCTTGATGTCCCTTCCTGCTCATTTCTGTTCCTTCTCCTTTTCTTACTTTACCTTCTTGTTCCTTGCTGACTCTTCATGTAGGCTGTCTCCCCCATCCCTCACTTCCATAGGCGTGCACACGGGGTGTGTTGGGTGTGCCTGGGCACACCCTAATCCCCGCGGAACACGCCAATGGATTGAGACCGGCAGGGGAGATCTCTGGATCTCCCCAGTCGGCTCATGCAGAGACGACACTATCCAAGCGGCGGCTCTGGTCTAAGCCTCCATGGGCCGGTGGGGAGATCAAATTTCTACCTCACTGGTCCACAGCAGCATGGAGGGAGGCAGCAGAGAACCCGGGCTAGAGTTCACTCTACACTGAACCGGCAGGGAAGTCAGCAGGACTGGGTTATTAACTAATCTGCCCCCACTCCACCCAAACATACAGCACACACACACACACAGTCCACAAACAGCACCCAGCACACGAACAGCATCCTCACAAACAGCACCCTGACAAACACAAAACACCCTCTGCTGCCCCTCCAATCTAGGCTATCTCAAACCCTCCCCCCATCCCCCACTTACCTGATCTGTAGGCTGTCTCTGCCCCCCTATCCCTCACTCCCCTGATCTGTAGGCTGTCTCTGCCCCCCTATCCCTCACTCCCCTGATCTGTAGGCTGTCTCTGGCTGCATATGTTGCTCCCCTGCGGTTTCAATCAGCAGAGAGAAGCAGGGATAAGATGCAGCTTCCTATCCCTGTCTCTCTCCATACACAGCGCCACCTACTGGCCGGCGCCGGTATTGCAGTTCATTCTAAATCTCACACGAAATAGCAGAAAAGCTAGGGGGGGCAAGTGCCCCCCCCCTGCGGACGCCCATGCGGGAGGGTCTGCTGCTGATTGGCTGGAATGTGTCAGCTGACTGGCATCTGTGGCGAACAGTTCGGGACATCACTACTTGCCACACCTCCCCTGGCTATGATTGACACAGCCTGCATAAAATTTTTTTTATCTCTCTCCACTCTCAATTAGATGTAATTTATCTTAAACAGTTGTATCTCTTGCTCTGTAAATTGAACTTTAAATCACATACAGGAGGGTCTTGCAGGGTCTAGCAAGCTGTTAACATAGCAGGGGATAAGAAAATCTAAATTATACAGAATGGAAAAACTTTAGATGACTCTTTCCAGGAAGTTTTTAGGAAGGCTGTGCAAGTCACATGCAGGAAGGTGTGACTAGGGTTTATAAACAAAGTGATTTAACTGCTAAATCGCAGAGAATTGAGCAGTGAGGCTCCAGTGGCATGTTCTATACACCCAAACTGCTTCTTTAAGCTAAAGTTGTTTTGGTGACTTTAGTGTCCCTTTAAGCTTAAGTTATTTTGGTACTTAGAGTGTCCCATTATGGTAGTAAAGCTATGAAACTTTAGACTAAAAACATTGCTTACCGTTTGCCTCAGCCTGACAGTAACAAGAGGTGGCTACTTTACATACATCACTTTCCTTACACCCAACATTTGTTTAATAAGGGACCTAAGCACTCTAATAAGGGGTTAGGTTTTGCCATAAGCCTCTCTACTACACAGATACAAGTGATACTGGGAGACAATCTGAATTAAGAAAAGAAAAAAAAGAAAATAAAGTTACTTTGACATTTCCTGATTGTAGCACACTAAATCTACATAATAAAGCACAACATTTTGCATGTACATCAAGTGAAAGGAATGTATCCAGGATTACCTAGTATAAATTAAAGGGATACTAGAGAGCCAGGAATACAAAGCTTTAGTCCTCCCCATAGAAAATAAATAAAATGCTTTCCTATGGGAAAATAGCTGATGCTGGATGTTCTCATGCAGACTGTGAGGACGTCCGGCATCATTTACCAGACCAAGAGTCCTTAACAGGCAGGAAGCACCTTCAGTGGCTGTCTGGTAGATAGCCACTGGAGGCAGACTTAGAGCTGCAATGTAAACATTGCAGTAACTCTGACACAGCAATGTTTTACATTGCAGCACTAAGAGCAATAGGGCCAGTGCATTTGAATGAGCTGAAATGGTCTGGATGCCTATAGTGTCCCTTTAAATTGAATTGGCACTGCTCTTGACTTTACATAATTTAACAAAAATGAAATATACAGTCCTCTTTATGCAAGGCAAAACATTTCAAATTATGGAGGATTTTTTTTTTTTTTTTTATATTAACCCCCCCCCACCCCACACACACGGAAGAAGTCCCCAATGCAATGTGTCTGCTGGAGATTGTCCCACTTTCACCAGTTTAAATTACTTTTCATACATACTACCCCCATTGTTTCAATCCTCATACCCACATGCTTTCTCTCTGTCACATGCAAAAGGATAGACAAAATTAAGGGCAAGTTAAGAAAAAAAATTAAAATAAATAAAAAATTTAAAAAAAATGCTGCAGCAAGCAATAAAAATTAATAATGGATTTATATATTTCATTTTACTTTTCACACCATACACATATTTAGTTCTTTGCAACCATATTAACACTTGTTTTACCTTGATAAGCCTCCTATTACATGCACACAGCAAATATATAGCCAAACAAAGCTTAGCAGTCAGGTAATCCCATGGCAGTATTGCAACTATTCCACCAGTTATGGAACCAAAGTCTACAGCTCTATTACTTACATATCCTAAAACATTAATTTTGCACAGGTCAACAGCACACTCCAATCACTAACACCTTGGTGTTCTGGCCTTGAGCACCTTTTTGGGGATTTGAACACCTCATACTCCCCAGTGGGATGTGCTTTATAAACCACCAGTTTCCTATCACAGGTGTAATCAAGCAGCTCCTTGCAAAAACCAACTCTTACTGAGGGCTGACATTAACTTCTTCCTCATCTGCTCATACTCCCCTTCACCCCCACCCCAAATGGATTCCTCAGCCTGAAAAGAGGAAATTAAACAATTATCCAGTACTTTCAATGATATTCACTAAGATGTGAATTGCCAAAGTGAATTCATTGTGAATTTCAAATGTTATATCAAAATACCCACACTGAAAACATAAAGGGTTTAATTAACTAAACTCAAAGTGAATGGTAACATCCAGGCTAAAAGAGCTCACCAGCGAAAAAAATTCTCTAACTCGGTTATAATCCCTGCTTGACAACTTTAGTATGAATTACACCATTCCGATTTCGACTTGCTGAAATTAAGAGCTTAGTGAATAAACCCTGGAGACTGTGAATTGCTGGGAATTCAAAGTAAATTTCAAATTTTAGACCACATTTGCTGGACTCGAAAAACTCTAAGTTAGCGATGCTTTCAGTTTGCTCATTTTTTGATGAATTTGTGACACATGCAATAACTAATAGGTTATTGCATGTGTGGAAAAACATGGCCAATGACCATACTGTGGTAGAATGGCTAAGTAGCCTATAAATAATAGGCTCTATAAATATTAACAGTCACTAATATATCAAATGTTATACTTAAAAATACATAATAACCAAAAACGTTTTTTATATTATTTAAAAAAACATCCTGATGAAAGTCTGTGATACAGACTGAAACGTTGATTTTTATTTTGAGCTAATAAAAGCTATGTTTTATTCATTCTACTTGGAAGTCCCTGGAGTGTTATCTTGTACTTTTGGGTGTATGTATATATTTATATATGTTAACTTTTTATTCATTTTAATTGATCCATCTCTCACACTCATTAAATTGTCTTTGTTCCTTATAATTAACTAATCAAAGAACGGTTATTGTCTTAGCAAGGTAGAGAATTTACTGTTCCTTTTCCCTATACTGGATATAAATCTCAAAAAATATTTCCCAGCATTGGGAGTCATTAGTCAGGGCAGGTCCAAGTTTTTAGGCGGTGTGTTATATGATTTGGGGTGTACACACCCAGAAAGGTGCTTAAACCTTAGCTCCCTGACAATTATCATTATAAGCTCTGTCCTTTATAACTGGCAGTTAGCATAAAGAGAAAGTATGCAGAGAACTGGAGAAATTAATTGCAATGGGCGCCCTGGTTGTGCCTTGTCTGAACTGGCTTATAATTAATTTCATGTGCTGAATCTTAAATCTTAAATTTAAAAGAACTGAACATCACATAAAAAAAGATTAGCTAAAAGTATAGATGACTTTTACTATTGTTTCATGTAATTTCCAAAAAAAGTGAAATCTCTCCTTGAAACCTAAATTCATAATTTTCAGGAACAATCTGTTGTTGAGTTGGAGATTTTTTCTCCAGATTTAAATTGTGAAAATTTGGGAGCTTAGTGAATAACCCTGTTAGTGTCCTGACAGCTTACACCCTGTATCCTCATATTGGACCTATGACACAATATCTAGTTGGTGGATGCAAAATATAAAATAAAACCCCTTAAATCTCTGCTATTAACTCAATGTAACCACTAGAGCTCAGCGTAGTGGTTACATAGCCAATAGCATTTAAGCGTCATGCTTAAGATCCTGGGGTCGACACCCAGGGACTACTGGCAACAAAACCATTACATTGAACTGTTGTTGTTATGGTGCTTACAGTGCCCTTTTAAATGCCAAAAACAAAAAAGTTTTCCAAACTCTAATATATGATTAAAAGGGCCCCCACCCCCCAAAAAAACACAATATAAAAGTCCTAATAAAACATTTTAAAATAAATATTTCAGTGTATATTTTTTTTTTTAATTTTTTAATATAGATATATATTAATGAAATTTTTTTTTTTAAATGGTCTGGGTGCCCCAAAAAAACACAATATAAATGTCCTAATAAAACATTTTTAAATAAATATTTCAGTGTATAATTTTTTAAAAACATTTTTTAATATAGATATATATTAATGAAATTTTTTTAAAAAAAAATATATATTTTTTTCTTTATGTTTTAATTAGAAATCCTTAGTCCCATTTGTCCATGAGTCTGTATAATATCCCATGCCTCCCTGGCTATGAGCTATTAGAAGAGCTCAAATGACATTAGTATTTCTTTAAAAGCCAAACTAAGGGACTGTCAACTAGCCACCAGCTCTGCAGCACTCTGCAAAATTCCTATTCTGTGACAGCCGTTCTGATTGGACGGGATTCGCTGACCACGCCCCTTTCTCGCCGCCTCCACCAATCACGCGAGCTTTCTCTGCCAGCCGACGCCGGTAGCTCGCCGACACAGGCGGAAAAAGACCTGACCCATGTTAGGCCCCGCCGAGCAGTTCCCCTCATAACACCGGCCCCGCACGCCGCACTTCGATAGATATCGCTTACTGAACGGCTGCCCTGGCAACATAGGGGCGGCAATCGCAGTTACGGTGCCGGACGCGCTCAGTATCCCGCGTTACACTCCGCCTGCGGCCTAGTCTTTCACGCTAAACCGACACTTTGCAGACGGTCCCTTATTTTTAGAGCGCGGCTCCTTTAAATGTATAGCTGTCCGCGGCGCTGCCTGCCTGGAAATGAGTGAATGCAAACCTAGGCAAAGACCGTCCGACTGTTTATTCCCATCCCTGGCACTGATATGATTGCTAATAAAGAGTGGTGATAATTTTATGAGGGGGACTCGGATGTGAACGTGGGCTCCCTGAGGGCAGGCGGGCCGGGCCCGTGTCGGCCCGGGTTACACACAGCCCCCCGCTTTATAATTGGCCTGTTGGGGGGTCTGGTTAGGGTGTGGGGTTAGTGGGGTGAGGGCAGTGCGGCCAGTCCTCCCCTCCCCCCACGCAGGCCGGGCGGCAGGCACCTCCCAGGGCAGCCCTGGCCCGGGGTCCTTGTGACATGAGGTCCTATTTAGTCTGGGTCAGGTTCAGTGCTGCTTCAGGAGGGAAACTTCAGGGGGCTTTGTCCCGAGACAAAGAGCAGTGACCGGCGCCGAGCCCGGATTCTCTGGGGGTGAAGTGATCGCAGGTGAGCGGCTCCCAGGGGCCAGGGAGATGGGGTGACCCCCGGGGGCCCCCCCGCACCCCTTCTCCATATTCCCCTCCCCCACCTTTCATTGCGGAATGCAGAGGCCGCAGCGTGACCCGGGTCACAGTAACCCGGGATAGAGGGGCCGAGAGCGGCCATTAAACTCACTCCTACTCCCATCAGGCTGATCCACACAGACAGCGCTGCTCACTGCCATGCAGCCATCCTGGGGGGCAGGCTGTCTATGGGGGTACCCCTGCCCTCCCTGGGGGTAGGGGGGTAAATCTGGGTACCCCTGCCCTCCCTGGGGGTAAATCTGGGTACCCTTGCCCTCCCTGGGGGTAAATCTGGGTACCATAAAGCAGGCATGGTTAACCTCTGGCATGCTAGATGTTATAATAAACTCAGTATCACCACTTCTAGCCACCATGCATGGCTGAGATTTATAGGCATAGCAGGGTACTGGGGGAGGCTGTGGAATACCCGTCCCAAAACTCTCATCTTGCCTAGGCCACTTTTAACATGTCACTGGACTAAGGAATTCTTGTCCGAGACCTGCCTACCCCTTCACCCTACTTGTATTCAGATACCATCTCCTGTACTAATGAAGGATGGGATCAGGCCATGCTTTTACCATGGCATAACACATCTAACTAGAGTTCTTATACTTCTTCTCTGACTTGGAACATCTGTATTTAGGGAGGAAAACATAAAATGATTGAACCCATGCTGGCCCACTTCTATATCAGATCTTCTAAAATCTGTGGGGGAAAAAAATATATTTCAAAAAAAAAAAAAAATATATATATATATATATATATATATATATATATATATATATATATATATATATATAATATTTGAGGCCTTTCCAGTCCTGGTTCCAGGATTCTAAAAGTGTGTTTGTGATAACTCCCTTGTTTGTGTTAAACTATAGCTATGCTTGAAACTTATGGATTTATAATTTTCAGCATTTGCTTTTCTTATTTAGAATATATAGTATTGTAGATTTATTTCACTTCCTGGTATGAGACGCATACCTTTTTTAAATTCTGAAATGCATGGTGGCATTTGACCCTACCAGTCTGTAGCTTCCACACTCAGAAGTACAAGCCCCATGTGCACATCGACTACTATGAGATCACTGCTTTATTCTACTGAGCAGAACTCCTCTCAAGGGATGTAAACATGCTACATGTGTTTGTGTAGAATACTTGGTAGCAAAAGAAAAGCTAACTTGTACTTGATGTATGTTATAGCTATATATATATATTTTTTTTTTTTTATATTTAAGAATGTGGTTCTAGGTTTGGGAAGACAAGTCCATCTTTTTCCTAATGAACAGCATGATAGACATTTTTTTTTTTTTCATTAAATCACTTGAAGTTCCTATCACTGCTACCACACAGAATTCTTTACCAATTAGTTGCTTTTTCTTTTTTGTGCAACATTAGACGTTGGTTGGGTTTTGTTTTGGATTTTCTCAACAATAATTATGTTGACGTACATGTCATTAATATGTCGTAAAATAAATTTGTATTTTTGCTTGGACAGTGTTGCATTAATAGTTTAGTGTATATATTGTTCAATATTTCTGAAATCAATTGCTCAAACAATGTATGCAACTCCAGTTATCAATAGTGAAAATTAAGCTTTGCAACGGACCTTTTTTAGTAGCGTATATTGTATGTTTGGCTACAGACCCATCTGGACATTCTTTATTTCAGTTTGATAGACAAAGTTTAATTAGTTAATAACAAGTAGGATTTTTAGCACTTATCTAAAGGACCCTATCACACACCGGCTGGTGGCTATTAGCCTAAGACGTGACTAGACCAGGACTAGGTGTATATCCACAGTCGGGGATATTACTGCCCAAGTGATATCATTGGAGCTATTTAGAAGCTCAAAAAAAAAAATTGTAAGTGCTTTTCTTTATTCTTTCAACTACAAATACGCTCTATACCATTGTGGGTCTCTTGGGTGTGTTTTTTTTTTCTTTTTTTTCCTTTTTTTAAATCTTGCATATTGATTTGAACCTGGGGACCCCACCAAGGCGCTGCTACCCTTACACCAAAAGTTAACTGGTTGATTACCTAATGAGGAGAGCACAGGTGATGAAACTTTGATCTGGAGGACATGCAAATACTCCGAAGTTCTAGCACATCTATCCAGTTGTGTTGCAGTGCTATCCAGAGTGATGCTAGGTTAACTCTACAAATGTAAATTCAACCAAAGGGTGGACCATAATCAATCTACATAGCTTAAGGGTAGTGTAATGATGACTTAAAACCATGTAAATCCAGCTTCACAGGGAACTGTTGGCAATCGGTAGCTGGCCCCTCAATGTTCAAAGGCTTAAACAAATCAAGGGTAGATGCAATTTTTATGGTGTGGTAATGTCTTTCCTACAAAGCCCTTTTGGGTGAGATCTCCTGCATCAGGAAGAATCTCCTCTTTAATTGAAACACAATTTATACCATTTTTTTTAAGTCATTTGTAATTTTGGGTTTCTTTAGTCAGAGGTTTTATCTACCATATCCACAGCTTCGGCCAGTGCTTTTGGAGTCCCAAGCGATTTTGAGCTACTGGTGGTGTTTGTGGTGTGTGATTTATTTAAATTTTATTGCAGGCATAAACAAAAGCATCATGAATGTATATCCGCACAGGGCTTACATTTGTCTGTAATGGAGCATCTTGTAGATTTCCTGTGCATGTCACTCATTCATATGGATGTAGTCTGAACATCCTAGTTTTGGTTATTCATCTGTCCTCACTGACTATACAGCAGTAGGGTAGGCGTGTCAGACCATTCTGTAAACTGCCGTTAGAGTGAGTGGAATTTTTTTTATTTTTTGGGGGAGAAATATTGCTTTTAGCATTTTTCCAAGTTTTTTTATGTTCCTGCCAATTTTTGCTCAACTCTTTTTTTTTTTTGTGACGGCTTACAGAGCCCCTGCTACTGAGAGAAAAGGATGCTTGGGAGTGTCATGGACAAAACTATCAAAGGCTAGGAAAACTTAAAGGATCACTATAGGGTCAGGAACACAAACATGTATTCCTGACCCTATAGTGTTAAACCCACCATCTAGCTACCCTGGGCCCCTCATGCCTCCATAAATATAGTAAAACAATCTTACTGAATTCAAGCCTGAAGCTGTAACTTTGCATGCTGTTACTCAGAAAAACAAGCAGTCTGCTGACATCAGAAGTGGTAGCCGTATCCAATCACAATGCTTCCCCATAGGATTGGCTGAGACTGACAAGGAGGCGGGGCAGTGCCAGCATAATTCAAACACAGCCCTGGCCAATCATCATCTCCTCATAGAGATGAATCGAATCAATGAATCTCTATGAGGAAAGTTCAGTGTCTGCATGCAGAGGGAAGAGATACATAATGTTTGGATGCATTTTAGGCAGCCATGACCCAGGAAGGATCTCTAACAGCTATGAGGAGTGGCCAGGAAAGTTATTACTAGGCTGTAATGTAAACACTGCATTTTCTATAAAAAGACAGTGTTTACAGCAAAAAGCCTGAAGGTAATCTACTCACCGGAACAAATTCAATAAGCTGCAGTTCTGGTGACCTATAGTGTCTCTTTAAATATTTTAAACTTGCTACAGCTGTGATACTACCAATTACCCTTCTGATATCCAAGGACATTTTACTCCGTGTCCTTTCCAATTTGTGGATTTAGTGAGATACCAAGTTGGTAAGTGGAAAATCTAACATGAAGTTGTATCTTTATTGACCTTCATACATGATTTTTTACGTAGTCCCACAGGTGAAATGTGGCATTTAACCATTTCCGGTTTGCCATCACTGCATCTCGTGGTGGTGTCATCTGTAGGTCCCAATCTTCTATGTTTGCTGATGAGGTAAGGGCAACAATGATGCGACTCCTGGCAGATGAAGTCACTAGTAACTGAAGCGGAAGGGGGTGGTTCAAGGAAAAGAACCTGTGATTTATGAAGAGTATGTAATAAGGAAGGCTATGTAAATCCATTGCCTAACATTGCATGGATCTTTATGCAATAGACAATTGGCTTTACAAAGTGAGCAGCTGACGAGGGAGAAGAACCAATGGTTACCATTGTAGAGTTGAGAAAGTCTGGTGTGAGAAAAGACCACATACTGGCCATAAAGAGTTATTTGCATCTTAATTTGTGAATGCTCACATAATGTTCTTTAATTTGTATATAACACCATATAATCAGGCTTACTAAAAGCATCACTGTTATTCTCCTCCCTACCCCTCCTCCCCCCACAAAATATTTATGAAATTCTCATGATGACTGTGTTGGGGTTTCATTTAAATTACAATGAGCCCAAAAAGATATAGGACAAAGTAGGGACTAAACTCTTAATGGTAAATCCCTAATGTGACGAAAGGTGGAGCTAACCCCATCAAGTTTTGTCACTTCCCACACCTGTTGATGGCAATTGCTGTGTCAATTATGCATTGTCTCAATGAGCAGGATAATGCAGATCTAAATTTGCTCTTGCGGATCCTCCATAGACCTAGGTTTCTGTACTCTTGCACGTATGCAAGATTACAGCATTGATGTGGGCTCCTGGTGGATGAAGTGCCAAGATCTGAAGATCAAAGTCGTCGCCTGCAGGAAAGAGCAGCAGTTGAGTAAAACTCACTGCCACTACTCAAGGCTGATGTTCCCAACTGGGGTCTTTGCAAAATATGCAAAGACACCAGAAGGTGACAGAGCCACTTTAAGGACTCTTGCAGCTATATAAAATTTGAAATTGGGCATATGCACAATTAAAATAAATCATCCACAAATAGCAGAAATATCCTATTTGATTCTCACAGTAATCAGTATTTCCATATATTCAGAGTATTCTGTGACTTGTTTTGTATCCACAATTCACTGCATGCATAGTCAGTATCCATTAAGTTGTTTAAGAGATTTGCACTGAATGCCCTGCTGTGCCTTTGCAATTGCTGCAAATTAAAAATATTTGCTGTCCTGGTGTCTGTCAAGCCCTCGGCGTGTGTATGTAATATTTTGAAAATTATTTTTATTGTATGCAAAGGGAGTTTTTTTTGTGCATTAAAGTTACACTAGCACTTGCATTTTAAATAACAATACATTTTTACCACTTCCAGCATTTGGCCAGGATGGGGTTGTTAATTTTCAGCTTTATCGCTTTAGACAAGGTCCACGTTTGCCTCATACTGCCAGCCTGTCTGGTGTCTGCGCAAGCAAACATGGAATCTAAATGTGGCAATACACCAACCCTTCTGTATAGAAGCCGATTTTTAACTAAACTTCCTGACATTTTATATCCTGCCATCGCTAGTCCCCTGTTTAAAGTCACGATCAATTGAGGTGGCTTTTATTTTTCTTTCTATCTGTCTAGCTATACAATTTTATATAGAAACCTATTTGGCAGTGCTGTATTATTGGTAAACATGATAAACTGTGTGGGGTTTTTTTTTTTTTGGGACTCTATAGTTGCCAAAACTTTGTCTTAAGGCAGTCTTGGTGTTTAGATCATCATCCTCCTCCCCTCCACCCCCCCTTGCAGTGACGCTGGCAATAATGGCAATTGGCATGGCTGGCATACCAGGGTTACTGCTCAGGGAGAACTACTTGACCTCTCTTGACAAATGGGTGACAAATCTTTATGCACCATGTGCTTCTTCTCTGTGTAGTTGAGTTTTGTGCTCACATAATTTCTGACTCTATTTTAAATAATATAAAAAAAAATTTATATACACACGTACCTCCTGTTAATTGAAAATAATACCTCGATTTACACTTAAATAACTGTTGGGTTTTATTTTTATTTAAATCACCTGTGCATTGAGGCTGTGCGTTTGAAGTTATTTTTGGCTAGATTTACACTGCAAACTGTGTAGAATATTTTTTTTTTGTGTGTGTACAGGACTGCTCTACAAACCTACTATGCTAAGTGTTAAATGTAAGCAAGTCTGCTCTTATGTGTTCAGTTAGGGGCAATGGTCTTCAATGACACTGGCACATGTGCTTTGTTTAGACCCCAGTATATTGGTAATACCCCAACCAACCCTAGAAGCCCTGACAGACCACTACAGCAACCAGAGTGTTACCCATTAATCCCAGCCATCCAGCAAATGTCCAAAGCGTTTGTCAAAGTTATGGCAGACTCCTCTACCAGCTTCATGGAATTATTATAATATATATAATATATATTTATTTTTTATTTTTATTTTTTCCCTTTTCTGCTATTCCCACTACTGCAACTTGAGGCCTCCATTCTTCTTGTGCAGGAGTGAATCTCTGGTTTTGGCTGACTGCATGCGCAATAATGTAAAGCCGATCCCAAGCCAACATTGGCAGGTTATGCAAAAAAATCATTACTACAGTGCAAATAAAACTTCAAGGAGATGCAGTTAGATGTAACTTGCAAGTGAACAATGTGATTTTTATTTACTACAAGATTTAAAAGAAGCAACATTGTGTAACTCCTAATGCACCAAAAATGGATATTACTCACTGTTATTACATATCACACTCTTTGGTGGAAGAAAGGGTGAGACCTGCTGCCAATCTTACGTATTTCTTAAATACAAATTAAAACAGAAAATGATCTTTGGAAATGCCACCCAAATTAGGTGTGGTGGGGACTATAATAAGTAGAATATATAATTGTTACCATACACAGCACAATATGGTGTATCCTGGTGACAGGCACACAGATAGCAAAGTGTACAAATACACTTTGCCCTCACCGGGCTGGTAAAATTCCAATTTCAATCTGCACAGCAAACCACAAACCGCAATGTTTATCTATCTAGTTTCAACTCTGGGAGCCCAATCCAAATTTGTTCAAATCACTGGAAATATCCTCGCTCGACTCGTTTTAAACATATTCCTGACTCTAGTAGTAAAAGGACTATTTTTTAAATGTATACACAGCACCATATTCCTCTGGTGTATTAGCTTGGGGGGGAGTGGAGAAGTGTGTGGCAAGTTAATAAGATCAAGGAGAAGATTAATACATATGCATGTTTGGAGGAGGTTGGTGTATCCAGTGCTTTCTGTAATTGTTACAGCTTTCCTTTTCCTGGGTGAAATCCAGTTCCTGCATTTTGCCTGTCTGGATTATACACTTGTTTTATTATACAGTAGTTTATCACCTAGTACTATGAACAGCTCTGTGGGAGGGTAGGCCATGAGGGAGACTATTTCCTGCACAGCAAGAGTCTAGTTTCGGAATCTGGAGTAATACATTTTAATATGATCCTAACTTTTGTAGTTTTTCCCCACCTGAAAACTGGAAATACAGGTTATACCCTATAGTGGTCCCACTCCCGTGGCGCTGAAAGGGGTTAAAACCCCTTCAGCAGCTTACCTTATTCCGGCACTGGTGACCTCTCCTCCCCTGCTGACGTCAGCTCCCGAGTGGAGCGGCTAGTGCCGCGCGCATTCAAACAGTCCACAGGAAAGCATTTCTCGAAATTCGCCTCTAGCGGCTGTCAGGAAGACAGCCACTAGAGGTTGGCTTAACCCCTAATGTAAGCATAGCAGTTTCTCTGAAACTCATGTTAACATATGAAGGGTTAAAACATAAGGGACCTGGCACCCAGACCACTTCATTGAGCTGAAGTGGTCTGGGTGACTACAGTGTCCCTTTTAAATAAACCAAACCTTTCAGGCTCTGTGTGATTTGTCTCTTGCCCTGGCATAACTATTCATACTTTGCAGAAGAGCAGTGGTGAAATATACTATTTCATGACATTCCAACAACAAATGTATGTTGTTGGATGTTTATGGTTGCTGTTTTGAAAGAGCAGAATGTGTCCCTTGATCTCTGGCAGGGATTTCTTTGCATATGCCTGTTTGTGTACATGGCTATATGTAATATCTCCAGATATGTAATATTCCTTATACATTAGCAGACAATATTTAGGTCTACTAATTCCCCAGTGGTGATGATAAAGTAAAAAATGCTCATTAAATATTCAGTTTAATTTTTAGCACCTCTCCTCCCAGAAAGGTCTTGATGTCTGCGGTCATTCCACATGGAATGGTGACTCTTAACACTGTTAAATGCTTCTCTATAAAGAATTAATTGACAGAGCTCTGTTTGCCATGCGTACATCATAGGTTCTTAATGCTTGTCTGAGAAGCATCTAATTGGAACAGAGATGATCAAGCCGGAAGAGACTGTCTGACTGGAAAATTGTGGGTGGTTAATACAAATATTTATTTTTTTGTCTCTATTTCCTTCATATATCTTGTTGGAGTAAATGTCCTAATATCTGTTCCTTCTGTTTTTAAACTTTGTCCCAAAATACATTGACTGCATTAAACAGCTAGAGGATGATGGCAATTGTAGTCCAGTAATGTCTGAGATGCCTGCTCTAGATGCAATTTTTAGCATACTGTGTGTTAAGCCATTTCTGACATTCACCCAGTAAAAAAGTTTTGAGCGTTTTCACTAGATGGCGCCAACAACTTGTGAAATAACTTGGGTGTGTAGTGGGACTTGTGGCTTTTATTTATTTTTATAGTGTTCTGTATATACTATAGATTAACTTTTATTTTATATTTTTACACAATAGGAATCTGAAATGTCTGGCATTGCCCTAAGCAGACTCGCACAAGAGAGGAAAGCTTGGAGAAAGGACCATCCTTTTGTAAGTATAGATATTCACTCAAAACTCCCACTATACTCTAGTGCTACATTCTCACTAGCGTGTGTGTGTGTGTGTGTGTGTGTGTGTGTACACTATTAAAAGCTGGATGGACAGGTAGAATCAATGTTGTAAAGGCCTATTTGATCCCTAAATGGAGCTATGTATTCCGTATGCTACCAATGAAAATGCCTAAACCATGGCTCCTGATGATCCAATCAGTCTTAGATAAATATATATGGATGGGGAAAAAACCTAGGGTTAGTAAAAAAAAAATCTTGAACCTAAACTAGGAGGGATGGGAGTTCCCAATATTACAGATATTTATGAATCTTGCTCATTGGCACATATTATTTCATCTATGAAAGAGAGCTCTAGGGGAGAATCATGAGCAAAGATTGAAGCTAAAAGAGCAGAAGTTCCAGATCTAATGGCTCTATTTTGGAATATACACAAAGGGGAGAGAGATGATATGGGTCTAATTCTAGATAACTTATTGGCTCAATGGAGAATCTGGAAAAGACTTAAAATTACAGATAAAATTATTGATCTACCATGCAGGTTTTGTCTATTAATATTAAGGATCTTAATCTTGAGCCATGGTTAAATAAAGGCATTAATAGAATAAATCAGTTATTTCAACAACAACAGATTAGACCTTTTGAAGAGATCAAACAGGCCTTTTCTCTTTCCTACAGAGAAAGTTTTACGTTTTTAAGGATAAAATACTTCTTAATGAGACATAGAACAGTGGAGATCCCTGAGGAATTACAAATGTTCATAAATTTATTAAATATCACACATAGTAAAAATTTAGTTTCTAAATGCTCCAATATCTGTAGTAAGTATAAGCCACTCCCTGAATTTCCAGCTATAAAAGCTTGGGAAAAAGATATACAAATTAGCATTATGAGAAGTGAATGGCTTAAGGCTAATAATGCAGTAATGAAAGCTTCACATTGCTTAAATCTATCGGAAAGTCACTATAAGGTTATCAACAGATGGCATTATGTACCAGCTAAATTAGCAAAAATATATCCAGGTAACCAATATCACTGCTGGCGTTGTGCTTCCCTTATAGCAGATTATGTGCATATATGGTGGTCATGTCCGATTATATCTCAATTATGGCAAAAGGTAGCGAAATTCTGTAGGGAAGAAATAGAAGTGGATCTTGATCTTACTTGTAGTTCTATGATATTACATATGGGATGGCCCACAATTCCGAAGGATAAAAAAGAAATAATTATCCACATTCTTGTAGAAACTAAAGCCACTCTCGCAAGATTTTGGAAAACCTCAGATTCCCCGTCATGGGAGATGATAAAACATCAGGTCTTGAATAATTGTAAAATGGAAATAGGGATATTGAGAAGATAATTACAATCCACGAATTGAACAATGGCAGAAATGGATTGCAAAATTAGGAAGAAGTAATGTGACTTAATATATACTAAGGTTTATACGTCTTGGAATTGTAGATAGGGTAGTGGATCCTGTGCATAAATGTAGAAAAAATATTTGTCAAAGATTATGGTTTTAGGTTCCTAGGAGCAATATGCGACTAACTCTCAGCAAAGGGCAGCTTTTTTTTTTTTTTTTTTAATATATAAGGGGAGAAGGTAATATATAAGGGGAGAAGGTAAAGGAAGGAGGGAAGAGGTGAAGAAAGAGAACAAAAGGTGGATAAAGCCTTTTTGGATTTATTGTAAATCTTTCTGCATTGAAGGTGACTGAATTGTAATGTTTTTATACACATTTTTTTGTTATTTCTTTTTTTTTTTTTTGATGTTTATTGTCCAATGTCTGTTTATTGTTGTAACAATGTTTGTGAATTCCTTTTTGTTTGTGAAAAGAAAGTAAATATTATAAAAGAAAAAGGAATGAAAAACTTTTTCAATAAAGATTAAATATATAAAAAAAAATAAAAGCTGGATTAGTGTTGGGGACTATTAAAAGCTGGATAGCAGCTTAGCACACAAATGCCAAGTCTTGTTAATAGTAACTTTTGACACCCAGCTTGTGCAATACCAATGTATTTTTCTCATCCATCTCCTCAACTTCAGGGTTTTGTGGCAGTTCCAACAAAAAATCCAGATGGTACGATGAACCTGATGAACTGGGAATGTGCTATTCCAGGCAAGAAAGGGGTAAGCTTGAACATTTTCATGATGTGCTATAGTGTTTAATCCAGCCAGATTTACTGGTTCATCTGGTTGCTACTTAATTGGCCATACCCAGCTCGAGTTATTGTTGCATAAGAGGGTAGAACATTGAGAGGGAGTACAACAAAAAAGTGGCAAGCACCTATTTTATGTAAAGATAACCCGAAGACTAACCAGACATATCTGTATCTTTGTATGAAAATTCATGGCAGGTGTTCCTAATATTAGGAGCTACCGCTTTCATTCTGAAGGCTGACCAAGTGAAACATTGAGGGTCTACCTCTCTCATCCATATAGTATGGGGACTTGGTTAAAGGGACACTATAGTCACTAGAGCAACTACAGCTTATTGTATTTGTTCTGGTGAGTAGATTCATTCCATTCAGGCTTGTTTGCTGTAAACACTGTCTTTTCAGAGAGAATGCAGTGTTTACATTACAGCCTAGTAGTGACTTTTCTGGCCTCTCCTCGGATGGCTAGTAGAGGTGCTTCCTGGGACAGTGCTGCACATTGCACGCAGAGGGTGGAGACACTGAATGGCAGTGCTGCACAGACACTGAACATTCCTCATAGAGATGCATTGATTCAATTCACCTTCAGGAGTAGATGCTGATTGGCTAGGACTGTGTTTGACTTATGCTGGATCTGCCTGCTTGACAGTCTCGGCCAATCCTATGGGGAAGCACTGTGATTGGCTCAGACCACCACTTCTGATGTCAGCAAACACGCAGTTAAAAAGCAAACTGGGGCAGAGCCAGGAGCTGCAAACTTGAATACAATTAAGATTCTACTATATTTAGGGGGGCCAGAGAGGGTAGAAGGTGGTTTTGACACTAGTGTCAGGAATACAGGTTCCTGACCCTATAGGACTTCTTTAATCTTCCTGCCCTCTTGCAGTACACACAGGGACTGTTGGCCACCTGGGTAGCCGGCACACTTCACACTGAGGGAGTATTCCTTTGTAACAAAATGGAATTTCTCTCTAAAGGTATACACCTTTTTATCAGCCACCTAGGTTCGACCTCGGTTTAAACTATGTTCCTTTTAAGTTTAGTTGTTTAACCCGTTCTGGTTTCCTATTTAAAAAAAAATATTATTAGATTGTGTTATGAACCAGTTGTGTTCAGGTGCTCCCTGCATTACAGGAGATGTGGTATAAAGGCTCTAAAAGCAGGAAATCGGTTCACTTTGATGCTTTTGTGGTATGGCACCAGCTCGAAATGGGGTGTGTGCGTGTGCATATTTAAAAAAATAAAATAAAAAAAAAATATATATAATCTCTTTAGGACTTTTGTGTATTTTGTGGCATAAGCAAAGCTGTCTATGCATTTGTTTTGGCTAGCACAAACTTTGCCATGCATCAAAGGTGAAAGAGGCTGAATCAGTGGAAGAATTAAAACCTTGAATAGACATTATTGCAGTAAAGCCTGTGCTTTTAGATTGGGGAAATGGGAAAACCAGTTGAGCACAGAGTACTCTAAACACCTGCTGTTAGACTTTTATTTGTGGGCTGGATGAACCATTATATATTGCTTCCATGAGGTTCCTATCTGATGGAACGCACACTTTGTGGGCCACATGAAACCCATTGACAAAGTTTAGCAATCATTGTCGATCAGTGTTTTCCAAACTGTGAGTAATTTGGCTCTGAAATTACTTTGTATGCCTAATTGTATTCGATTTGGATTTCTATTTTAGAACTTCCTTCTGCCTATATTTTTGTGGTACATCCTTTTACTTTAGAATGTTTAGTACTGACTTACATACACCCTAATCTGTATGCATGCTTAGAGCCTAAATATTAATAATATAAAGAAAAATAATGTGGTGATTGGAATTTGTCTTGCTAAAGTTTCAGTTGTGTGATTTATTTTATTTACAGACCCCATGGGAAGGGGGGCTATTTAAACTACGGATGCTTTTTAAGGATGATTATCCCTCCTCGCCCCCAAAATGTAAGTAGTAGGGAAAAAAAAACCCAAAAAAACTAGAAATGTTGTCTTCAAATATAAGATGGCAGTTTAGATTTCATATGTACCTGAAAAGCTCTTAAAGAGGAGCGGTCATTTGGCTAATTTAAGCACAAACTTCTGATTAACATGTAGCTATTTTGTGGTGTGTTGGTTGTGTTTGTTTTTTATTTTTTATTCTATGGCCTTTGCATACTTGCCGGCCAAGGCCTGATAAAGTATGTAAATTACTTGACGCGAGCCGTTCAGTACTTAACCTCCACCCTTCATGAAACCTTTTTTTTTTAAAAATTATTATTTAGTTTTTTTCACTTCCATGAACTGCCGGAGAAAACACCACGTGCAGTATACAGAATTTATCAGTTGCCTGTGGAAGTGACTGATTCTATTTAAGTTTTATGTGAGAGAGGGAGGTTAAATTCATATGCAGCTTATTTAAATAAAAAAATTACTTCAAAGTAAATTACTAACCTATCTCTTTAATGTTATATAGGTAAATTTGAGCCACCTTTATTTCATCCAAACGTCTATCCTTCAGGCACAGTGTGTCTGTCTATCCTAGAAGAAGATAAAGACTGGAGGCCAGCAATAACGATCAAGCAGGTAATTATAAAGATTATCCTAAAATAACACGTGCTGTTTTGGGGTTGTGTTTTTTAAACTTGCTCCGTCTTTCAACTTTTCTTAATTTTAGATCTTGTTAGGAATACAAGAACTACTAAATGAACCAAATATACAAGATCCAGCCCAAGCAGAGGCATACACAATCTACTGGTTAGTATTGCTTTTTCTTTTAAAAAAAATTATATAAATGCCTACGGTTTTCTTGGAAAATTCAATATGCACAGGCTTTTTTAATATCCTTGATGGTGCAAGGTAGCCCACATTAAATACCCTAAATAAATTCAATGAATACATATGATCCTGCACTCAGTTGTAGACATAAAGTAAAATATCGGTTTATTATTCGATCCATTAAAAAGTAAATATCTTGCACTCAGTGAAAATATATACATATGGCAGAAGACCAGTTTATTGCGTAAAGCTATATCCTATATGGACTCAACCATGCAACACCTTGGGTGATATGCTTAGCCAAAAAGGAAAAAAGTCCCTAATTGATATGCCACCTCAATAACCAGTATTATAGTTTGAATGAAAGTTATATAGGTAAAGACCCTATCTGCAATCAGCAATACTTGTCTGCACATAAAAAAATTATATACAGTCCCAGTGTGTACACACTAAAAAAACTGCAAAACACCAGTCCTGGGTATAGCTGATTTGATGACTCTTGGTATTGTGGCTTCTCCAAATCTGTATGTGTGATATTACTCCGGCGTGTATCAAAATGATTGCAGATACTTTAAGTCAGTCTCTGGTTGCCTTGGGTTTTGGCTGTCGCTAGCGTACCTGGGCTGCGTGCTCGGGACTACATCCGTCCCTTCGAAAGCCCTAGTAGTTAAATAAAATCTATTTATTGCCCCTAATTGGCGCGCCCACCTATCTACGTGGGTCGCACCTGTCGTGCATGCGCGCTCATTCGAATCGGTTTCCGGGTGTGAGTGCACTTTGTGTATTTCCAAGTGTCCATTGACACTCATGTGATGACGTCTTCCACTTTTGTCAGAAGCATCACAATAACTTTATTAGCTTGCTAGCAAGTTAAAGTCAGGATTACAACAACTTTATTGTCTAACTGACAAACAATTGGTATAATGCGATTTCTTAGTCTATGATAGACCTTATGCTTTAAAGTGTTCTATAGAATATAAAGCTTTATTGGATGTTTCCTTGTACATGTAAGTCTTGTTAAAACACCACCTCTTTATGGATTATTGAGCACTGTAAAAGGAATTGTACTACTATGTAGGTTAGGTAAGAGAATTAATGAGCAACTATCTATAAGTTCTTAATCAAAGCGTAAAGAATATAAGTGGAAGATTAGAATACATTAATATAGATCCATAGACAAACATTATATAATAACTAACCTCTGTATTTTATTGAGGTATATTAAACTGTTTCACCATAAGCTTTTCGGTGTACCATAGCGATTGTGTTAAGGCACATTGTGAATGTGCTAGACTACTCCGAAACATGATGTAATGATGTTACATTGATATCCTGTAATTGACTCGATACCTGTATGTTGGTAAATGTTTGTATTCTAGACACCCATGTGTCTAAGAATAGCCAAAAAGTAACTTACTGAACATGCTATATTGTAAGGCTTGGTTATTCTAAACTGCTTACTACAGAGTGCAAAGACAATCAGGGGTACACTTTCCACTACACTCCATTCAACTAAATGTTCAAATGAGGGCATACTCCCCAGTGGTGTATCCTCTAAAGTGGACTCCAGTCGGGTATCGGACCGTGTAAGGTCAACCTAGTTAGAGGCATATGGAGAGTTTGAGACACAAATGGACCAACCCTGGTTGAAATCATATACAGGAAAAATGTAATTGCATATTAGTTTAGAGAATTCATGCTGATGTTTCAACTAAATATTTATTTGTTATTAGTGGGGTTTTTTTAAAGCTAGACCCACTCTCTATAGGAAGTGTTTAAGGTCATAATCCTCATTCAAACCCTGAGGGTGCAATGCAAATACTTATCTGTAACGGATCACCTGGCACCCCGATTGGGTACCTCCGTTGAAGGATGCTCCTAGCGCTTCCTGAGGACTCCAAGCACTGCAGCAGACACCACAACCACTGAACCGGAGAAGCATATGAATGCTGTAAGCAGCTGAACAGGAAAAGCATACAATCCAATTCCCCCAATGACGACACTTCGTTTTGAGGTCAAGCAGAACTGATTTACTGGGGCTACCTGCCTGGCTTTTATGCAGGTCTCCCACCTGGTGGACACTCCCCTAGGGGACCAGATGGAAGACTGGGAAACATATTGGACATTGACCAATCACAAGCTTACAATCCCACAATGCATCACAATCCCTCCTCTCTGTCCTGGAGATAATTGGGAAGTAATCAAATTATCTCCAAGGACAGAGGCAAAACTCCATTAACCACATGGCAGACAAAGGACAATAAGACATTAACATACTGTTACATTATCACATAGAACATACATATTCTACCTATCCCCAGATAGATTAGATCTGAGCGCACATTACCGAATGGCACTCAGATCACATACATACAGTTCAATCGTCATGGAGCCAAAGTCTCATACAGTCTTTCAGTATACGGCTGGGCTCCATGGCATAGCTATCTGGGGTAGCGTGGGTTAAACAGTAAAGTACCGAATGGACTATTGTTCGGATAATTGACTGCAGGTAGGAGAAGGGAGGTCGGTGGCTTAGCGGTGTTCGTGACTTTAACAGCCTGCAGAAAGGCACAAACCAGCCTTTCTGCAGGGGAAAAAGAACCATGTTAAACATGGGGCCATAGTCCAGCAGCAGGAGGCGGGCGACCAGGCTCCTCCAGTGGCGAGGTTGGTTCCGCCACATTATCCATTTTGTGTCCTTCTGTAATAAGTTTTTGTCTGTAACCTCTGTAGGGTTTTGATACTGTCAGTTACTTGGAAACTTAGTTGGTTCACATTGTGTTCTTTTGCTTAAAGTGTCTTGGAACTGGATTATCACATACACCTCGCTGTAAGGCTGCTCTAATGTCTCTCTTGTGCTCCCCAATGCGTTCTTTGACCGGCCTAATCGTCTCCCCCTCATAAAGGAACCCACAAGGACTTTTCAAAATATAAACCACATAATCGGAGTTGCATGTGTAATAATCATGAATCTTGTACAAGAGTAATTCTGCAATATGCCAAGTATTTTTATCCTAAAAACAATAACTTAAATTGGGGATGATTATTTAGAACAGGGTTGCCCAAAAGGTAGATTCCCCAGATGTCTTAACTCTACGACTTCCATAATGTTTTGTCAGAGCATCGTAGGAGTTGTAGTTCTACAGCATCTGGGGATCTACCTTTTTGAGCACCCCTGGCTTAGAACTATAGGATTTTGCTCTAAAGGCAAAGGTTTGCTTAAAGTGTCCTGCAAACGGCATAGTAAACGTGTGAATCTGTCTATGCACTGTGTAGATGGAAAGATACACTATGTATATCTCTAATCTATCTACTACAAGGGTGCTGCTGGGGTCAATTCATACATGATCCAGTGCACTTACTCATTCACTGAACAGCAGTATTCCTGGTATGCAGTGGTTATCTACCAAAAGTTGTGCAAAATAGCCTGGGTCATGGGCACCCAAGGTTCATTGATGCATGTGGGGAGCAAAGGCTGTGATTGAAAGTTGTCAGAGTGCCCATAATGACACCTGTCAATCGGGAAAAGCACCTAGAACGAAGACATGAGTGTCAGGACTGGACCATGAAGCAATGGAAGAAGGGTCCCATGTCTGAATTATTTTTTTCTTTTAGAACAGATGGCCGTGTGTGTCGGTCGTTTACCTGGGCAAGAGATGTCTGTGGCATGCATTATAGTGAGGAGGCAGTGTTATGTGCTGGCCACTGTTCTGTTGGGGGAAACCCCTTGGGTCCTGGCATTCATGTGGATGTTACTTTGACACCTACCTAGAGACTGTTGCTGGTCATTAACACCTTCATGGCAATGGTGTTCTTAGATGGCAGTGGCCTATTTCAGTAGGATAATGCACACTGCAAATATTATTCAGTGATGGTTTGAGGAACATGACAAAAAGGTCATGGTGTTGCCTTAACCTTAAATACCTCAACTTGAGCATCTGTGGGATGTACTGGAACAGATCCAATCCATGAAGGACCCACATTGTAGAACTTAAAAGATTTGCTAGTGTCTTCGTGCCAAATGCTACAGGACCTGTCTTGGACGTCTTGTTGAGTCCATGCCTGAACGCAGCTCGAGCAAATTTGTGTACAATCCTACATTGCATAAGTCTTTCACACCACTTTTGTCAGGCCCTATCCTAGCAACCTAATACCTGCTCTTATAAGACTAATCCTTATGTTCGTCCCCCGTCTCTCTCCTCTTCTCCCCCCCCTTAAAGTAAAAAAAAAAAAAAAGCATTGGATCTTGCATTTTATTATTATTATTATTATTATTATTATTATTATTATTATTATTATTATTATTATTTCCCAGATCACTAACCTTGTGGATATATATATATTATTTTTTTTATTTTCTCATTTCAGCCAAAACAGAGTGGAATACGAAAAAAGAGTCAGAGCACAAGCTAAGAAGTTCGCGCCATCATAAGCTTCAAGTGTGAAATCTTAAAATAAAAAAATTTAAAAAGGAAGGGATTGGTTTGGCAAGAACTTGTTTACAAATTTTTTGCAAAATTGAATGATGCTAAATACAATTTAAAAGTCACTTAGGGGAGGGGGTCGTATGTGTGCCATTTCCCATTTCTGCCACTTGTATAGAGTTCTAAATTTGCTGAATATCCCCCTCGTTTTTTCATACAGGGTCTCTTCCTTCAGTCTTTTTGTATTTTGATTGTTATGATGTAAAACTTGCTTTTATTTTAATATTGATGTCAGTATTTCAACTGCTGTAAAATTATAAACTTTTATACTTCTCTAAATTCACTAGTAATCTATAGTTTCCTTTGCTATCTGATGCAGGCATGCTTTAAACTGTTTAGAACTGTATCTAGCCTCTAGCTGGCTGTATTTAAAATGTCATAAATTCCACCCCCTCCCCTCCCCTAAATTTTTTCTTTTTATTTTTATTTTTTTCTTTATCTTTATCTTTAACTAGGTTGTGTTACAACCTAGAGCCTCCGAGATTTAAACTCAGTCACATCTTGCTTCTGCATCACTTCCTTATGTTTATATGGTGTTTTTTGTCTGTGTTGCTGTTTAGATGAAATAAACTGTTTATATAATTTTTTTTATTTTATTTTTTTTCTTCATTATCTTTCTCATTAAAAGGACCACGACGTGGAAAGTGTTCTGACTTGTTAACTGAAAATTTATTTTATTTTTTTGTTTTTCTTATTTATATATTTTAAAAAATATATTGCTGTTATTGCTACACCATGATCGAAGTAAGCAAGAGACTGTAGCCTGACCTCTTGATTAATTTGGCTAACCTACTGTTGTCTTTGTAACATGAAATGCAGACTTTAAATAAACCGCAGTAAACCAAAAACCTGGTAAGTATAATTTCTTTGTTTTAAAACTCAAACGTCCATATGAGCACTGTATCACATTTGCAAATAAAGTCATTTGGAACAGGCTGGCTCATTTTAGTAAACATTGGATTTTAGGCTTTCGTTATTCAGCATTTATGCAACATGTCACTAAACACTTGCCATTTTAGGGCATATGGCACAGCTAACTTTACACTTTAGCCCTACTTTTTATTTAATTTTCTACAGCTAGTGAAAATCAAGGCACAGTGCTGCACTTTACATCTTGGGGTTTAACCAATGTTCTGGTTACAATGACAGTCTTGATATGCAACTGAAACTGACATGGTTTTTAAGAGACTGGAGTTTGGAGTAGACACTGCTTTGACAGAGTACATTCTTATGGCAGAGCTTACATTTTGCAGCCTTGCCACTGCAAGCTATAGTATACCATCCAGCGGTGAGTTTCTACTTGCCAGGGCTACATTTGTACTTGCCAAGGGTTAGTGGCAAGTTAATCTTGAGCTTTGATTATGGCATGGATCATTGTAAAGCTGTTTTATCAGCACTAATCAATGGGGTTAGGCCAGATTAAGCACATTGCTTTCCAGTTCCTGTTGAACTACAAATCCCATGATGCTCTGTCATTATATTACAAAGAATCAAATGAGTAATACTGCAGCTGGGAGTCATGTCTTGGTTTGGCCATAAAAGAACCCTCCAATAATCATGACTACAGTGACTTGTGGTTTAGGCTGCAAGTAGTCACCTGGTGCGTCCCAATGAAAGATGTCAAACTGTTCACTAACTTACCTGGGATGCACTGAACTAAGCCTGGCTGTGCAGGGCTTGGCTCACTGGCTGAAAGTGATCTGCTGCTGATTGGCTCTGGCAACCTAGTGGAATCTCCTTACGTGAGCTTTAAGTTCAGTGTGGAAAGT
The DNA here is from genome assembly GCA_933207985.1 of Pelobates cultripes. Classification (NCBI taxonomy): domain Eukaryota; kingdom Metazoa; phylum Chordata; class Amphibia; order Anura; family Pelobatidae; genus Pelobates; species Pelobates cultripes. The sequence goes on along the minus strand of OW240918.1, from coordinate 127,412,479 downwards.
GGTGGTGGTTAATGGGTCCCAGGGAAGTGGGATAACTACAGTCTGCTGTACAGTGAGTTTTTTTTTTTTTATTATATATGCTTGGTGTTACTTATGTAGCTGTTAAAAACACAATCGCTTGCAACGTGTCTACGATTTAAGCAGTGTTTTTAGATGGGATGAAATGGTTGCTTTGTATAAGTAAGAAATATCTTTTTAGATCAATTGTGCTGGACAGATTTTGACATGTCTGACTATAATGCTTTGTTCACCAAGCCAGATACTGTAAAATAGGTTTGTTTTTTAAAACTTCTAAGCTCCCCATATTACACTATAGTCTCCTGTAAACTTTCCTCATTCCAATAATGTAATTCTGTCTTGTATTAAAAGATGAGTTGAGAATGTGTTTTTTGACTTGTTTTAACACATCATGCTGATAAAGATTTGATTTTAGTGTAAAATAGTCCATAGTTGTAGAAGAACTCACCTATGCTGGAATGAAAGATTGAACTTGTTACTACAGCTCTGTCCATATCCTTTGACGCTTCCTAACCCCCTCCTCGCACTATTCCTCCAAGATAGCAGAGTCCCAGCAACCGCTATCTAACTACACAGCTGTAAAGGAGTGAAATTTGCTAGCACTGACGTGACCACGTTTAGGTCTGCTTCTTTGTTCGATTATGCGCAGAGCGCACTGCGTGTTTTTTTTTTTTTTTTTTTCTTTCTTTCTTTCTGTTCCATACACCGATGGATTTTGCAACATTGGAAGCAATCTATGCCCATACAGTCACATGTCTGCTAGAACACAAATGCAACAAGGAAAATCATACTTCTATTTAAGGCTTTTTTTTTTTTTTTCTCTTTCATAAATGAAAAATTACTCAACATTTATTGCAAAGATATATAATCAAATTTTTTTTTTTGGGGAGGGAAGGAAATTAAAAATGCTTTTAAAATTTTTTTTTGTAATTGTATCATGTTAAAATGCTTTACATCTGTGTTAAACCATATTCTAATAAACATGCGTATAATACACGGTTCATTACAATCCCATAATGTAACTGGAAACTAATGAAAGTGTAGACCTATTAGACTGGTTAAACTTTTATTTATTTTATTGTAAATTTCTGAAAATCTGCAAAAACATTCCTTATGCTAAACATGGTTTATGAACATCTGTGTATGTTGCGTTTTTAAAACATAAAAAGTTTAATTTATTTTGTGTGTGCAAATAATCTAAAACCAAAACATACGAACCTTGCACTTGATTACTTCCTACATTCTTTGTGTGAGCTCTGGACTCCTATGTGTATAACATTGTAGGATTGTACATATGGGATAATGGGTAAGTACCGTGTTTCCCCGAAAATAAACCCTAGTCGGATTTTCGGGGTGGGCTGCAATATAAGCCCTACCCCGAAAATAAGACCTAGGCATTGTACCTTTGCGGCGAGACTTCCTTCTTCTGCTGTAGGAGGAGCGTCGCGCAACGTGATGACGACATTTTGCAGCGCCGTCAGTCTGCCTTCACGGATTTTCAGCGGAAGGATCCATTTCCGGGCGGTGAGGCTCCCAGTGGTCGGACTCGGCAAGGAATCTTTGAAATGTGAGTACCGCTAGATATTTTATGTCTGGGATTAATTGAATTAATTAAAGGGGGTGGGGGGGTGAATTAATTAATGGGTGGGCTGGATTAATTAGAGGGGGGTGAATTAATTAAAGGGTGGGCTGGATTAATTAGAGGGGGGTGAATTAATTAGAGGGGGTGAATTAATTAAAGGGGTGGGCTGGATTAATTAGAGGGGGGTGAATTAATTAAAGGGTGGACTGGATTAATTAGAGGGGGTGAATTAATTAAAGGGTGGGCTGGATTAATTAGAGGGGGTGGATTAATTAGAGGGGGTGGATTTATTAAAGGGGGGGGTGGATTAATTAAAGGGGGGGTTCAATGTACATACCGGTACCGTAAATAAATAAGCCCTACCCTGAAAATAAGCCCTAGTGTGTTTTTTGTGACTAAAATTAATATAAGACCCGGTCTTATTTTCGGAGAAACACGGTATCCAGCAATCAACAAGTTACATTTGTAACCTATGTTTATATGTTAGTCACATCCCAATGTTAGAAATGAACTTATTTTTAACACTGGGTTGCTTCTCTTTGTATTATATGTAAAGTTAAACTCCCCCTCCAAGTACTGAGACAATCTAGCTTCAGCATAATTGTCCCTATAGATGGTATCTGGTGTAGCCTAAAACGCCCCATCGCGATGCATTGGCAACGTAGGGCACATGCGCATCAATTGTCACATTTGATCAATATAATTGCACTGAAACTAACAAACACTTGTTTAAAAGCAGGTGCGTAAACACTCCTGACTCTATTGCCTGCTGGGAGGGTATTCCTACAGCCATTTGTAAAAGTGACAAACTCTATTACCTTTGCCTAAAAAAAAAAAAAAAAAAAAGTCTTCACTAGAGTGTACCTAGTGGTTGGGTGATTGACAGTCACTAGAGGAACACTGCCTTACAGGAGATGTAATACGTTACATTTCTCACAAACATCAGTCTCCAGGGACAACATCTAGACACCAAGGCCATTGCATTAAAAGGACACTATAGGCACTCCGACCACTTTATCTCAAGGAAGTGGTGTGTTTGGGACCCCCTTCCTTTTAATCCTGCAGGTGAAAACATTGCTGTTCTGCAGAACAACAATATTTTCAGTGCTGGTTTTAAATGCCTCTCAAAGGCGGTCAGTCGCTAGAGGCGCTTTGGATGAAATTGCATGCACACTAGCCTTGCTATACTTTCCTATGGGAAAATATTGGATTGACTGAGATCATCAGTAGCGGCCATGCACCACAGGTTTTCCACACATTGCACAAATGGTTGACCCTTACAACATGGCCTTATGTACAATGGTACAGTGTGAATTTTCTGGACCCCCAAAGACCACTTCATACAGAACCACCAATATGTATTTGTTTGAATTTATTGTGTGCATATAAACTTTGCATGACTAATATAAATACTGTGTTGTGAACAGATAACATGTCCTGATCGAATTGATTTTCCACCGTTCTTTTAATTTTTATTGACTGTTTTGGAGGTTCCCTTCACAATTTTGATCAACAATAAATGATATGCATCATTTGTCTATAATGTAGTTTTTGGAAGAATGTATTGAGGGAATTCATAAATTAATTAAATTTGTACATATTGGTGAGAATCCTCGTGCATGGTTTTTATTCATTTATTTGTAGTTGTAAGCCTGTGAATCCCATCTTTAACAAGGCATTTGAAAGGATGTATCAAGGGAAGCAGGGATTTGCGCAATACTTTGTTTCCATAGCAACCAGCCTTATGGAAGACTAGCAAAGGTGTGGGTGGAGGTACGTCTGCTCCATTCAGCTTAAAAAAAAAGTAAAAAAAAAAAAAAAACAACAAATTTCAATGTCTATATATCGAATCAACAGTGACATTTAAGCCGCTATATCAACTTCTGGATGCACAGACTTCAAATATGTGTTCAGACAATTTTTCTTCTTCAAATGATCATTTTAAATAACAGGCACATTTTTACAGGTGGCAAAATATTGTGTGATGTTCATTTGCAAGCAAAGTAATATGATCATACAAGGATTTGTTATGGGGATACTCCATTCATTGCTGCGCTTCTGTTTTATTAAGTTTTCTTTCAAGAAAGAGAGCTAGCTTAATTTGAGGAAAACCACTAATCAACTAAATGATTTGCACCCCATTGTTTAATCAAAATGGACCTATTAAGTTTATATATATACAATGAGCTCTTAATACAATTCTGATAGGAATAATCATGGACTGCATTAAATTGTAAAGCTACATTGTCATACAATCTAGCCTAACTAAAAACATCCATTTCATACGATACTTGGAATTTGTAAAGTGGAAAATGTTAATGATACCAGCATATTTGACTATATTCCTGCTGCTTTTAAAATGTAAATGTGTTACATATCCTTTAAATGGATATTTTAAGCACCCAAACAACTTTAACTTTAAGAAGCTGTTTTAGTGTATAAATCAGATTTGCCAGCACAGTGTTTACTTTAGAAGCTTTTATCTCCTGCTCTGTTAATTAAACTTTAATTACTCAAAGCAAGCTATAAAGAGCAAACTTTTCAAAGCAGGAAGTTTACACATTAGATCTCTCTTTACAGGAAACGTGCAGGGAGACTGTAAGTCACATGCAAGGAGGTGTGACTAGGGCTACACAAACAAAATAATTTAACTCCTAAATAGGAAAGAATTGAGCAGTAAGACTGCAGGGACATAATCTACAAACCACTCCATTGAGCTAAACATTGTTTTGGTGCTTATAGTGTCTCTATAAGGCTGGATTGTTATGATAAGAGGTCAGTATATTAAAGGGGGTAAAAGCTACGGCACAGTATTAAGATCTGTAGGGGGCCGTACACAAATCTGTGAATAATTTAAAGTATTCTTTCTTAACTAACATGTACTCTATTACCTGACCAAAATAGCTAAAATTGACGAACTCTCCAAGATAGCTCCGCTTACAGTTGAATTCTTGAAAATTCTCACTTCAGTGAATACCCTGATGGTGTAGATAATGATGTGAATTTAGAGACCATTTAAAGGTGAACTGACACTTTTTAAGATTTTTAAAATTATGATTACTTGTATCTCCCAACATGGGGCTGCCTGCTGTCAACGGCGACACCCATAACAGGAGGGCCGTGACAGCCATGGGCGTCCACAGGAATTTTTCTGGGGGGGTGGGGGGGGAAGGCATAATTGTAATCACATCCATGCTTGGTCCCTTTTTGACAGTGTCATGAAGGGGAGGAGCATAGTCATTATCACATAAAGCCAGGGTGAATAGCATTTTCACAACTATGGTGTCAGGAATACATGTTTGTATTCCTGACACTATAGTGTTCCTGTAAGCAAATTAAAGGAACCATTCTGGTCACCATAACAACTTCATACAAATGAAAAAGCCCCTAAAAATGGTTTAACCCCAAAGGCTTCCTCCAGCTCCAGGTCACTCAGTGGTATTTGGCTTCTGAAACAGAGTGTCAGGAAGTACAGATTGACGTCAGGCATGGGTGCCGCTGATTGGCTAGAGTGGACAGTTGACGCTCTAAGCCAATCTCTAGTTCCCGGTTCATAAAAATGTTTTACTTTTTTATGAATGGGGAGCTACTGATTGGCTTAGAGTGCCAGCTGCCCGCTCTAGCCAATCAGCGACACCCCTCCCCAGCGGCCCTCTGTGCTTCCTGACACTCAGTAATTAAAAGTGAACACACCAACACTGATATTTTTTTACCTGAGGAGATGAGAAGGTCCAAAGTTTCCCTGCCAGGCCCAGGTACCAAAGCCTTATAAAGTGGAGGGTTCACTTCACTTGTCCTTTCTGCTCCAATCTCCTTTTCTTCTCCTTCATTTGACACAGTCTTCTTTTTCTTCTGACACTGTCTTCTCTCCTCCTTGGCTCCTTCTGCTCCTTTACCTTTCTGCTCCTTTCGTGCTCCCTCTTATGCTCCTGTCTCTCTCTGATCTTTCTGCTACTTGCAGACCCTTTCTGCTCCTTCTCCTAGTTTACCTTTGTGCTCCTTGCTGTCCCTTTCTGCTCCTTCTCCTACTACCTTTGTGCTCCTTCTGATTCTTTCTGCTCCTTTACCTTTGTGCTCCTTCTGATTCTTTCTGCTCCTTTACCTTTGTGCTACTTCTGCCCCTTTCTGTTCTTTGCAGACCCTTCCTTCTCCTTGCAGACCCTTCCTACTCCTTGCTGCCCCTTGCAGACCCTTCCTTCTCCTTGCAGACCCTTCCTGCTCATTTATGTTCCTTCGCCTACTTCACCTTTGTGCTCCTTTTGTCTCTTCCTGCTCCTTGCTGCTAATTTCAGCTCCTTTCTGATCCTTCTACTTTACCTTTGTGCTGCTTTACCTTCCAGCTCCTTGCTGACCCTTCCTGCTCTTTGTTGACCCTTCTTGCTCCTTGCAGACCCGTTCTTCTCCTTGTTGACCCTTCTTGCTCCTTGCAGACCCTTCCTTCTCCTTGTTGCCCCTTCCTGCTCATTTTTGTTCCTTTGTGCTCCTTCTCCTACTTTACCTGTTGTGCTACTTGCTGTCACTTCCAGATCCTTGCTGCCCCTTTCTGCTAATTTCTATTCCTTCTCCTTTCTGCTCCTTCCTTCTCCTTTCTGGTCCTTCTCTTACTTACTTACCTACCTTCCCCATCCCTTACTTACCTGATCTATAGACTGTCTCCCCCGCATCTCTGCCCCCATATGCCTCACTTCCCTGAACTCTAGGCTATCTCTAGCCTAGGCAGGACAAAACTCAGGCGCCACTCCAACCCAACCCTTCTCCCCGCCCACCTTCTAAATACACACACACACACACACACACACACACACACGCATACACTAGCTAACAGAAACACACACTCGCTAACAGAAACACACACACACTCACTAACAGACACATTCACAGACAAACACACAGACAAACACACACTCACTGGCAAACACACACACTGACAGACACACACACTAACAGACACACACACACACTGACAGACATACACACACACTGACAGACATACACACACACAAACGCACTCACATTAACACTTTTTTTTATTTTTTATTTGCCTCCTTACCTTTGGGAAGGCTGGGGGGGCAGGGGGAATGTCTTTCTCCCTGGGGTCCAGTGGCTGCTGGGCGGGCGGCTGGCGAGGGAGCACTTCCTATGAGCTGTCTGCTCAGCTCCCTCACGCGCCCCAGAGTGAGGCTGGGGTCATATTCCGGCTCCCTGCCTCACTCTGTGGCGCGCGAGGGAGCTCAGCAGACAGCTCAGAGGAAGTGCTCCCTCGCCAGCCGCCCTACCGGCATGTCAGTTAGCCGCAAGGCTAATAAGACATTTGCCCTGTGCATTTGGGGGCGGCGTTTTTTGCTGCCCTGTGGAAAATGCCGCCCAAGGCAAATGTCTTGTTTGCCTCGCGGCTAAAACGTCCCTGCCCCCCCCCATATGCCTCACTTGACTGATCTCTAGGCTATCTCTGCCCCCCCATATGCCTCACTTCCCTGATCTCTAGGCTATCTCTGCCCTCACTTACCTCATCTGTAGCCTGCATGTGTTTCTCCCCTGCGGTTTCACTCAGCAGAGAGAAGCAGGGATAAGATGCAGCTTCCTATCCCTGTCTCTCTCCATACACAGCGCCACCTACTGGCCGGCACCATTGCACTGTATTTTCAATCTCACATGAAAATTAGCAGAACAAGCTGAAAAATGCAGGGGGAGAGGGGGGGGCAAGTGCCTGCCCTTGCCCCCCCGTGGACGCCCATGGTGACAGCCTCTCAGGCCAGCCCCTTACTGATAGCAATGCTGAGTGTTCTAGTGTCTGCTGCACGGCCCAAGCACCTGAAGCCAGCTTGGCTCTCTGTTACAAATTATAATTTACTCTGTTAATTATTTGCGCCATATGGACAAATAAAGGAAGGGGCACCGCAAGGAGCGCAGCCCCCCTCATGATCCAGCCGCCTGTGCGCTCTATAGAGAGCCTGAGGCAGCTGCAGCACTGCACTGCACTGCGCGTCCATGAGTGCAAGATATGAGGGATCAGCAGGAGGGAAGCGCACAGCCCTCCCTCCTGCCAGTCCCTCAGTGTAGCGTGGCCGAGCTCCTGTCTGGTCCGCGGTACAGGAGTGAGCACTTCCTGTAAGTCCGGCCGGGTACAGAAAACAGAAACCCCTGTACCGCGGACCAGACCGGAGCTCGACCACGCTACACAGGGTGGTGGGGGGGGGGGGAGAGTGGGTGAAGAGGATGGTAGGAGAGACCAATGCTCCGTTTAAATGTTAATAGAATGGAAATAATTTTAAACACAGACACTAGTGACAGAGAAGACTAAGTAATTAATTTTACTCTCTAAATTTTACAAGGTCCCATTGTAAGTAAGGGGTGAAATTGAGTTTAGACATGTCAATTTTAGAAATTACGATCAAAGTAGTTGCCACAAAGACTGAGACAAACGCTTTGAACTGACAGCAAATTTAAGTTATGGTAGTAATTTTAGATAAGCCAAATGACGTCAAAATAGTAATCAGGAAAAGTTAACTCTTTCCTGGATAGGAAGGTTTAGTGAGGCGAGACTGCCCTCTATGGATCAAATACCTAAATTGCAATCTGCAGGTTGAACACACCTTCAGTATCCTATTGGCCTTATCAACTAATGACGTACAGAGAGTCTGGCCCTTTAAAAGTTAGGACAAAGGGAAGAGAGAGGTTAGTTGGTAGAGTTTGGGCATTCAGATTCGGACATGCAGAGAGAGATTCAGGACACTCTCTTTGGGACTAACACTCAACTATCAAACTCTCTTGGACACAACTCAAGAAACACTCCTTGACATTTTGAATTTTACTCTGACTTTCTAACCAACATCACTTTTCTCTATTACTTACACACCTCCATACAACCAGTCATACTTGCATTTAAGTTCCTGGGACTTCCTACTCATCTGATGAGAATACCTACATAACTAGTAATTATGCTGATTTTATTTAATTAATTTAAATTAATTAAAATTTACTAATAGCATGATATATGACTGGATAAATCATGGTCAGATTTCAATATTTAGAAATCTTAGTTAACTAAAGAATATATAGTTATAAACATTCCATTCTGCAGGTGGAATTAAGAATAATTATATATTAATGTGATATTATCACGTGTTAGCATACCGCTGTTTTTATCCAGGTGTATTGATTTGCTCTAAAAATAAGATATCTTTTTAGGCAAATTAAAATTCGGCTTTTGTAAAAGTCTGGTAGATTATTCTTATTGGATGGTTCCAGGAAATGATTAATGAGCTGGTTTGAATGTAATTTTAATTGAAAATTACATGAGAATATGATATTATATGCCTAGGAGGATCTAGCCAGCATTGAAAGGGTTACTCAGTTGATTTAATGGTTAGCCAAGGTTTTATGGCTTTTCGCTGTGTGAAGTTTTGCTTTCTTTGTACTGTGTCTAAACATTATCACTGCATACTTATGTTATACTAAATATTCACTGATTATTATCATGCATGCTCCTAATATTATTATTTTATTTGTCACAATAAATTATATCTATTTTTATAACAATTTGTGATTTTATTTGTATGGAATACATTTCACTTACATGATAACGATGTCTAAGATCTAAGAGAATTGAAATAGTGGGCAATTCTCGACTGTTTAATATTATCATCCCATAAATATCCCCACAATGGGGGGGTAGGAGAGAGCACTAAGGGATGGGGGAGCACCAAGGGATGGTGGGGGATGGTAGGAGAGAGCACTAGGAGATAGGAGGGGAGAGCACTACGGGAAAGGGGACGGGGAGATCACTAAGGGACAGTGGGGATCACTAAGGGACAGGGGAGGTCACTAAGGGACAGTGAGGCAGAGGAGAGCTCTAAGGGACAGGAGGGGAGAGAGGCTGAGGAAGGAGGGAAAGAGAAGCACAAAGGGCTGTGGGGTAGGCTTCAGCCCCTATCCTACCCCACAAACTCTCTTTTTCACACTACACAAACAATGCTTCCCTATACATACACAGAAACACACAATGAATCTCTATACACACAGAAACACACGGGGGGAGGGGGATCAAATTTTCTTTTGCCTAGAGCGGCAAAAATCCTTGCAGCGGCCCTGAATGCAGCCCTAGCCACACCTCCCCTAGCTCTGACTGACACAGCCTGCATGGAATAAAATAATTTTAAATCAGATCTCGTAGCATAGTGTGTTTATTTAGAAGTTCTTATCTCTAGCTCTGTTAATTGAACTTTAATCACACGCAGGCTCCTGCAGGGTCTAGAAGGTTATGAACAGAGCAGGAGATAAGAAATTCTAAATTAAACAGACTGTGCAATTAAGAAAGTTTAAACATTATAATCGTTTTATCAAAGCTATCTTGCTATTATTATTTTTTTACTGTTAAACAATCGTTTGTCAAAGCTACCTTATTATCTTTCTATGTTGTTATATCAAACAGACGGTGTAATAAAGGAAGTGTAAACATTAAATAACTCTTAACAGGAAGTATTTATAAAGGCTGTGTAAGTCACATGACTAGAGCTGAATAAACAAAGTGATTTAACTCCTAAATCACAGAGAATTAAGCAGTGAAACTGCAAGGGAATGCTCTATACACACAAAACTGCTTCATTAAGCAAAAGTTGTATTGATGCTTAGAATGTACCTTTAATGAGCTTTATTAGAATAATTAGAATCTAGTGATTTAAAAAGACATAATAACCACAAAGGTTGTAAGAAAAGGAGTAACTCGAAGTGCTGAATCTCTGTCTGGATTCATAAGGAAAAACTACCTAGAAAACCCTCTGTGTTTCCCCACTTCAAAACACTACGATTCTGGTTATTTTAATTGGCAGTGTGATCAAAGATCCTTCTTCTGATACCAGAGACCCACGGCTGACAACCATGCAAGCTCTAGTGCATGCAACCATGCGTGCATCGTGAAGATTTTATTTCCTGCTCATTGCTCCATATTTAGAACCTTACACCATCATTTCTATTTTTTTGGGGGGGGGATGGGGGGACAATCAGAATTTATTTTAAGCAATACAACTACATATAGGGAGCATACATCAACAAAAAGTGTAAAATAAAAGAGATGTTGGTATAAAATTGCATTTTTTTTTTATTTTTTTGCACATCAAAGTGAAAAGATGATTGTACCCTAAACATGATGGAAAGCAATTAAATGTACAACTACCGTCTAATACTCTCATGGTGATTAATAAGTCATGAGTGAACGGGCACGGCTGCCATCAGAAATTTTGGAACTGCTTGCAAAAACTTGTTCTGCCACTAACCCACACACTGCCAGACATACACACACAGATTGCCAGACACACCCAACCTTAATCTCCAGTCAGCCGGATTGTATCCGCTTCCCTTCTCAGTCAGAAAATACCCCTTGTCTCCCTCCCTTGTCATATTGTCCAGTTTTCCAGCTCTCCCCCTTCCCTTTTCACTGTCTCCAGTTTACTAAACCTCTTATCCCTCGCCTTCTCACAGCCAGATCCCCTGCCCCATCCCTTCTCACCACACCCAGTAAGCCGCCCAGTCAGCCATATTGTAAGAGACCCAGAGGGGCAATATGACATTACGCCATTTCACATCCTCAGTCACTGTTATCAAAGCCTCGACTGTACTGCTGTGCAGAGTGAGAAGCACAACCTCTTCTCTAATAGGAGCCTAGCTGTCCTACCTTGTGATAGTGGGAGAAATAAATATATGTTAGTATATTGCAACCTTTCAACCCTGTGTCATGGTAGTAAACCCCAACATGCAGTATATAAACCCACCCTTAGCTGGATAGGAAGGTATAAGAATGCATCGTTTGGTTAACACATAGCGCAGAGAGAGCAATAATTCCTCACAAACAATCCAAAATTAGGGGCTTCCATTTTGCCGCCCCATCATGAAATAGTGGCAGTTCGTGTCAAAAGTTTTTTCACTACACACCAAAATAAGAAGATCTTATTCCAGCTAAGACTTTACTATTTATATCTTATTTCACTTTTATTATATATTATACATTTTACAAATTATATTTCTCACTTATATAGCGCAGCCTTTTTTATCTGTTTTTTTTATCTTTATCATCTCTGAGGGTTCTTTGAGGGTTCTCTATAGGTTGCAGCTGCATTGTTATTTAGCGCTTACTCTTCCTCCTTTTACACCAAAAGGAAACATTACACTTTAAAAAAACTATTTATACCCCCAAATAAATTATGCTTTTATTTTATTTTTATTTTTTTTTGCATTTTTATGCAGTATTCCTCTCTCCTGGCAAAACTAGTATTTATACACTTCCTCTCTAATCAACTTTTACACGTTTTTTTCCCCCTTCACTTGTATTTCCATCTCTGTAGACTCCACTCTGTTTCATCTTTCCAGTCTATCACTGTTTTGTCTTTTTTAAGTGTCTCTCTCCGTTTTCACAGTGTTCCCTGTGTTCCTCCCCCCCCAAATGGGTCTGTTTATTAAATGGTGAGTTGAAAAATGAAGCCAAAATAGAAAAGTTGGAAAAAGTATCGAACTCAGCTTTCGCACTCTTCCTCTGCTTTTCACTGATTTCTGCAGCTTGAAGAAGCTTCAGCAAGCAGAGCAAGCCTCCTCCATGACGCCAACATTGGCCGGTGTCTGTACCAGTAGTGTATTTTGGATTTGTGTTGCCTTAGGCACGACTAAATTCGGGCACCCCCAAAATCTAAATTTGACCCTCCAATTCGTGTCAAGGCCACTTTTTTTGACTGACAGACACATGCACTGATATACACTCACTGAGAGATACACGGTCATTGGCACACACTGTTTAACCAACACACACTTTTACTGACAGACACACACTGACACACCCACTCAATGACAGGCACACACTCTCAGATACACATAAAATGACATACACTCACAGGCACACCCATTCTTACTGAAAGTCCCACAGACTTTCACTCACTCACAGACACACACTGATAGCTACACTCACTCACAGTAAGGTGGACAACCCCAGAACACAAGGCAAGCAAGGCATTTGTCTGGGAGCTTGGGGTGGCATTTTTTGGTGCCGGCCTGAAAGTGCCGCCCTAGGCAAATGCCTTGTTTGCGTTGTGGTAAATACATCCCTGGTCTGTACGGAGTGAAATCAGTCACTATGTTCCTATACTCCCTAGTCAGTTCTAGCAGTGCTGGCTAGGGAGTTACCATAGCAGCCACAGTTCATCGCCTGTGGTTGCTCTTGGTGGAGAGCAGATGGATCGCCTGTGGGAGATCCCTTTTTCTCCCCCTGTCAAAGAATTAAGTGACGAGTGCGGGGCTTGACAACCATGCTGGAAGGACGTTTAGCTCTAAAGCTCCAGCATCCTTGTCATTTTGGCTCGCTGGAGTCAGTAAACCTTTAAGGAGTAATTCTCTAGATTTCGGCCTAGTCCGGAGTGCCAATGTGCAGGAAAGGTGGCCGCTCCATTGCATAACAGTAAACCAGCCTGCTTGGGTGTCCGCATCACATCCCCATTCTCCCCCCCCTTTTAGACTGGAGGGGTTATTCTTGTTAACTCTATTGCAACCCATTACTCATCTTCCTGTGGACATCTACTAGGCCACAATAGCCTGCATGTCAGTAATTCCCCAAGATAGCTGCTGATTCTCTGTTGCCATGTTTACAGTAGGGAGAGGCAGAGTGCTCTTGGGCAACAATCTTCAACCGTGCCTTTGTGGCCATATGTGCAAAATCCTGGGCAGGATTGTAAAGAGGGTTCGGAGGGAGAGCAGTAGAGGGTCAACTGGAGGGTGTCTGTCGAACCCTAATGGAGGCCTTGTTAGCTATATAGAGGAAGACACTTTTATCTAATAGTGGGACTCGTCCAGCGTGGCGTGGATAAAAAGCTCTGTGATGGCAGATACCTGCTGAGGTTTTGGATCTCAATAAACCCTGAAGGAGAGGCCCCCTTGGTTCCCCTCTTCAGTCGTGTTAGAATAAAGGAATTGGGGGCGGCCTGGCCACCAAACCCAGCCATCTGAAGGCTAGCAAAAGGCTAAATCCACCTCTGGAACACCTTGCAGCTTTTCAGACGCACAATGAGCAGAATGGACCAGATATACAATTGTGGCCTACTTGGGGGTGCTGGCGTGGAAGAAGCAGCTGATCTTCCTGCTGGCTATCCTGCTGACAGAAGTGGACACAGCAAGGGCTCCTGTTCCCCCCCACTCCCCCCTCAGCTGGTGGGGGTTATCCTGCCCCAGCCCTCACACCCTACTTACATGCCCTCCGACACAGCACACGTCCCTGCTGGCCGAATTGGCGGAAGTTAAGATGGTGGGCACAAGCCCTCATACCATGCCACAAGGCCTGAGGGAATCCACTCTCACAAGGCTGGATGCAATCTTTATAGACTTTTGGCACACGCTTGAGGAGAGAAGAACGAGCGCCAACAAGCAATGCTACTCATCCCCTGTGGCTGACGGCTCCACTCTTGAGGTACAGCGACAGAAAAAGCCTGCACCTAATAGTCTGGAGGCAAATGGGAGGGTAACCCCCACTCAGCAACCACACACCACAGGGGCCTCACAAACCTCTGCGAATGCACAAGCCCTGGCTCCTACTGGGAAGTGGCTGAAAGTCAGCGGTCCTGACGCAACAACTCCACGTTATAACAGCCGAAGGGGGAGATCTAAGGCAACAGCTGCAGCAACGCCAACTCACCTAAGGAGACATGCCAGGCTACAGGTGGCTAGGCGAACCAACACAACGATACTAAAAGCGAGGAGGTCTGCTGGACGCCGCCGACAAGCTCCTGATGTGACCTACTGCCAAAGGCACAACTCACACCCTCGGAGGGATCATAACGGTCACACGGAAAAGCAACAGGAGGGAAGAGCTATCCCAGGTGAAAGCTCATGCTACACCACAAGCTATCACTTACCTGGGCTCATCAGAGACAGACAAAGCTTTGCAGCTCTCTAGCTTGCCTGGACACTTCACAGCTCAGGACTATGTACAGCCACAGATGGGCATAGGGTAGCTATTAATGCGGAAACTCACTCGGCCATAGGCCTCCCTCCACGCCAGGCCACACACAGGAGCACTAAAATCATATTTACAACACCTGGCTGAGCAGGCACCCAGAGCAATTATCATACTCCATTGTCTTACTTGTTTTATTTTGTGACCCACACGGCATAGTGTCGCGAGTAATCCCCTTTCACCACAGTTAGGCAAGGTTGTAATGCAGGGATTCTCCTATTCTCACTCTCATCCACATATAATTGATGACAAGGGACAATGGCATACTATCTCCTGTGTTAACCCTAGCATGTTATGTTATACTATGTTTTCATTAATTTTACTCAGCTCCAACCTAGCATATAACATGCTCCATGTAATAACTTACTTCTCTTTCAACTTGTAATCACTCGGATCTTATATTCAGATCCACAGTTAAGCCTGCTTTATTATACATATAAAAATGTGCACTTTGCTCATATGCCATGACACAATATCTTGCACAATAAAAATAAAGAATAAAGGAATTAAGACATGAAGACTCCTTTCTGGCATTAGGAGTCGGATGATATGCAGACTTAAACAGGATCAGAGCCAGAGTAACAAAAACTCACCATGCTTTATCCAATGCACGATTGAAATATATAATTTGCTTGTTAAGTTGACAATCTTCTGGCTGCTCCAGGGGCTGTATAATCGTTTGTCAAAGCTATCTTGTTATTATTTATATAACTTTTAAAATATTGTTTGTCAAAGCTACCTTATTATCATTCTATGTTACCGTTTACAGTACAGTTTAGCTACTCACATTTATTCTGTACAAACCTTACTGTTATTCAGCTGTATACTGGAAATGTAAGCGTTAAGTGTAACATATTATCATCTTAATAAAACATAAAATACAAAAAAAACAAAATAGAATTGATTGACAGGTGGGGGAAAAAAAATCTATTTTTATATTGTTTTTCTCCCAATCTATACATTTACAAGTAAAGCTGTTAGCACAATGTATAGATGAAATGTCATTCTCTCACAAAATTGCATGATGGATTTTGGGGGTGACAGGTCTCCCCGTGGCAGTTAACACATACACTGATCAGCCACAACATTAAAATCACTGACAGGTGATTATATAGCTACAATGGCCCCTGTCAAGGGATTGGATATATTAGGCAGTAAGTGAACAGTCAGTTCTTGAATTTAATGTATTCGAAGCAGGAAAAATGGGCAAACGAAAAGATCTGAGTGACTTTGACACGGGCCAAATATTGATGGTTAGACGACTGGGTCAGAGCATCTCCAAAACTGCAAGTCTTGTGGGATGTTCCCAGTGTGCAAGTACCTATCAAAAGTGGTGCAAGGAAGGACAACCCGTGAACCTGCGTCAGGGTCATTGATAAACCTGGGTTGGCAAAGTCTAGCCCATTTGGTCCGATCACACACAGAACAGCTACTGTAGCTCAAAATTAAAAACGTAATACTGGCAATGATAGAAAGGTATCAGAACGCACAGTGCATCGCAGTTTGCTGCGAATGGGGCTGTGTAGCCATGATGGCCCCTGTCCACCAACAAAAGTTCCTTCAGGGGTTACATGAGTGTGAGACCTGGACCATTGAGCAATGGAAGAAGGTTGCCTGGTCTGAGTTATCACATTTTCTTTTAGATATGGTCGGTGACCAGGTGCGGGTGCATCGTTCACCAAGGGAAGAGATGGCAGCAGGATGCACTATAGGAAGAAGTCAGGCCGGCGGAGGCAGTGTTAACTTCTGAGCAATGTTCCGCTGTGATGCCTTGGGTCTTGGCACATACCACCTACCCAGGGACGTATTAGCTGAGAGGCAAACAAGGCAATTGCCTTGGGCGTCATTTTCCAGGGGGCGGCATAAAAAGCCTCCCCCCAAATGCCCAGGGCAAATGCCTAGTTAGCCTCGCGGCTAACTGACATGCTGGGCTGGCGGGCAGCACTGGCAGGCGGCTGGCGAGGGAGCACTTCCTCTGAGCGGTCTGCTCAGCTCCCTCGCGCGCCACAGAGTGAGGCTGGGAGCCGGAAGATGACGTCATATTCCGGCACGCGAGGGAGCTGAGCAGAGAGCTCAGAGGAAGTGCTCCCTCGCCAGCCGCCCGCCCGCCCAGCAGCCACTGGACCCCAGGGAGAGAGGGAACCCCGCCCCCAGCATTCCCAAAGGTAAGGAGGCGTTAGTGTGTGTCTGTTAGTGTGTGTGTGTGTGTGTGTCTGTTAGTGAGTGTGTGTGTGTCTGTTATTGTGTGTGTGTCTGTT
The DNA here is from genome assembly GCA_933207985.1 of Pelobates cultripes. NCBI lineage: Eukaryota > Metazoa > Chordata > Amphibia > Anura > Pelobatidae > Pelobates > Pelobates cultripes. The sequence goes on along the minus strand of OW240918.1, from coordinate 127,395,636 downwards.
AGTGTGTGTCTGCTAGTGTGTGTGTGTCTGTTAGTGTGTGTGTGTGTTTGTGTGTGTCTGTTAGTGAGTGTGTGTGTATCTGTTAGTGAGTGTGTGTGTCTGTTAGTGAGTGAGTGTGTGTGTGTCTGTTAGTGTGTGTGTGTGTGTCTGTTTGCGTGTGTGTGTGTGTCTGTTAGTGAGTGTGTGTGTATCTGTTAGTGAGTGTGTGTGTCTGTTAGTGAGTGAGTGTGTGTCTGTTAGTGTGTGTGTGTCTGTTAGTGTGTGTGTGTCTGTTAGTGTGTGTGTGTGTCTGTTAGTGAGTGTGTGTGTGTCTGTTAGTGTGTGTGTGTCTGTGTCTGTTAGTGTGTTCGTTGTGTGTGTCTGTTAGTGAGTGTGTGTGTCTGTTAGTGAGTGTGTGTCTGTTAGTGTGTGTGTGTGTGTGTGTGTGTGTGTGTATGTGTGTGTCTGTTAGTGTGTGTGTGTGTGTGTGTGTGTGTGTGTCTGTTAGTGTGCGTTTGTGTCTGTCAGTGTGTTCGTTGTGTGTGTCTGTTAGTGTGTGTGTCTGTTAATGAGTGAGTGTGTCTGTTAGTGTGTGTCTGTTAGTGAGTGTGAGTGTGTCTTTTAGTGTGCATTTCTGTTAGCTAGTGTATGTGTGTCTGTCAGTGAATGTGTGTGTATTTAGAAGGCGGGGTGGGGGGAAGGGTTGGGTGGAGGTGGCACGGGGGGAGGAGGCCACCTGAGTTTTGTCCTGCCTAGGGCAGCACAAAACCAGGATACACCACTGCACCTACCTAGAGATTGTTGCAGACCATGTACACCAGTCTTTAATCCAAATGGCTCTTGCAGATCTGGGCATCAGAGCCTCCCCTTGTCTCCCCTTTCATGAACTAGCTTGGAAAAGGCACACAAAGATTTTGAGAAAACAGAAGGACAGAGAGGCAGGGAGATTCAATGCTTGAACACATAATTTGGAGTTAAACAGTTTAAGAATGGTTTAACCCCTTAAGGTGAGCCAGAGCCAGGGACCTCCTGGCATGATAATAACTTAATTTTGATTAAGTTGTTATGGCGCCTGGAATGTTCCTTTAATGGGTTACACATGGCGTGGGTAGCAAAATAGTAACATGGCTGTGTATTACCAAAGTTAATACATACGCACATAAATTAATCCTTGCACTCAATCTCCCACTACTCCTGGGAAGCAGGATGATGAATACTGTAGCCATTTCTAACGCCCAGGAGTAGTAGAAGTCTGAGCACAGGGCTTAGATGCATTAAATGCATTTTAGAAAATAGGTTTATTTTTACATGACCTTACAGTACGTGGGGGTTGGGGATAGTCTCTGTGATAAATAAATGTTGGTTGCTGACATTTTTCTCAATCTAGCAATGCGGCTATAGGTCTATTTTAATCATCAGTTATGCACACTAATATATAACACGTATATTAATAGAATATACCATGGGATTCTGTAGTGGTAATTCTTAAGTGGAAATAAGTACAAAGAGAGGAATAGCTATTCTGCAATACACTGAATATGTGTTAAATTTAAAATGGCATGTTTTGACTGTTTGTATGTGAATCACACCAGTTAGCAAAATTGTAAAACTAATAAGTGATAAATAATAAAAAGGCTCAGGAGAAAAAATGTAACGTTTTATTCTTAACACTATATCATTAAAGCATTTGATGATTTAAGGCTGAGGCACAGCACCCCCTGCAGGACAAAAACTACAAATTCTGTTCACATGAATTGGCATTTCTTACTAGCAGCTACGCTATCATTGTACATTCAGAATACATGTTATTTTTTGTTAAATTTAATATTGCTACTCGCATAGAAATCCAAATAAAGGCGGCTTGTACAGCATTTTATTAGGGTGATCCGCTGCCCCCATAGAGAGTATACATCAAACCACGATGTGTAGTGGCAAAAATAGTACTTTATCACAGAGGAAATTGTAAGTAATACTTAAAATGGCAGTGGAGGCCTGTGGTACTTTTGTATATCTAACAGATATAAGGCAAGCTTTTTTTTACCCTTTAATGTATAGTTTTTATTGAATTTTCTCAAGAAAGTAACATGGAAAATACAGCTAGAAGGAACATCTCAATTTACATTATGAATTTACCATATAATGTTTACACAGCAGGAATGTAAAGTACAGGATAAAGAATGAGCTGTACATTGTTGTTGTCTCTTTAAAAGTACACTCTAATCACCATAACCACTACAGTGCAGTAGCTATGGTGGCCTGGTGCAACCTCAGTGTAAAGAGTCACAATTTAAAGGGAATTGGGGGGACACCTAGAACATGCATTGCTAATGCCATAAAGACCAATACATGTATAGATTAGGAAACAACGCACACACACAGATAAAAATACTGTTTACATTTTACAGGGCTACTTTAAAAAAATCATCTATCTTAGTAATCAACCTAAAAAAATTATAATAAAGAAATGTTAGTGCAGTATGCTATAGCAATAACTAGATATAATAAAATACATAGAAATATCTCACTCACACTTTAGAGAGCAAATATTAGAGCTCTGATGTAATGCGCATGGACGGTATAATCCTCGTCTTAGGATATGTGTGGGTCCCGGTGATGAATAAGTCTTGAAGTACCAGCACTAGTGATGTCCCGAACGGTTCGCCAAACGGTTTGCTGCGGACTCATCATTGAGTAAACTTTGACCCTGTACCTCACAGTCAGCAGACACATTCCAGCCAATCAGCAGCAGACCCTCCCTCCCAGACCCTCCCACCTCCTGGACAGCATCCATTTTGAAGCTGCATTCTTAGTGAGCTGTCCAGGAGGTAGGAGGGTCTGGGAGGGAGGGTCTGCTGCTGACTGGCTGGAATGTGTCTGCTGACTGTGAGGTACAGGGTCAAAGTTTACTCAATGATGAGTCCGCGGCGAACCGTTCGTGGCGAACCGTTCGCGAACCGTTCGCGAACCATTCGGGACATCACTAACCAGCACCACATGTAGAGAGAACAGATACAATATGTAAAACACTATAAAACTGTAAATAAAAACAATAAAAAGTATGAATATAAGGCAAAAATCACACCCAGTGCATTTCTCTGCTTGGTAATAAGCAGCAATCGTACTGTATGTATAGGCAATAACACTGTATATAGGTGGATAATTGTCTGATAATTGGGATTAGGTTTGTCAAATTTCCTTTATTTCATGGTGGTTGTTGATTCAAACTATTCTCAGTAACCTGTGTATGTATATTTGCACTATTATCACTTTGAGATCCTGTTTTTTGGTGCGGTTTATCTAACCTTTTCTTTTAAATCTGTTTTAAATATGGTGATCCAGTTATACCATATGGTCATATTGTGTTGGGCCCACAACTATGTCATAGTGCTCCAATATCTCTGGGTCCTACACTAATCTTAACATGGGAGATTAGCATGCTAACGGCAATACTTACTGCTTAAACTGCTTACAAAGACTCTGCAATTTATGCTTCCCTGTGGTCACCTAAATAAGGGGCAACTATTGTGGATGGGGTGCTCATCCCAATAGGAATCTGGTCTGGATTCTAAATATACACATGCATTTCTAACACATTCAAATGAAAACACTACACACAAATGCTTACGTACATTGAAACACCAAGACTATATACAAATGCACAACTGCATTCGGATGCCAACACTGCATAGAAACACACCACTGCATTCGATTGGCAACAATACATACAAATACACTACTATATTCACACACACATAGTCCATACAAAAACATGCTTTCATTCAAATGCACAAACAGTGCTCACAAAAACAACCCTGCTAGGATGGGAAAATGGTAGAACCCCAGCTGGCAAAGCATTGTAGGAGTTGCACAAAAGTTGAAGATCTATCTTTTGGCCACCCTTGTTCTAGAAAGGGACCCCAAAATATTTAATGCACCAGGGCCCTCTTTAAATTATTTCCACCTGTGAAGGACCGTCTGGCACCCTGACCGGGTACCTCCATCAATCGTTGCTTCCTAGTAATCCTGGAGTACTATAAGCACCGCATCGGACACCATAATCACTGTAAACCCAACAAACCGCCGCAGCTTGGTTGGGGTCTCGCTGTCCTTCACCCACCCTGGCCCCAAGACCAGGATACAGCTTCCAGTGGGTAGACCTCTCCTAGTCCAGAGAGCAAAGCAGGCTGCTCTTACAAGAGCAATCATTGTAATCCAAGGGAGTATAGAGATTATAGCAATCCCTGGAGTGAATATAGCTCTCCAATCCCCCAAACATCAGCCTAGATTTCATGAAGGGTAAAAACAAATCTGTTTAATGGCAGCCACAACCGGCCTAATGTGCAGGTCCGCATGCAAGGGGCACTCCCCCCTGGGCCTGAAAATAGACTATAGTAAAAAATATACACACGATTACATTGGCTCTCAGGTACAGGACACTCCTATACAAAATAGGTCAGTCCCTCCCCTGTGCCTGGGAGATAATTGAGTCAGCACTGTATTAAACTCAATTATCTCCAGGCACAGAAAACATACATTTTTACTAAACCCTCAAAATACCATTAAGCACACAAATTCCCCACAAAAGTTACATCCCCTGATAGCCTAAATAAGGGGCTCTGAGTGACCAACATATCCAAAAATCACCCAGATCGGTTCAGGAGTTTCCTGGAAGTCATATTTTGACCGACCGCACTCATGGTCCCATGCCCAAAACAGTTCCAGAGAATCAGGGTTTGTGGTCGGTTAAAAACCGAACAAACTACCGAACATAGTCAATGTTCTTATCCTGGAGCTCGTTTCCCTCATCCAGACGAACGATTCCACCAAACAGTGCCCTTCTAAGTTGTATATATCCGAACGCAGGTGATGATGGAAGTCCAGCGGTGTTCTGGAGTTTCTGTGTCTGATTTTAGTTCGAGGAAGTCGATGACAAAACACCGCTGCCCACGTTCAAGTGAACAAGATGGCTGCCACCTCATGGTCATTCATGCGAATATCAATTAGAACACTGCGGTTAGAATCATTACTAAGTGTTAATAGGGTTTAACAAGCTCCCGGGTGGTCTCTGGTTTGTGCGGCTGTTCGGTTCCCGAACCACATAATCCCAATAGAATGAACAAAGCCTTTTTAACAGTCCTGAACCAAAGTCCAACACATGGGCCATAGTCTTGAGGTAAGAGCCTGGCTGCAGGCCCCGCCAAGAACTCGTGACGAGGTTCAGTTCGTCACACCACCACTGGATTAAACCCCAGAGATTTGTATATATTTCTGTAGCGGAACTCCCTGTACCCCGGATGGGTACCTCCGCCAGAGGGGTTGTTTCCTAGCTGGAACTGGGAAATGGATGAAGGAACTAGCTCTTTTAGTCTTTACAAGGACTTTGCATCCCCTGCAAACTGGAACAGCAGACACAGGGGTTAAATCTTTCTTCCCTCCAGTAACTAGACGAGACACAGTTCTGGTGGTACAAACTCTGACAATATTTACTTGAAACACACAGCTTTTAAGCACAGACCCCCGCATTCTCCATTCAGGGCTTGTGCAAGGATTTTTGCTGATCCCTTATATATTTCACAAAACTCCTGCATCCCCTTCTACAAAAACCCTGCTCCACTTCTACAAAAACCCTGCTCCCCCTCTACAAAAACCCTGTCCCGCCCTCTACAAAAACCTTGTCTCCCCTCTTCAAAACTCCTACTTTAACAAAACACATGCCTGTCCTTCACCAAAACCCCTGCTACCCTCTACAAAACCCCTACCCACTTTCACCAAATCCTCTGCCCCCTTTCACCAAATCCTCTTCCCACTTCAACAAAAGCCCTGCTCCCAGTTCTATAAAACCCCTGAGCCACTATACAAACCCCCTTCTCCACCTTCAACAAAACACTTGACACTTTCCACAAATCCCTGCCCCAATTTACCAAGTCACTGCTTCTCTTCTACAAAACCTCTGGCCCCTCTTATATAAAAGCTCTGCCCCCTTCTACAAAACCCTTGCTCACCCCTCTACAAGCCCCCTTCTCCCCCTTCAACAAAACCCTTGACACTTTCCACAAAACCCCTGCCCATCTTCAACAAAATCCCAACCCCCATTCACCAAAACCACTGCCCCTTCTACAAAAACCCTGCTTCACCTTCTACAAAAACCATTCCCTCCTCCCCTGCCACTTCACCAAAACCACTGCCCCTCTTCATCAAAACATAATCTGTTTAATAAAGAAAAACAAAATGCAATAATAACATCAAGAATAAGCACACTTATCTTAAAGCCTGCTGCTCCCTGGTCCCACCTGACAGTGTCCCAGTCCGAATCCAAATTCAAAAGCACTGGCCCTGGCCGCCTACCTTGAATGACTGTGAGGGTGGAGCACGTCACGTAAGTACGCGGTATCGCTCCCCCACACTCCCCTTCCATGCTCCAGACTTCCTCTGCCTGCACCTTAATAAACGTGATTCAGGGCCCGGCGCTCCTTTCACCATGGCGCCCTGGGCTCCCTAGGTGACTGCCTTCAAAGTAACCCAAAACATGAGCCCGCCCCGGCGTTGCTGTGTCTGGGAGATAATCAAGTTCCCTTTCAGGTCCAGAGGGTAATCCCTCCCACGATCCTCTGTGTCTGAGAGATAATCAAGTTCCCTCTCAAGTCCAGAAAAGTCTACAATAATTCCAAACCACCACATACACATTTTAACATTACAAAAGGGGTTAATTGATTGTATTAATGGACAGAGCTTACAACCTGAGTTACTCTTCGAAACTGGGGACTCCAACAGAGTTATTCTCTAAGGTGTGAGAAGTCACACCTAGTGCCCTGGAAGCCTGATTTGCCTCTTAGATAGGAAGTCCTTTGACATGTTAATGCTCAAAAGCTTTCAGGAACAAACAACCCCTTGTGTTTCAATATCATATCCAGAATGGGACAAGCACAGTCCTCCAATCCAGCCCAAACATGATTTGTGAACAAAGGGACCCCACAAACAATACATTGCCTCTTAGATAGGGAGATCCCCGACATGAGGATTTGAAACAATGCAGGCAAGCAAGTGGGCATTAGTGGTCATGGTACTCTAAATATATGCTAATATTAACATGTCTCTTAGTTGCCCTCTTGTAGCTCAGGGGCCAACATAGCCAAGGGGTTCTGGGTTCAGTGAGGGCAGGGTTTATTACTCTCAAATAAATAACGGCCATTTTAGATCAAAGGGGCCATTTTAATTAATCCTTACTTACCTGCCTGTTGTCCCACCCTGCTTCCCTAATTTGGTGGTGGGACTAATTTCTTTCTCCCGATGGGTCACGGTGCAGGGGGCTGGATAGATAACTTGGGGGGTAGGTCAGATTGGTAGGTGGAATGGTTCAAGTCATTATGAATAGTTACTTGAAATTGGTTTTGGTAGGTTGGAGCTCGTTAGTGGCTTACAACCTGGGGGTGTAGGGGTATCTTGGTATACACCTACAATGTTAAATAAATTGGTAATGGAGGCCTGTATGTGTTTATATCATTTATTGTATTGTTATATTTTATATTGATTAATTGCTATTATTTATTATTTGGGTCATTGTCAGTGGGTATAGTGCTGTTAAGGGGTTGGAAGGATTTATGTGGCAATGTTAATCGGGATGTTTGACAATGACCTTTCTATTTTTTAGAAATATTTTAAAAAGCTGTGAAACATTTTTTCAAGTACAATTTGGTGTCGTGATTTTTTGGGAGCATCTGATAAGTGCCAAAAAGCACAAATATGCGCATGTCATACAATTTTATTTTCTTCTAGATTTCTGCAACTCGAACGTCTTGTAGATAAGAGCAAATTTGAAAGAGAATGCGCTGCAAAGCAGTTAACACCATGGGCTACATTAAAAACGTATAAAATATATTTTATTACGATAAATTCGCTGCTGGACTGGCCTTTACAAGAAGTGGGAGGCACCAAATTTTTCAAAATTAAAAATAAAATAAATGACAAAACATATTTAGGAGTGCCTGTTCCTTTTTTTAGTCTAAATCCATCTGTCCCTCTTTTCTATCCTAAAGTACCCCTTTTCTAGGAGCTCCACATTGTTGGTGTATGGGAGTGTATCACAGCTCCACAGCAGTAGATAAAGACAAAGATTACAAATAAAGAGAAACTGATTTTTTATTTTTTATTTTCATCCCTTACCTATGCTAACTGCCAGGGGCAAAGGGCAGAGCTTATAACAATGACTAACAGGGAGATAAAATAGAGGCGCGAAGATGCAACATGAAGAAATATACATTTAATTTTATTTTTTCACACCTAAAAAAATACATATTCACATACCTCCCAAGTGTTCTTATTTAGGAGGGACAGTCCATATTTCTCGCCCAAATCTTTCTGTCCCTTTTTTCTAGGAGCACCAAATTGTTGGTGTATCTGACTGTATAACAGAGCTCCACAGCAATAATACTCCCAGTAATGTGTCTGAGTGTATAACAGAGCTCCACAGCAATAATACTCCCAGTAAGGTGTTTTTAAACTACAGGAAATGTGTTGAGAAATTAGTCTGTGTAAATAAGATACATTGTACTTGTTATAAATTACATTTTAATTTCATAAATTGTTATTAGTAAGTCATCTTGTCACCATCACTCACACCCCAAAACTAAGTGTCCCTCTTTCTACATTAAAAATGTTGGGTAGTATGGGGAGATGTGACAAATTAGCTTAGGCTGTCAGTCGACACGTCACTTCCTGCCGGGCCGGAAAAGAAGGAGGGCTGCGAGAGCGCTGTTCCCGCGCTCCGCCATCTTGGGCCTGCCTTGCCGAAACTCCTCTCACCCGCGGCTGCCTCCTGGAAGCCCGGGATATGACCTCGTCGTCGCCAAGTGTGGAAGCCGCCTGCTGTCCACTGGTCCCGGCCTCCGCCATCCCTCTTCTGCGTACCGGACTGGGGAAAGGCGGGAAGGAGGCCTAGAACGCCTCGGCCTCCTCCCGCAGGCCAGAGAAGAGGTCTCCGCCACCGGCTGTTCAGCATCCAACTGGGCCTGAGGAAGGGCAGCCATCAGGTCCGCCAGGGAACCGGACCCATGGGACGTCAGGTAGGCCTGCAGCGCCCCCAGTAACGCTTCCCTTGACAAATCCGCCATCTTCAGGAAGGCCTGGCTTATACAGACAACAGGTATAAACTCTCTTAAATATTTTACATTTTTTTTATAAAACAGCAGAAGGCAACGGCTAAAGGGCTCTGAAACTGAAACTGTTCCAGACCGCTACTTCTGCTCTGGTGAGTACCCTCCCTTCTGCATTCCTTTTTATATCCCCCATCTAGAAACTATGTATCCATAATAGTCCCGCCCCCTTACTGCAGGACAGCAGTCATGCTTCCCCTTCCTTGTTGTCCAGGGGATATCTTTCTAAATCAGTCCCAAAATCCACTAAAAGAGGTACACCACGTATTACCAGGCCTTAGAAAGGATGGATTTAACGTAAAGAGTGGTCAGAGAGAAAGCCGAGGTCAAGCGTAGGAGAAAACAGGACAATTGTAAAACAAGCTAAAAGGTCAAGAACACAGAGAGCAGAGAAACGGTTAAACAAGCCAAAAGGTCAGGAACAGGAAGCGATTTAGGGGTGATTATTTCTGATGACTTAAAGGTAGGCAGACAATGTAATAGAGCAGCAGGAAATGCTAGCAGAATGCTTGGTTGTATAGGGAGAGGTATTAGCAGTAGAAAGAGGGAAGTGCTCATGCCATTGTACAGAACACCGGTGAGACCTCACTTGGAGTATTGTACACAGTACTGGAGACCATATCTTCAGAAGGATATTGATACCTTAGAGAGGGTTCAGAGAAGGGCTACTAAACTGGTTCATGGATAAAACTTACCAGGAAAGGTTAAAGGATCTTAACATGTATAGCTTGGAGGAAAGACGAGACAGGGGGGATATGATAGAAACATTTAAATATATAAAGGGAATCAACACAGTAAAGGAGGAGACTATATTTAAAAGAAGAAAAACTACCACAACAAGAGGACATAGTAAAGGATATTGATACTTTAGAGAGAGTTCAGAGAAGGGCTACTAAACTGGTTCATGGATTGCGGGATAAAACTTACCAGGAAAGGTTAAAGGATCTTAACATGTATAGCTTGGAGGAAAGACGAGACAGGGGATATGATAGAAACATTTAAATATATAAAGGGAATCAACACAGTAAAGGAGGAGACTATATTTAAAAGAAGAAAAACTACCACAACAAGAGGACATAGTCTTAAATTAGAGGGACAAAGGTTTAAAATAATATCAGGAAGTATTACTTTACTGAGAGGGTAGTGGATGCATGAAATAGCCTTCCAGCTGAAGTGGTAGAGGTTAACACAGTAAAGGAGTTTAAGCATGCGTGGGATAGGCATAAGGCTATCCTAACTATAAGATAAGACTAGGGACTAATGAAAGTATTTAGAAAATTGGGCAGACTAGATGGGCCGAATGGTTCTTATCTGCCGTCACATTCTATGTTTCTATGTTTCTATGTAACAGTGAATCCAATACAATAATACAGAAGAAACACACTCTTGGATCAACAAGAACCACAACAGGGCAACTTGCTCCACCAAGCAACACTGTTGGCTGCGGTCATTTTAGAACGTCTAAAGACCTGAATTCAGGCAAATCAGCGCTGATCAGAGTCGCGCTGTAATGATGTCGGAGTGACAGGTGTGCACGCGCAGCATGCTGTGTCTGTCCTGCCTTCATATTGGGGAGAAGGAGCACCGGAACAGCTAAGCATAACAGCATCCAACCATGTTCCCTATCATTTTTCTTAGGTGGTGTGCGCATAAATTTTCTCTTGTGCAAAATGTTTTCCTGATCCAAAATTCTGTGCATACTGAATGTTTGTGAGAATGTAAACCTGAAATTGTTTCTTGATAATTTTGATACATCCTCTCTGTCATGGTTTATAACACTACATTACAGTATTACTGCAGACAAGCGTCTCTGCTAATGTCCGTTTCGGTCCGTCATACAGTCCATTGAAAGCAATAGGGGACAACAGCACAGACAATGGTACACAATTAAAAATTTTCAAAAAAGAAAATTCCAGCTTTCTTGCCTTCATACTTTGCCACAAAGCTTCAGACGCACCTTGACCACAGTAAATAGCAATTTAACCCATAAAACTGATCATTCAATAAGCCAAAATATATTATTGTTAGATGTTGACTATATCTGGGCAGGTATGGTAATTCCTCGACTAGGGCAGAAACAGTGAAGGCTGTCCAATAAATGTTGATATATACATAATAAATACTTCTTACACATAAATCAAATTCATCTGACACAATTATAGCAAACATTATATGGAGAGGACGAGAGATGTTACGTCTCCCATAGAATTTGCAAAAGGAGTTATTTGCCCAATAAATATTGAGAGATATACATTAATGCTTCTTAAAAAAACAAAAAATTAATCTTGATATGATGGGATATATCCAAAGCACACAGGAGAAACAATCAATAGATTTCTCAAAAGGAGCTCTTTGCCTATTAAAAGGTGACATATACATTAATACTTCTTAAACACACAGACGCACACTCACAATGACAAACACACAATCTCAGTGATTTGAAACACACATACTGACACACACACACACTGACAGACACACTCACTGATAGATACACTGACACACTCACAATGACAAACACACAATCTCAGTGATTTGAAACACATATACTGACAAACACACACACTGACAGACACACTCACTGATAGATACACTGACACACTCACAATGACAAACACACAATCTCACTGATTTTAAACACACTCACTGACAAACACAAACACTGACAGACAAACTCCAATTGACAGACAAACTCCAACTGACAGACACACTCACTGACTGATACACCGATACACACTCTTAATGACAGACACTCACTCTCACAGATTTGAAACACACTTGCTGACAGACACACCGACACACATTCTCAATTACAGAAACACACTCTGACTAATTTAAAACATTCTCACAGACAGACACACACACTGACAGACACTCACGGACAGACACAAACAAACCGACAGACACACTCATCGAACGACACAATTACACATACGTGCACACACACTCACAAATTAATTTTATTCATGTTGTTTTATTTATTTATTTTTCATCCAGCCTCCCTACCTTTTCTTTTTTTTTTTACCCTTTGCGTTTTCGATTATCTATTCTTGGTCTTGCTCCCCTCTTCTTTCTCATCCTTTTTTCCCTCTTCGTCTTTCGCATAACTCAACATACTAAGCCCTCTTCTACTCCCGTCTTACATACGCATCATATACATTCACGTTTACCTTTGTTCTGCATTGCAGTTACTACACCATATTGATGATAATTATCCTCTGATTACAAAAACTCAGTAACAACTTTTATTTGAAATAAAACATTAATAGGTGTGGTTTATAATGAGCAGGTACACACAGGTTATGTCTGTTGTCAGTCACTCTCAGAGGAGAAGTGAGAATTCATGAGCAATATCTGTGTTTATGGGCATCTGGAAACCCTTGCTTCTGTTTGCTGGATAGTTAAAACCAACTAAAGAATTATTGGCAAACGCACACTATGATACTTCAAGGGTTAAAAATAAAATTTTATTTCTTCGTCTACTTTTGTTTTTGTTTTTTTTATAAACGGGTATTTAAAAAGAAATCTCCGTGAGTGTCTTGATTTTTAATGCAAGGAGGATATTAATATGAAGTGCTGGATTCGTTTTCTATGGCCTGTGTGGTTTAACATTGTTGCCATGGAAACCTGAGATGTATTGTGCAGTTTGTCTCTGGAAGGATGAGTGACTGTTCAGAATCAGAATGGAGGACTATTAAATTGTTTGTACCTCTCGGTACCAAACCGTGGTATACTAATAAGCCTTAATTTATTAGGGCTGCGTAACACCGGATATCCTTCAACAATAATTAAAGGACGTTTCTTTTAATATTAATGAAGGTATCTCTTTTTAACTTTATTTATTTTGCTGAAAACATAGTGATGTGATCTTACTGTAAGACACATAACGAGAATTTAACATCCTTACTGACCTTTTTGCACTTCAGACTGCATGAACGTTGAACTTTGCGGTTTGCTTTATTTATCATTTTTATGTTTATTTTACATATTGCTGTGATTGTATTATATTCATACAAACGGCGGAAGACACTTTTTCTCAACAAGTTGTGAAAAAACACACAGGAGGGAGTTTCTACCTGTCTTTGTTCAGTCAATGTCCCAAGAGACTCTTTTAATCTCTCATCCAAAATATTTAGAAAAAAAGGTTTTAAAAAAACATGCAAACAAAAAGCTAACAGATAATACATTTTCTTGGACAGTGAACTAAATCTAGATGATGGACTGCCAAGGTTAGTGAAATTCTGATAATCTCTGGCATCATTTAATTCATAATTGCAGGCCCCCATCTGTGTATTTACCCTTTCACCTTCAGCATTTTATTAGATATTTTCTGATGCGCAGTAGTGGCACAGTGTGTTTATGTCAAGAAGAAAGGGATGTATTCCCTTGTTCACTATCTCCCACATACTATACTGCTGTACGCTGGAAGATCTCCGGTGAAGATGATGAGGGGCGGGGATGGGTCAGCTGGGGCTCTGCAGAGACGATAAATAGACACAAACTGAGGACGGGGTGGAGAGACACAAGTTGATAGAGACGAGGTGCACTCTGGCTGTAAGGGGCCTTGCCAAAGGTTTTTTTTAGATGGCCCTGAAATTTAAGGCAAGTATGGCTCTTTAAATTACATTTTTCCAAAACAGACATCAATTTTACTTTTACTTTATCAAGATGCAATCTAAAAAGGACAAACGGATGCTACAGATCACTTAATACATGGGTGTACAACCTTTTGGCTTCCCCGGTCTGCATTGAGTGAAGAGGAATTGTCTTGGGTCACATATAAAATATGTAATATAATTAATTTATATAATAAACTTCAAAAGCCCTTTTCTTAATTTTGATATTTCATTTGTTTAGTAGATAATTCCCTTATTTGTTATCCTTTTGTGGGATTGCTATATATAAGGATACCAAGTTAGGGAGCTGTCTACGAAAAACATACACATGTATATACATATACATATGTTTATATATATATACACACACACAATCACAGATATACACACAAACTTATAATCACAGAACTATACACATATACACTGACAATCACAGACATACACACACACACACACACACACACACACACACAGACATGTACAAAATCACAGATATACACACACATGGGCAGCTGGGCTTTTGTTGGCTGTGAATGATGCACTTCATTTATTTTGGTTCTTTACTTCCTGTTCCTGTTGGTGGAATGTTCGATGGACTTGAAACCCTGTGTAACAAGGTTGAAATATGAAGATGCTGTTATATATGTATTAATAAAGTGATTACTTCATTATACAGGAATTATTGACTGATTTGTGCAAAACATCACAATACACCCTCCCCTGCAATTACACATACATGCACACACACTATTTCCCCCATTACACATGCATACACACACTGTCTCTCCAATTACACATACATGTACACTCTCTCCTATTACAAATACATACACTATCTCTCCTAATACAAATGCATGCACTATCTCTCCCATTACACATACATACACACTTCCCCCCACATTACACATACATTACAAACTCTCCCCATTACACATACATACACATTCTCCCCCATTACACATACATACACATTCTCGCCCATCACACATACATATACATTTTCCCCCATTACACATATGTGTACATTCTCCCCCATTACACATAGACACACTACCTCTCCTATTACAAATAATGTACATGTACAAACATAAATGCATAGAGACACACATCCTACTTGGGAAAAAGTTTGCTACAGCTTTTATGAACTGGTAAAACAACATGAATATATAAAAGATAAGTACATTGTTGGAATCTCTTTGGGTGTGTGCTAGACATTCAATGCTGCCATCAAGTGAAATCAATATGTGTAGCGCGTAGGGGTAGGAATAAAAAAAAAATCTATAGCAATTGTTCCAGCAATACAAAGGGAGCTAAATGAAGTATCTTTTTGTATGATACAAAAATATATCAGGAGACTGTATCCGTAATAGATAGTCTTAAGAACATGATTTACAATAAATGTTATGCTACCTTTATGTGGTTAAAGGCACACTCCATAGTCTAAAAAAAAAAACAAAAAACAAAAAAAACACAGTTTAGCCGATATACTACCAATGAAAACAGGTATTTAATTAAGCATTTATAATTGGGGATATATCTAAAAACAGCTTCCAAAATCTGTAGATCAATTGTCTGCTGCCTTTGCAAGACCTCCCCTTCTTACCCCACCCAGACTTTCTGTGACTGTCCAATCACAGACTTCCCAATACAGCTCAATGAGAAGTCTTTGCAAGCCAGGTGCACTCTGCGTACCACTCTCCAAAACAGACCACTAATGAAAACCAATAAGTTATATGTGCATATAGAGACCCTCTAAATACACCCGAGGGCGCCAGACACCAGTGTAATATAACAATGCAAAATATACAGTTACCAATCCTGCACCCCTTGGTATTAGTACACTATTCTGTGTAGATCTCAGATAGAAACAAAGGAGGAATGCAAATCATAGTGCAGTATACACAATTTATTGCATATATAATGCTTGATATCCAATATTTTCTGCCATGAAACTGATCTGGACACTTTTCGTCCAACATGAAGTTATTGGTATGTGCTAGTACTGGTATGTGCCAATCAAATCGTTCTTATCGTTTTGGACACATGGAGCATAATATAACATAGTATAAACATTTACTTGAATAGCAGTTTAGTGAAATTATCCCAAATATATTTCACCACCATAAGACATACATGGAAATAGCATTTAGTAAAAATAATTATTTAACACCATGAAAAAATAAAATACTGGATCTACAGAAATTAAAGTCGTGTCATTGAAGCCTCTGGAAGGAACATCTCAGATATCCATCCCAGAGACAAGAAGACAAACATTGATTATCGTACTGGTTACAGCTGCCTTCTTAGAACCAGCTTTTTAAAACTTGATTACATTGTATCCTATGGCATACATCGCCTCTTCTTAAATGACAATAATTCCTGTAACAGAAAACCCCCAACAAACACTAATGAAAATTAAAATGTAGCCAAAGACATTCAGTCTCCTATTGTCATATTATCATATTGTGATTTTAGAAGAAAAAAAGGTATTTTTATAAGTAATAAAAAAAAAATCCAGTTGCTGATATTTTAATTATCGCATAGCACTCCCGTGTGTCACTTGACAGATTAAAGGCTGATATCTCGGTTTACTGGGAAATAATTCAGCAATCGTTCCAGGAATGATAAAAATGGATTATCTGGTAAAAAAAAAAACAATCTCAATAGTAGCATTATAGTCAAAGCTTGGATCAGAGAAACTTTGTGACTAAATAAACAATTCTACTAGGGGTGACTGGGGTTAGAACAATAATGTTGAAACACAGTCAAAAGGACCCGACCAGTAGAAAAGTGAGAATTGACCTTGAACACTCCAGCTGTTGTAGAATACAAATCCAACATTTAGTGTGTTTATATTTCAAACTATTTTCGAACATCTGCCAAAGAAAAATAACACCTTGTAGTTGATAAAATTCCACCCATATGTCTTAGTGAAATCATTACCACAAATGGAGATGAAATATTTTGTATGTAAATGTATTTATAGTGTTAGTCTTGTAGGTAGTATCTGCAGAGGAGTACAGTATGTACGTGTCTGAGAAGAGATTTGGGAAAAACATTCACATGGTTGTGTGGGCAATCAAACAGGTCATACTCTACAGGAGCTCATGGGGACATATAAGAATTAGATGTGTTGTCTCCAAAACACTTAAATATGAAGTTTTCCTTGAAGAATCTGTTCTGTGTCTGGACACCTGATAACAGCTTGTTCCGAGCTATCTGTCACAGGATAGTGGGGACAGAATCCTCAAATTACCATGTCTCGTTATTATATTGAATACAACATGCCATCATACTTAATTTACAGTAACCAGTGGCATTACTAGGGTTGGTGTAACCCAGTATGGTGACTCATGGTGTCAACCCACCAACATGAATCTCCTCTCGTGCCAGAGCACATGAAATCAATGCTAGTCTAGTGGTGAGCATTTCAGGTCTGACCCTCTCCTGGGTGCAGACTTTGCATATTCTTATTGCGGGTTCCAGCACTTTGAATGCTATCAGAAATAGTGACAGGGCCTGCAACAGGGATATGTAAGGTCTGCACCCAACGGAGGAGAAAACTAGAAGGTCTTTGGGCATCTTTGATCTCCATCGCTGCCCACAAAGGGACGCAGCACTCTCTGCATGGGCCGTCCTGGGGACCCTGGCCGCCTGTCCTGCCTTAAGGTAGGGCTGGCTTTGTTGGTGTCACCCCCTCTGGTGGTGTCACCCAGCCCTGGTGCCCTCCGCACGTTCTGCACCCTCCTAGTGATGCCAGGGGCAGTCTCCATGTTTGTGTATGAAGCCCTCCTCCAATTTATAGAACCTGAATATGCCTCTGCTTATAATGGAATGGCAGAAGTGAGACCACAGCAGAATGCACCTAAATGGAAGGAGGAAAGATCAAATAACTAAAGGGCCATCACCCTCCTCTGCAGACCAATCACTATTCCTATCAGAGTCCAGCAGCCAACGGGATGTGTTCCTCTTTGACGTAAGGAACCACCGCTCTCGACCACTATGAAATTCCTTGGTCTTAAGCAGCTTCCCATTTAAGCCCTGTGCTATTGACCATTCTGATTTTTATTTTTTAAATGTTTTATTTTTTTAAATTCAATTTAGCTTAAAGTTTGCAGTTGCTAAAGCAACATTGTAGGTTAGTAAATAGTTACACTATTAATCATTTGCACATATGAAATATCCCACTTCTCTGCCATCTGCTATTTCCAAATAACAAAGTTATTCACCCCACTGTATTTGTCATAAAAGTATGACCCTCATAACAGATGTATGTGTTTAGAATGAAACTGATGGAAGACTGGTGACTCTTACAGTGCAGAAATAACAGCGCTGATTAATTTATTTTTTATTTATTACTGGTATTTATAAAGCGTCAACAGATTCCGCAGCGCTGTACAATTAGTGGAGAACGTTCAATATACACCGACAAATACAAGGGGTCGAGAGAGCCCTGCTGGTAAGTTGATAACTAGCCATTGGAGCTTTTAAATAAAGTGCTTAGCTATATAGCCCATGAGCTTACAATCTAATGGATACAGTGGAGATTTGAGACAAGAGGTAGCGGGGTAAATTTGGAGGTGATGGCTAAAAGAAGTTGACAGAGTATCAGCTATTGGTAAAATATAAAGGGAATGGAGAGGTAATTGAGGGAGAATCTCAAACAGCTGGAGGAGCACGCTATATATTTAAGGGGAACCTAGGTGGTAAGTGGTGAGGGTTGTTGGATTTGCTCCAGGATGTTAAATGCAGAGCTCCACTGAGTATGAGTGTGAGATGCGGCCAGAAGGACAGAGATGGAACAGTTATATGAAGGTATTTACAGCTGGGAAGAGGGGGAGAAGGGGGGAGGGTAGAGTAGCCATGTGTTAAATACTATTCAAAAGTTTAGAAACCAAATTCTATTACCCAAAATATTAAAGGACCACTATAGTGCCAGGAAAACATACTTGTTTTCCTGGCACTATAGTGCCCTGAGGGTGCCCCTACCCTCAGGGTGCCCCTTCCCTCAGGAAGCCCCTCCTGCTGGGCTCTGGGGGGAGGAAGGGGTTAAACTTACCTCTTTCTCCAGCGGCGGGCAGGGAGCTCTCCTCTCTGCCTCCTCTCCTCCTCTTCGGCTGAATGCGCATGCGCGGCAAGAGCTGCGCGCGCATTCAGCCAGTCTCATAGGAAAGCGTTCACAATGCTTTCCTATGGAAGCGGGCGTCTTCTCACTGTGAAAATCACAGTGAGAAGCATGCAAGCGCCTCTAGCGGCTGTCAAGAGACAGCCACTAGAGGCTGGATTAACCCTAAAGTAAACATAGCAGTTTCTCTGAAACCTATAGTGGTCCTTTAATAACTGTCTACACAAAATATTGGTCAGAATCATTAAATGACAATGATACGAACTGCATGCACAGAAAATTACAGTGTCAAACTACAGGTATAAATGGTAACAAATCTATAGTAACACATGATAATATGGTAGCAATGCAAGAATAAATTAGGTTGAGTATCTTCCAAGCTTCAGTCAATATCTGAGGGCTGCTGGATTTGCTGCAGGATGTTAGATGCAGAGTTCCACTGAGTATAAGAACGTGAAAGTAAACATATCTCATTAAGTAGACAACATTTCAGATATGTCATCTTATCCTTACACCTTCCTAAAGAATAATAATTGATACATAGCTTTTAGCTTCTTTAACCCCTTAAGGACCAAACGTCTGGAATAAAAGGGAATCATGACATGTCACACGTCATGTGTCCTTAAGGGGTTAAACATTGCCCTGCTTATCTTTTGCTAATTTGTGATTTGAAATAGTTTTTTTTTAACCAATACCTTGCTTGCTAACTGTACTGCGCTGCAGAACATGTTGGCGCTTTATAAATAATAATAACATGAATTAACTGTCATGTCGCTATACCCTGCAAAGAGATAGCACCACAACTGGAAAGAAAAGAAGCTGTATTAGCAATAACACCTGAAGTTGCATATTTGCTCAGAGTTGAGTATTTAACTTTTTTAATATCGAGACACAGCATTAAAATATGTACGAAGTGTACTGTTCTGCATTCATTTGAATCCTACTAAAATTCTTCCAGCAAGCACTATTAATAGGGGGGAGAAAAAAATTTGGAGTAGCATATGGAAATGGTTTTTGAAGAAAACCAACAAATGAATATTTAAAAAGATGAATATATGAAACAGCCTTCCAGAAAAGGTGGTAGAGACAAGTCCAACGGAAAGATAAATCATGTGATTCTTAGTGGATAGTCCGAGTCATTTTTATATGCCATAAAACGGTTTAAATGTCCCGTTGGATAAAATGTTTATGTCATAAAAGTCAGACTTGATAAAGGTCAAAACATTGCTTTTATAACCCTCAGTAGATTGCCAATATATGCTCAGACCTACCTTTTACTTATTACTGCTGGTATTGTGGTTGCTCCAGGTCTTTGAGAAACCTGTTCTAGAGTTTGGTTGGCATGTGCAGTCTCTACGTACATTCTTACACTGTTATCGATGTTATTTATTAAACAATAATCATCCATAGACATATGCAGTTGGCACCCATGTCCAATTCTTCTTTCTCGTTACAGATTGCTGCTGCAGTGCCTCTACGGTTAAATAAAATCCATGTGGGATCTGAGCCCTGGCAAGATTGTATTGCCTCCTCCAAAGGCGTGGGACATCGTATAACAGTGCTGGAATTAAAACCTAAAAAATAAATTAATTTATGATACTGAGTTGTGCAAGAGGTTTACTTTATTTTTATGTGAAGTTCTGCCTCTGAGTAACCAATAGAATGCATATGTAACCGCAGTGCTATTTTATTTCGTTACAAAAAGTACATGTAAAATGTTTACCTAATTGCCAAGTGGCATTCTCATGCTGTGTATATTTCTGTTTGAAGAAGAGTAATTTGGAGAATCATCCATTTAGCCTATCTGGGCACCATAATAATGGTATCGCAATTAAGTAGTTATGGTGTGAATGAGGTCCCACTCTAGGGCTTAAACCGCTAACGAACAGTTTAATCCTAAATTGTTGAATCTGGCGTCCAGTCGCTCTGCCCATGAACATCGGCTGATTTCCGCTGATAATGCAGGTGTGCTGTTGATAGACTAAGGGTGTCAGCTAAAACTCTCAGCCTTTCATTAGCACACCATTTACAAAATTACTTGAGAATGTACCGGTATGTTTTTTTCTCATGCTTTGGGCTTAAACTGTTGGTTTATGGTTTAAATGCTGAAAGCAAGCTTGCGCACAGGGACCTCTTTGCACCATAACATCCTAATTCCTATGAAGTTGCTATGGTGCCTGGAGCATTTTTTTCCAGTTATTAAATTCCCATTTGCTAAATATTGATTTTGAGTGTTCTATATAGTATTAAATGTATTTTTTTTTAAAGAATGTAATTTTCAGACATATGACGTGGAATTAAGCTCCTCTTTGATCTAACCAAGTTCTCACATGTGGATGCATGCAATGTCTGCACATATTACACCGGATCACTTAGAAACTGTCTTTCCACAACACTCCCAATGACATGCAATCTGTCTAAATGAGAACAAATGGCACTGCGTGTGTGAACAGTGCTGATGTGTATGCTAAAATAGCACGGATCTCATATAAGGTGGCACTATTTTAAACTTGACATTTCAATACTTGCCATTTCTGAATTGACAAAGGAAGCTGTTATGCACACAAGGCTCCTTTCCTAGCTGATCAGATTCATTAAAAACTTTGATGTCAATTTATTATACATGATTTTATGGTAACACAACTTAAAACTTATAAATTTGTGCCTGTGTACTTAAAGGACCACTCTAGGCACCCAGACCACTTCAGCTTAATGCTATGTTTATAAATGGGTTAATCCAGCCACTAAAGCCTCTAGTGGCTGTCTCACTGACAGCCGCTAGAGGTGTTTGCGTGCTTCTCACTGTGAAAATTACTGTGAGAAGACGCAAGCGTCCATAGGAAAACATTGTAAATGCTTTCCTATGAGACCGGCTGAATGTGCGTGCAGCTCCTGGCGCGCATGCGCATTCAGCCGAAGAGGCGGAGAGGAGGAGGAG
The DNA here is from genome assembly GCA_933207985.1 of Pelobates cultripes. Taxonomy (NCBI): domain Eukaryota; kingdom Metazoa; phylum Chordata; class Amphibia; order Anura; family Pelobatidae; genus Pelobates; species Pelobates cultripes. Next base: position 127,373,829 of record OW240918.1, on the reverse strand, counting down.
AGCTCCCCGCCCGGTGCTGGAATAAAGGTAAGTTTAACCCATTTCCTCGCCATCCAGCCCAGCGGGAGGGGGACCCTGATGGTGGGGGCACCCTCAGGGCACTATAGTGCCAGGAAAACGAGTATGTTTTCTTGGCACTATAGTGGTCCTTTAAGGATGGATGGATGGATCATTATAACGAAAGATAAAGAGATAGACAGACACAGGTAGACAGACAGATCGATAGATTGACAGACACACATAGATAGACAGACAAACACATAGATGACTGACAGACACACATAGATAGACAGCTAAACTGACAGACACAAAGACAGACACAAAGACAAACATAGAGACAGGCAGACAGATAGACTGACAGACCCAGGTAGATGGACACAGAGAAATACAGACATAGATAGATAGATAGATAGATAGATAGATCGTAGACAGACAGATATACAGACAGAAAGTCAGATACATATAGATAGACAGACAGATAGAGACAGACACACATACAGACAAACAGATATATTGGCAGACATAGATAGATAGATAGATAGATAGACAGACATATAGACAGAGACAGACCAACAGATAGATAGACAAACAGATCGATATATTGAAAGACGCAGATAGATATACAGACACAGGCAAACAAACCCATAAAAAGACAGATACACATCGATAGACAAACACAGCTAGACACAAACGATAGATAGATAAATAGCTAGACACAAAGACTGACACAAAAAGATAGACAGATAAATAGATCGATAGAGTGACAGACACAGATACATAGACATACAAATATAGACAAACAGATAGACCGACAAACAAACAGATCAATATATTGACAGACACAGATAGACAGACAGATATATATATATATATATATATATATATAGGCAAACAAACAAACAAATAGAAAGACAGGCACACATAGATAGATAGACAGATAGATAGATTTATAGATAGATAGATTTATAGATAGATAGATAGATAGATGCACTTTGTCAAGAAGAAATGTCTGCCAAGTCACAGTATGTTTTCATTCACTACCGAAGCATAAAACGGCTAAAACACAACATATTGAAATCTATTTCTGCAATAAATTACAGGAGAGTCATGTTTTGCAATTATTATACCTGAACCGAGCACCATACTGTGCTGTTTATCTACCTTCTGCTTTCTTACTGACAGTTTTCTAATTCCCCATTAAGAAACATCTCCTAGAAAAGCCGAGAATAATGTAGGTGTGTTATTCATGTCTGCATCATTAACAAATTGAAAGAGTGTGTTGTTTTATAAGACAGTCTTTACATTACGAAAAAGAAGCACATGGTGTAGTATTGCCTTGCTACCATGGCAACGACAAGAAGCATATGTCACAGAACAATATGTATCTTACTTAATTTCATTAAATATCAAGGCCATAAGGAGAAATCCCTTTTAGTCACAAGCAGACACAGTAACAAATGTTAATAATGAAATCATCATCATATATTTGCTCTGTCTGTGAAAATAAAGACTTTGGCATAGGGTGGCTGGTGGGGTGGGAGATGAGTTATATATACAGTTAATGAGCAGAAAATGTGTAAGCAGTTACTTGCTGGTGGTGGTCTGTGGGTCCCAAACCAGTCCTCAAAACCCACCAACAGTCCAGGTTTTTTCAGTATCTCCATTGGAATAAAACAGGAAAATACATACATCCTGGACTGTTGGTGGGCCATGAGGACTGGTTGGGGAACCCCTTATCTAAAGGATTTATGGACACTTAAAGGTTCTGTGCTTATGCCCTTTTTTTCTTAGCATTTAACTCGACCAGAACCTATGATAGGAAGGAGTTAGATTCATTGGTGACTTCTAATTTCAATGGGGTTTTCATACAAAAGCTGGTTCCTATTGGATTTGGTGTAGCCAATTAATGTCCAAAAACCTAAACTCAACATTAGGATGTAGAACAAGCCTTCCGACATCAAGACATTGCAAATTAGATTATTATGTTGAAGTAACAATTGGATCATGTAAACAATGTAACTAATTCTATGGTGGGAAAAAACAGAATACTGTACTGTACTGTACTTGGGAACAAAAGGAAGCAGACGATGTCCCTCGTAGTATCTTTAACTAGATTATTTTCCTTTCCGGAGACCTTGTCTCCAAAAATCACAATTACAAGAAATTCAAGAAGAGCAACTATAATAATATAAGTCATGTATTATAATTTATTTGAATAGGCAGAAAATAACATGCAGAAAAAAAAGACAGAATGAATACAATATCTCAAGAAATTAGCAGGATTGTGACATTTTCTGTAAAAAGAATATTTCTAGAATAAGACAATCTAATCTGAAGATGGAGAGGCTGACATTTAGAGGAGACTTTTCTTTTTAACAGAATGAGTGGTACAGGAATAGAAAAGACTTCTAAAAAAGGCTAATATTGTTCAAGTAGGCTTGAGACAGATATTGGCCAAGTCAGACTGTGAAAGCAACTGGCTTTTATCTTTCTCTCGTTCTTCTTTATTGATAGATAAAGGGCTACTAAAGGCACACACATCACTTCATCTCAATGATGTGGTGTGGGCACAGTGGTCCATTAGTTTTAAACCTTCAATGTAAGAAATTGCTATTGAGTAGATATGACCGGTGTTGGACTGGCCTACTGGGATACCAGGAGATTTCCTGTGGGGGCTGCTGGGAGTTTGTCTCAGTGCTACTGGAGTCCTCTTTGCTTACTTTTTCAATAAGCAGATTAGACCCAGGGCATAATGTAGGGTGTAATGGAGCTCCCTGTGCCCCAGCTAGATACCTCCGCCAAGGACTGCTTCCTAGCTGGAACAGGGGACAAACCACAGCCCTTTTGGCCACAGTCGCCGTGGCTTGACTGGGGACTTGGAACTTCTGGAGCCAAATGGGGAATTTGCTCTAGACACCCCCAGGCACTGGACGACACTCAGTCCTGGGAGCTCTAGTCCTTACAAGGACTTCCCCCGCGGAATCCTCCACACTGGAACAAGCTGGAACAGTGATTAGCCTTTTCCCCTCCCAGTAACCAGACGACACATAATTCTGGGAGTACAAGCTGAAATTTTTATTTGCAGCCACAACTGGCCTTATATGCAGGTCCCCATGCAAGGGGCACCCCCCCCCGGACCAGAGAGTAGACTACAGTAAAAACATACACACAGTTACATTGGCTCTCAGGTCCAGGACACTCCCACATTAAACAAGATAATCTCTCCCCTGTGCCTGGGAGATAATTGAGTCAAGCACTGTATTAAACTCAATTATCTCCAGGCACAAAAAAAAAAAAAATTCCCGAACACCCCAAAAGTACCTTAAAAATACATAAAACCCCCTAGTTACATCCCCTGGTAGCCCCGATCTGGGTGACCAACATATCCAAAAATCACCCAGATCAGTTTAGGGGTTCAGGATTTTCCTGGAAGTCATAATTTGACTGACCGCACGCATGGTCCTATGCCCAAAATAGTTCACTGACCTGGCCCATAGTGAGTGGGCAGGAAGCCAGCTTCCACACTCCTCCAGGAGTCCGTGGCAAACATCTGTGGAAAGCGGCATTTGTCACATAGGGATTGACACTTATTTGCTCCCTCCTCCTCTTCTTCTATTCATTGGCTGCCAATCACTTTCCTGTATTTCTCTAAGGGAGGAAGCAGGCTCTGGACTCTATTGCTGCTGTTTCTTTGAACTACTGCTGTCTGACAGCCCTGCCTTCCTCATCCTTAACTGATGCTGCTGTCCGACAGCCCTGCTGAGCACAAGCTAGTCGTGGTATCTGAAGGCCTGGATCATGACTGAGGATGCAGCTCCTGGGCTGCAGCAGATCAGTGCACTATGACTTGATATCTATATATCAACTGTCTATTATTTCCCCTATCCTCTCAGGACTGCCACACTCCATCCTGCATTAATAAACCCAAACAAAAGTCCCTGTGAATTACATTGTGGAAATGTGGATTATTTAGTTTTTACCTACACTGTGTGTGTAAGTGTTTGTGTCTGTGTGACACTGACCGCTAGTAAAAGTATGCACGTTTCATTGAGTGCTTGTGAGTGGTGTGTGACAGTCAGTTCTTCTGTCAGTGTATTAGTGAGTGCTTGTGTCTGTATGTGTGAGACAATGATTGTGAGTGTGTATGTCAGTGATTGTATGTTTGTGTATCATTGTGTGTATGTCTTAGTGTCTATCTAGTCCTTACATAGATCCTTTGCTATATATACAGTTTTTATCACTAAGAGAACAAAATTGTAAAAAGAAAAGAAAATAAATAATAGTATTACTTAATTTCTGAGAGTGCTATGCATAAATACAAATGTGACTACATTAATAAATGTAATATAGACATTATTTTACTATAATACACATACATTAATATACATGTACATGTGTATTAATATTCAGGGCTTACATTATATTTAATTAGTCACTAAACTAAGAATTGGCGCAACTGGAAATCCAAATAGTATTTTTTGGGGGGCAAAATAGCTGATTTGGAAAATTTCCCCAACTCAGCTTTGCTGTTTTGCATAAATTTTACAATTCAGATTTTCAATAAAAAAACATATCATAATACTAAGTAATAACTCCCAGACTTTGTTGCACTGGTGCCAAACTTCAATCCTATACCATCCACTGAGAATGGACTCAGGGGGATTAACAGTAAACGAAATTCTTAATTTTAAACAGGCATGCAGCAATATGCAGTCAAAATTCTGGAGTCTTCTCAAGGATGTTAAAGTCAGCTGCTGAAACGTTCACTGGATTTTATTTGACTTGGTATACTTATTATTATTATTATTATTATGATATTTATAGAGCGCCGTCAAATTCTGCAGCGCTTTACAATGGGTGGACGAACAGACATGTAGTTGTAACCAGACAAGTTGGACACACAGGAACAGAGGGGTTGAGGGCCCTGCTCAATGAGATTACATGCTAGAGGGAGTGGGGTAAAATGACACAAAAAGGTAAGGATAGTATTAGACTAGTGACAGTTGCAGAAGAGGAATCAGTCAGGAGCTATTAACAGTTTAATTGATACGCTTTTATGAAGAAGTGGGTTTTTAACAATTTTTTGAAGGAGTGGAGACTGGGTGAGCATCTAACGGAGGAGGGAAGCGAGTTCCACAGGAACGGTGCAGCCCTCGAGAAATCTTGGAGGCGGGCATCAGAGGTGGGAGTACGGACAGAAGATAGACGTAAGTCTTCAGCAGATTGTAAGGGCCTAGACGGGACATACTTGTGTATTAGGGAGGATAGTGTTAGGATATTTATATCGGCAGACATTTTGTGCTAAGAAAGAAATTAAAAGTGTATATTGCCAGAGTCACTCAGAACAGAGCAGACTCCATTTTGCTATCTTCAGGATAACAAAGACACATAATTTCCTTGCTTTCACTAACCACTGAGCCTGAGCTAAGGAATGTATTACATAAACAAGCCAAGTGATAAGCAATGAAGCAGGGGGATGGAATGCTCTGTTTAAATATTAATGGAATAGAAGTAATTTTAAACACAGACACTAGTGACAGAGAAGACTAAGTAGTTAATTTTACTTTCTAAGTTTTACAAGATCCCATTGTAAGTAAAGGGTGAAATTGAGTTTACAACTGTCAATTTTAGAAATTACGATCAAAGTAGTTGCCACAAAGACTGAGACAAACGCTTTGAACTGACAGCAAATTTAAGTTATGGTAGTCATTTTAGATGTCAAAATCGTCATCAGGAAAAGTTAACTCTTTCCTGGATAGGAAGGTTTAGTTAGGCGAGACTGCCCTCTATGGATCAAATACCTAAATTGCGATCCATTGATTGAACCATCTACAGTTTCCTATTGGCTTATCAACTAATGACGTACAGAGAGTCTGGCCCTTTAAAAGTTAGGACAAAGGGAAAAGAGAGGTTAGTTGGTAGAGAGACGAGTTGGTGGAGTTTGAGCAATCAGATTCGGACATGCAGAGAGATCCGGGACACTCTCTGGGACTAACACTCTACTCTTAAACTCTCTTGGATACAACTCCTTGACACTTTGAATTTTACTCTGACTTTCTAACCAACACCACTTTCTCTATCACTCACGCACCTCCATACAACCAATCAAGTTTCTGGGACTACCTACTCCTCTGATGAGAATATCTACATAACTGGTAAATATGCTGGTTTTATTTAATTAATTTAAATTAATTAAAATTTACTAATAGCATGATATATGACTGGATAAATCACGGTCAGGTTTCAATATTTAGAAATCTTAGTTAACCAAAGAATATGTAGTTATAAACATTCCATTCTGCAGGTGGAATTAAGAATAATTATATATTAATGTGATAGTATCACGTGCTAGTATACCGTTGTTTTTATCCAGGTATATTGATTTGCTCTAAATAAGATAAGATATCTTTTTAGGCAAATTAAAATTCAGCTTTTGTAAAAATCTGGTAGATTATTCTTATTGGATGGTTCCAGGAAATGACTAATGAGTTGGTTCAAATGTTATTTTAATTGAAAATCACAGGAGAATAGGATACTATATGCCTAGGAGGATCTAGCCAGCATTGAAAGGGTTGATTTAACTGTTAGCCAAGGTTTTATGGCTTTTCGCTGTGTGAAGCTTTACTTTTTGTCTGTAAAGTACCCTCATAAATCTTATGAAGTGACAGGAAATGCTGTTAGCCATTGGAACGTGTATAGCCATTCCATTGTATTGCATACTTATGTTATACTAAATATTCACTGATTATTATCATGCATGATGCCTAATATTGTTATTTACTTTGTTACAATAAATTAAATCTATTTTTATAACAAATTGTGATTTTATTTGTATGGAATACATTTCACTTACATGATAAACGATCTCTAAGAGAATTGAAATAGTGGGCAATTCTCGACTGTTTAATATTATCATCCTATAAATATCCCCACAATAGATAGGTGGGAGCAGCATTATGTAGAGATTTGAAGGCAAGAACCAGAATTTTAAATTGAGCTCTATATTTTATAGGAAGCCAATGTAGGGACTGACATTTAAAGGAAGACTACTTAAAGGAAGACTACTTAAAGGAAGACTACTGAAAAAACGAAAATAAAAAACAATTTTGTAGATTCACCCTCAAAGAAAGCATGCACTTATCATTATCATTGGATTGTTAGATGAATAGGTAAGTAATACACCCTCCTCCCCTTATTATTATTTAGAATTGGGTGGGGGGGGAGCTGAATTGAAATAAAAATGAGAACACTATAGCGTTAGAAATACAGGTTCGCTATCGTGTTCCTTGAACACTCTGACAGTTATCATCTAACTTCGAGTGTGAAGACACAATACATCAGAAGTATTATTCCCTAAAAAGTGGTCACCATGGAAACCAGTGGAATCAGCAGGCACATTCCATTAATGACTCCTCTCCTTTTACAATGTAGCCCCTTTCTAGAAAATAACAATTTGGCAAATCCCCCCCATCCATCCCATTGTCAGTAGTGTTGAGTTTTCACAAAAATCAGGCCATCAGCTGTGTTAGTAAATAGAGGAACATTTTTCGAACTTATGATTTACATATGCACCTAGCACACTAGAAGCCTTAAGTGGGCAAGTCCATTTTTTGTTTTTTTATTCTTTATTTATGCAGTGACAGTAGTTGTGGCATATCCACCATATAAAGGTTTGTGCAAAAGCCAGATCAGGTTTCAAAAATCAATGTTTGGTACAGCAAAGGATACAAGGCATGTCATACAGTGGTGTTTGGTATACGTACTATCTGTCACAGTTTAAGAATTTATAATGAAATGAAGAACGCTGAAAGATAAATAAACAATAAAAAAGAGAACTTTAAAAGGACACCATAGTTGCGTTTCTAATCTATTTTTGGGGGGAGTCACGAGCTACACCATCAAACCCACCCCACCTCCCTTGAAGCCTGAGGATATTCAAGAGCAATACGGAGAGCACACCGGCCAGGGCTCCTTTATGGCGTAGAGCTGTGACTCAGACCAGAACACCCCCGGGAGAGTACAAGAGGCCTAAGCTCCATCCGTTGTGTGCCTAGATTGTTGCCCTGTTCTGGTGACTCTTCCACTCATTCTGTAGTTAGAGAGCTATCCACCCCCTGGGGCTGTCTTTAATGTTGTAAGAAGAAATAGTAAAATCTAGGACACAAATGCACGTATCATGGTATGTAGTTTGCATGGATCTGTTTACATGTGAGCGACTAATTAATGCACGTATGAAGGCTACACTCGGTGTGTGGGCAAGTCAGTTTTAAAGTACAAAACACATATCTTTAAATGTCTATAGGATGATGAGTCAAAGTATATTGGCTTCCAGTTACTTTGACTTAAAGAATCACCCTGAGCAGGTTTCTTGCTTTTTACAGAAAAAATTGGGACTTAAGTTAAATAACAAATGTATATTGAAGAAGAAATAGGCTCATATGCCACAAAGAAAAGATCAGCCTCAGGGAATGTAACACTAGCATAAATGATGATCTGCGCAAAATGATGCACCATATTTGAGTTTATTAATGCTGAGATTTAGGAAAGTAAGCAATGCCAGCGGCAACTCAATCCTTCAAAGGGCAAATGTCACTCTAAACCATTGAATAGAACATTAAAAATCACCGAACTTATGTTAACTTTTTTTTGTTTTTAATGAGATGATCCATTTTCTTTTAAATTCATATTAAATTCACATTAAAGATTTCACAAATTCGTAATAAGCTCAGAAAAGGCATAACCAGGGCACAGATTGCAAATGAGTAGGAGAAATAGACACATTGTTTCATTTCTCTTCTCCTATGTATGTTTTTACTTTGCTGACTGCCAGGTGTAGATGGTAGTTACTTATAACAGTTAGTGACAGTTTCTGCACACAGAGAGTTAAGCATGTTTTCACACTGGGAAATGCGTATGAATTAACTTAATATGCAAGTCTCAGTTACCTACATATTTTATTTCTATGGACATGAAAGAAAATAGATTTTATCCCAGTGTCTTCATTTAAGCAAAGCAATCCCTCAAAGGATAAATGACAATAGAGGCTCAATAAATCCCACATTATATAGCATCTTCCTGTAGGGATTGATTTTACCTGTCATTTAATTCTTCATGAAAAAAAAAAAAAGATTCTGTATTTGTCCCCAGAGAACAGGTCAAGGGATCCATATTTTTCATGAAAAAATCTGGCTACATCTTGCACAGGGAGTCTGTGAGTGTCAGAGACACCATTACATAACATGAAAGACACCAGAGAATCATTGATTTAACGTAATGCGCTTTTTATTTTTTTGTATTTTTGTGCAAAGAGCTTGTTCATCATTGTGAAAAGCTTGTCCCTTTTTTTTGGCAAATTAACATCCTGAAAAAAGTGTTTGGGTTTCCTACTTGTCAGGAGTGTTTCCACCTTCATTATACTGTCGGTTATCGTGATACTTCTAAAAAATTTGGAACAACCTCAGAAACTAGTAAAAGTCAAATGTAGAATTTCTGGTTAAATACTTTTACATTGTTAGTACTGTTAGTGCCTGAATACGGACCGAGAACCCGACTCTGCAATAAAACCTCTTTTCATTAAATATAATCCTTTAGTTTGGCTCTGGATTTCAAAGCAAAGTGATTTGGTCCATCCCTTTAATGATTTATGATTCTAAGAATAAAGTTATATAAAAACTACATGGGATATCAATGATCATTAAAGGACCACTATAGTCACCCAGACCACTTCAGCTCAATGAAGTGGTCTGGGTGCCTAGTCCCCCAGGTTTTAACCCTACAGCTGTAAACATAGCAGTTTCAGAGAAACTGCTATGTTTACATTGCAGGGTTAATCTAGCCTCTAGTGGCTGTCTTCCTGACAGCCGCTAGAGGCGCTTCCGTGACGCTCAGTGTGAAAATCCCATTGAGAACGCAGAACGTCCATAGGAAAGCATTGAGTAATGGGCGGTTTGAATGCACATGTGGCTCTGGCCGCGCATGCACATTCGGCTCCACTCGGGAGCTGACATTGGAGGGGGAGGAGAGGTCATCAGCGCCGAGGGAGCCCGGTGCTGGATTAAGGTAAGTGGCTGAAGGGGTTTTAACCTCTTCAGCCCAGTGGGAGGGGGGCTCTGAGAGTGGGTGGGGGGACCTAAGGACTATATAGTGCCAGGAAAGCAAGTTTGTTTTCCTGGTACTAAAGTGGTCCTTTAACATTTTTGGTCACTTCAAAACTACTACATTTGACTGCCCTAAACAGAAATTACTAGCCAATTAAGCTTCCTAAACATATTGACCAGTTAATATTTATGGTTTACGCTGAAACGAGACTGAGTAACGCCGAGAAGTACAAAACTTCTTCACCAAATTTCACACAGGTTCATGTCCCACTTTGGCAAATCATATCAATGGGGCAAATTATATCAAACTTACCATTCATTCTTGAAGATGTGGTCTCCATCACCTTTGGTCCAACTCATCAAGTTACTCTCGAAAAATTGAAAATTACACTCCAGTCTTTCTGTTTCTTTTAATCTCTTCTTCTTATAGTCTTTATTACCTCTTAATTTCCCATAGCCTCCAAAACCCCACTTTGGACTTGTAGAGATTCCAACAAATGTCTGTTTGACACCATTTGTTCACTGATGTTTTGTTTACCTGTCCATTATCTCCCTGTAACCATTTAATGATCATTTTAATCATCTTCTCTATCACAAAATAAAAATTTACATGGGAAAATATATCGCATTTTTTTTAAAATACCTTTATGACAGGTCTGTATCATAACTCTATATATTTAATGCATGTGTCAGAATGCATTATAACATAATAATGCAGCAGTGGTCGGTGTGTTTTATACTTACTAGTTACTCTTTAAAGAAAATGGCTGTAAATTAAGATGTCATACACATATCACATAAACATTTTGTTAAACACTAGATAATTCTGTTGATAATTTCCGACAAGATAAAAAGTGTTATTTTTTTCACGTTTTCACTTTTGTGACTCAATTTGGTTAACGCTATCGGTTTGCTTTTCAGATCAATGCTATAATATTATGCTCACCCAATAAACCAGTAAATGCAAAGAATTGAAACTTATAGGCCAAGAGTGAACTTAGAAAAGTATTTTTGTAATTAATGTTATATTGTAACCTCCGTCTTAATGACAGAATTTTTCCCCAGAATTCATGGGAGATGAAGACCTGTATGTGTCATAAAATATATATTTTCCCACACAAAAGGGAATATTTATCACAGTATTTAAAGTAAAAAGTATTGAAGTGTTCTTTATTTTTTTGTCTGTAATCTGTTTGCATTTATTAAAATATTCTAAAAATAGTTTTAAATGTGTAGGTTTTTCGCTGCTTAAATTTTGTTTGTTTGTTTTCTCTACAATAAGAAAATAAGACTGATAAATATGTTTTGTTGCCAAAAAAATACTGTGTACCTACAAAAATGATAGGTAGCAAAAGAAGCAAGAGACGAAAAAATGCTTGACAATTTAATAAATTGCACAGAATAAGGAGCAACACTGGGACACCTTAATAAACGTCTCTCAATGAGTCAATGACTTTCAAAACCTCTTGAGTAGTCTACCACACAAGAAAAAATGCATGTTATGCAAAAGGCAACAGTACTGAGAGGAAGAAACGTTTTCAACTTGAGTAAAGATGCTGTAGTGGTGCTGAGATACACCTTGCTAAAGTTTAGAAAAAGTCTTGCATTTGGGCCAAGATTATTTTTGAATGTTGAAAATAAAACCAGCTATGACGTATGTTATTTATTTTAAATTAGGTTAATTTTTCATGTATTAAATTTATATATTTTTGCTCTGATGTTAAGACCTTGGAAATAACACAGCCAGTACAAATAATCCAAATAAAATTACATTTCCCACAATCACTTATGTTTGGATAAGGTAAACAGAGTTCGGAAAAATGTTTCTGCTGATCATGCTGGCAGACTTATCTTGGAAAAAATCAGGGAAGATGTAGTCAAACAAATGAACGAACGAATGAACGAATGAACGAACGAACGAAAGTCCAGTGATGAGCCCAACTCATACCCTTTAAGGGTTCCTCCATGCACCATGACAACTTCAGTGTTTTTAAGTTGTCATGGTGCAAGTATCCTGCGTGTGTAATGTTTCAGTCTGAAAAGCTGCTCATAAAGCAAAGAAATGACCAATGGACATAAAATCCAGAGGACAAAGCAAAGTCCCTATATGAATATAATTTAATTAAAACTAAATTATTTATATATGTTTAAAAAGGAACAGTAATAGAACCAAAAGGACAAAAAAAAAACACTAAAAAAAGGAAACAAAACCTATAAACACAAAATAAAGGGGAGCTCATAAGCTCTAAGTAAGAAATGGGGTAGAAGGGGTTAAGGAGCAATGGAGGCTGCTTGTTAAAGGAATGTTAAGGTAGAGACAATTATGAATCCTAATCGTATATAGGTTACAAGGTAGTTGTGGTGAGTAAAAAATATACTCAGAGAGTTTGAACAATATAATACCTATAGGATAGTACAGCAAGGAAATATATACAATGCAGCAATAAAATCATATAACGTAAGGATAGCAGAGGGATAATGAAAAACATTATATAGCTAAGTCTTCATTGAACTTGCTAAACACTGAATCGACTTCAAGATCGCTGTCTGAAAAAAATAATATTGTAATGAAGGCAAATAGCTAGGTTGATTGTAAAACAGAGACAAGTATAATGTAAATTCATCTGTTATCAGGTAGTTGTGGTGAGTAGAAAAAATATACTCACAGAGAGGTTGAACCCAATAGCTTAGTTGCTAAGCAGTAGAATACCTATGACATGATGCCTCAAGGTAATATATACAATATTGCAAAAAATTCTATAACCAAAAAATTGCGAAAGGATCCTGTCTCTAAAGAGAGTTTGTAGTTGAGCCCTCATTAAACTTGCTAAATGTTTAGTCGACTTCAAGGTTGCTGTCTGAAAAAATTATGCAAAGAGGGCTAAATGTAAAAGGAAGCAAAAAAATGCTTTAAACAAAAGACAAACCTTCCATGCTAACTAAACAATTGCCCTAATAATAAACCCCATTTAAGAGAGTTACCCCTCTAGAAATTTCTACCAAACCTTTCATCAGCTAACCATAGTGGTAACAAAAATTGTGCTGTGAGTTTAAAATAAAAATAGAGTAAACCTGACGCGCGTCTCAGCATTGCTAAAGCGCTTTTGTCTGGGGCATTAAGATGTTCAACCTGCTGTGGTGCTTTTTAAATGAGATTAGAGTGAGGTTTGTACCCGTATCAGCCAATGAGGACTGGGGGTATGCATTAACATACCAGCCATTAATCATGCTACTGTCATTTAATTCACGCATAATTTATGCAAATATCTGCCTATGTCAAGGTGCAGGCTTCAGTCAGTCTTATGCTGAGTTAGGTAGGCATTAGAAGTTCAGTTTGCCTGCCTGTCTCATGGTGCTGTAATGAACCATCGCTTGGGACCGGCAGAGAGAGATAAAAACACAGTGGGTGTGTGTAAGGCTTATAGGAGATGACCAATATGATAACTGTACTTTTTATGAATGACATGTGCCCGGCGAGACCCAGGTAAGACCAAGCTGGACCTAGGTAATCGATTCCAAAATGGTTTTCGCACATTACAGGGGAAGGGCGCCAGAGTACTCCTGGTACCATAACCACTACAGCGACCTTTGCGGCCTTTAAGAGATACAATTAAGGAAGAAGACATGCCTATGGAAGACTATCCATTGATAGTTTTCACTAATTTTCAGTGTTACCAACAAATGTATCTATAAAATGTAATATATAATTACATTAGAGCTTTAATCGTCACCAATTTATTTTTATTTTTTTCAATCTTTGTTTTATTGTGGCATAGAATGTACATGAAAGACAGTGGTGTGTCCTTGACATATACAGGGTAAGTCATAGTGTGAAAACAAGCAGATTGTGATCCATATGAAGACAAGTTATACATCGTATTAATTTGCGGTCAAGGTCACATTATGAGAAAACGCGCCACTTTTATAAGTATAGAAAACAACATCTATGCCTGGAATAATAATCTACACTAAAAAAATAGTTGAGTAACTGGCATAAATAGGTGCTTGAGAGTGAGTCCAAAATAAATGCCTTTAGAAATAATGTGGGTTAGGCATTTGTAGGAAAACTGGTGTAGTATATACGTTTCAGTACAGGCTAGGGGTATTAGGTTGTAAGACCACTGGGTCCACACCATGGGGATTATAACCTTATACTAAACTTGGACACTGGTTCCCCAAGATGGATATGAGGGTAGGTGCATCATATTAAGCTGCGCAATCGTAGTACTACTGAGGCTTAATGTCATCTCCTAATATCATAGCAAAAGAGATAAGTGGTAACACATCATAATTAACAGTAAAAATAAACAAATAAAATAAAATGTTGATCGATGTGAGCAAAAACATAGAAATACAGGTGGATGCGGTCAGGCATACAGTGGGTATTGGAGTAAGCAAATAAGTGGGTCAGATTATTGACTATCTGAGGGCTTGGGGTTCGAAGTCCCGAGTCAGTTGATGCCCTGGCTCGTTGGCAGGTGAAGGGGGTTGAGCGACATTATGAGACAGTCTGAACAAGACCACCCCACAGCCCCAGGCTGTCATAAAGGCCTGCAGCCATAGTCCATGAACTTGGGAGCTCAAAAAGGAGACCAAGATCTTCCCTTTAGGGGTACAGCAGTGGATCCTGATGGTCTGTCGCCGCCTGCGGCAATGGATCTTCCGCATCAGTGGTCGATGCACTAGGATCATATCCCTGTTGGTCTTCAGCCCGGGTAGGTCACGTGTGGTAGATTGTATTGCTGTTGTGGAAGGAGTGCCTAGGGGGGACCTGCTCTTCTCCGGTCTCTACTCTCTACGCTCTCTTTCTCCAACTGGAGCTGTTGTCGTCTTAAGGCGAGCTGATAGCTTGGACCAAACGTTTTCAAAGATCTTGGTCAGGCGTTGCTGTATCTGCTCACATGTGCCCTGTGTGATCATGGTAGGTTCCTGTACACGAGGTGGCAGCGTGTCTGCCATCTTGGGGTAATCTGCCCTGTCCAGAACCTGTGTTGGTGCAGGTGCTTGAAGGCAGTAGAGGTTAGTGGTGTTCGCCAGTGGGGACCGGGATAACCCCCACTTGTCTGGGGGGGACAGCTATGCGCTGGTCGGAGAACTGGGAGCTCAAACTCGAGTAGGCCTCAGTCTCTAAATTAGGGTAATCCAGCTCTGAATGGGCTTGTGTAAGGTATCCCCGGATACACCAATGGCAGCTTAGCAGGGTGAGTACCTATTAGGGTCAGAATGAGCACGTCGCCCGCAGCTAGCCCCGATTTTTAGGTGTTTGTGTTTTAACAAAATACGTCTGATCCGTTCAGCAGTTAAGCTCCACCCCTTAATCGTCACCAATTTAAGCTGAAATTTATTATAGTAAAATACATTTTCCTTTCATTAATTAGATTAACAGAGTTTAACGTTTCTCTATACACCCAGCTGATTGCAGATCCGCTATCTTTTGTCCATTTATTCATACATATTTTAAGACATTGTAAAACCCTAATACATTACTAGAGCTGGTAGCTTGTTTGGAGCAGTGGCTTGTAAACTGTAATTTTTTAAAAAAAAATTCTTAATTAAGCTTCTAATTTTATCTGCTTTTCAAAAATAGACACAGACAAAATAAATGAGATCTCCATCTGCATTTTTGCTAAAATGGAAATCCATCTGCACTAACAATATTCGGCTTTCTAGAGGAGTCTAGTCATTTTTCACTGTTTAATTTCCATGAATATTTTGCAATCTCCGTGTGTTGCGTCCGTTCTTTGTTCTTTACCCTGTTGCCAAGAAAAGTGCAAAGCAGATTTATGAGCTGCTAAAATTGCATTTGCAGGATTTCAAATGTCAAATTTCACTCCAGCTAAAAAACAAAAAACAATTAACATTTAGAACTGCACAGAAAATTGTTTGTCGCCTATTCCATTAGTCCTATGGAGCTAGCACGCCACTAAGATATTTACCACTAAAAGTGAACACTTGTCCTTAAGTCTATTAATTCTTCAGTGGGTTACTTCAAATAGATTGAAGGGTAAGTGTTGATTTTCATATATTCTACAATGCAAAGAAATATAGAATTCTTAATTATTACAACATGGATTTACATAAACTTGCCTATTCAAGATGTACTATGCAGAAAGGTAATTCATAGACATTTAATGTTGAGAAATAAAAGACAATGTGCTTTTATGATTATACTTATATGTAAAAAACTACACTACATGACTGTGCTGTAACAAAAGGAATATTCAGTTAGATCCCCCACAAAAAAAAAAAAAAGAATGTTGGTTTAGGACAAAGATGAATCCCAAAATACAGGTATTTGTGCGAAATGCGTAGGTTAATCTCAACTTCAAAGACAGCATAAGTGTCATCTGTATACAGAATATTGTTTAATAATTTGGAATAGATAGGACAACAGCAGAGAAAAGTGTTATTTATTATAAAAACAATAACTTTGTGGAATTATCTTCCTAAAAAGGCTGCTTTATCACAATCTGTAATGATGTTTAAACCATTTCCGGTTGATATTTTTGAAAAACAGAATATTTAAGAATACAATAATTAATATGTGGGATAACAGCTTGTACATCCAAGGGAATATTTGAGCGCCACTATAGAGTCTAGAAAGATTTTAACCACAAAAATTGGAAAACCACTTCAAATTAGGGTTTTCACCTTCTTATGGATCAACAGCAGTAACAGAGATTTCTGATGAGCCTATTTTTTTTTTTTAAAGTAACTATAGAACAATGTAATTGGAGATGCCTGTAAAACTATATTTGGGAAATCATTACAACCATTACAATCTTAGCACTGCTTCAAGCAAGATATTATTTACAATTAAATATTATATGATTATAAAAATCAAGCATATGATTTTTAACCTTGTGCTTGTTTTTGTGCTTGTAAGTTGCCATTAAGCATAATTAATTCCAGCAAACAGTAGAGTTTTGTGATTACAAAATACCAACCTGTTTTCACAGTCAAACAGTCTTTAAAGGGACACTATAGTCACCTGAACAACTTTAGCTTAATGAAGCAGTTTTGGCGTATAGAACATGCCCCTGTAGCCTCACTGCTCAATCCTCTGCCATTTAGGAGTTAAATCCCTTTGTTTATGAACCCTAGTCACACCTCCCTGCATGTGACTTGCACCGCCTTCCATAAACACTTCCTGTAAAGAGAGCCCTATTTAGGCTTTCTTTATTGCAAGTTCTGTTTAATTAAGATTTTCTTATCCCCTGCTATGTTAATAGCTTGCTAGACCCTGCAAGAGCCTCCTATATGTGATTAAAGTTCAATTTAGAGATTGAGATACAATTATTTAAAGGTAAATTACATCTGTTTGAAAGTGAAACCAGTTTTTTTTCATGCAGGCTCTGTCAATCATAGCCAGGGGAGGTGTGGCTAGGACTGCATAAACAGAAACAAAGTGATTTAACTCCTAAATGACAGTGAATTGAGCAGTGAAATTGCAGGGGGATGATCTATACACTAAAACTGCTTTATTTAGCTAAAGTAATTTAGGTGACTATAGAGTTCCTTTAATCTCTCCAGACTACGCACCCAGCCTCCACTGGTACCAACCACCAGTTGAAGTTTACCATTTAGCTGACGGGTGTGTTTTACAGTTAATTACAATAGGAATTATAACAGGATATAGTAAAAGGTTCACCATGGAGGAAGTTGCCCTGATGTACTTATCCTCTAAACATCAAATTCTACTGAATTGAAGACAGTATTGTTAAATTCATGCAAAAATTCCCTAAGTGAGCAATTATCACAGCTTAGCTATTTTAACCTACGTAATGAAATGTGTTTTTCAATTCACTACAATTCTCAGTGAATTAAAACTCATTAATTTTTCCTTACCATCTAACGACGCATTTTACAGGTATTCATAGAAAACAACACAATGCTTACAGATAAGCTTTAGAGTTTAAATATTCTTAAATATTGAATACAGGCCTCTTCTCCTGTTTTATATATTGGACGTTTGCAGATACTTGTCTTTTCCTCATTGTACCTCCCTGAAGTAGGTGTAAGATTGAGTGAGTTGGAGACTGCATTTGACCTCCATGTAATTTTTATTGTCTAACATGTAACCCTGGTCTAACTTGGGGTTTCTCATCTTCAATTAATGAGATATGTTAAAAGTTATAGCAGCCCCTAATTACCAGTTGTTAAATGTCAAATTTTGTGGCATGAAATCAGCCACAAGTCACTAACTTTACTGACAGTGATTTGAAAGATTTCTGGTTTGTCCGGAACTGAATGCGACAAGGATAGAAGCAAGCCCTTGGTACTTAACAAGCTGTTAGTCTCTGTAGTGAAAGGCAAGTTTTTTTAGAGTCAAAGTAGAGAGAGGGGTTGAAAAAATGACCTTGAGAAAAGAAGATCCTTGGATCACTGGTTATCACTATTTATAGCAAATGATGGCTCCAGGCTCAAAAGTACCCTTGATATAAATATACACTTTTTGTCTCACAACTCATATATTTTCCAAGATTTCATTTTTCTATATTACAGAAATAAAAACGACTACAACCTGTTGGATTATGTAATATGCATGGGCATCAGCTTAAATTTCCATTATCTGCCCAGAAACGTAAGCATTTCCTAATCCTTAAAGGACCAAAAACTATTCTATCAGAACACAAGCCGTCAAAATAAAAATAGAATGTTTCATACATGTAACAACAACAACAGGATAGCATCAATGCAAAATAAGCAGAACAATCTATGTTGGCATGAGGTCTTGAGGGAATTGATTATAATGATGGTATAAAGTGGCATCGGTCATTAAGGTATTTAATGGTGATTTATTGATGCAGCAGTTAAGCAATAGGCAATATTTTGGTCTATAAGACCTTTGCTAAACTTCTCTCATGGTTTGATTGTGAACTACATGAAGATTGACTCAGACCTTTCATGGTCCTATATGCAGGTTCTAAAGTGCTAGGTGGGATGTTTTGTACATTCCACATGGGTAAGAGAGATACACATGGGTGCCAATGCTGCGCTTTCAGGAGGGACCATCAGGAACCCCAAAGGCCTACATGCTAATTTTCTCTTTGAATGCTTCCTAAAAATGCTAACATTATTATGGATGGATGAATAGATGGGTAGATGGACAGACATACATACAAAGTTCAAAACTAGAGCACAAACCATAATTAAAAACAGTTCAGTAATAACCATAAGTTCAGTAATAACCATGAGTAATAAACAGTTCAGTAATAACCATGAGGATCTGTTTTTCTACGCTAACCAAGACATTTTGCGGTCTTGGTCCTAGGTCAACAGTGTGCCCCTTTGAAGCAAAAACACACTGCGTGAATCCATGCGCACATATTCAATTTCCCAAATATAGATAGCTACACAAATATCTAATTAGAGGACCATGTTTACAAAATTGTTGTTCACACTCACACATACATTGACACACACACATATATGCATAGATACACATTAATGCATACACCAATACAATTGTATTGGTAAGTTATTTTTTACAAGTTTCAGTAGGGATAACTTAAATTTCACCTATAGTGCTCCACTCACAATTTTACTTAGGTGTCACCTGATAATTGTATTGTTTTCTAATATTACATCGTTTTGTGGGTCACAGGGTGATTGTCCACGAGTATTCCAGCTTCTCACATATAAAGCTATTTTTAAGTGCCTGTATATACATCTTCACATTATTATTGGACACATTAATACAGACCTAGACACTACCTTACAAAGATACGCATTTACCCATACCTAAACACACATAGAGACACACTCACATAGACCAAAACACACACACAAAGATACAGAAACATAGACCAGAAAACACAGTCACGTAGATACACACATACTTAAATACACACTCAAACATAGAGTTACATACTCATTCACAAACATTCCTTAAAATAACTATGCATTCCAACATTCTACTGAAACTCATTTTTCCAGGAAAAAAGAGAAACATCAATCAATTCCTTAAAGTAAGTCAGCAGTAGAGTTGTGTACTGTAAGCACACACTTTCCTGCTCCCCCGTGGCGTGAAGTTGCATATTAAAAAGGCAGCATATGCCAAGATATAATTCTGACATCTGTTTCCTGTATCTATGTGAATATGCATTGGGGGCTGCCCAATATACAGAATTTTTTCTGGGTCCCCTGAAACTCCAAAATAGGATAGCAGGTGCCAGGCAGCCAGTAATCAATGCTCTGCCCAGCACCTAGAGATTAGATATATAGCCTGAGAGTGAAATAAAACAAACAGGGTTTTCAAGGCCAGAGTATCTGAAATGAAAGCACACGATCATTTTTGTTCAGTTTGTACATTTTGACCTTAAATTTACTTTGAATTCACCTTGGTATATCGCTTTAGTGCTTAGCCCTGATAAAGAGAACTGAAACCATACTAGAGCATGGTAGAGAACACCGAGAGAGAACACAGAGAGAACACAGAGAGAGAGAGAACACTGAGAGAGAACACTGAGAGAGAACCCTACACGGAGAGAGAACACCGAGAGAGAACACCGAGAGAGAACACAGAGAGAGTACACAAAGAAAGAACACTGAGAGAGTACACAGAGAGAGAACACTGAGAGAGAACACAGAGAGAGTACACGGAGAGAGAACACTGAGAGAGAACACAGAGAGTACACGGAGAGAGAACACAGAGAGAGAACACCGAGAGAGAACACCGAGAGAGAACACAGAGAGAGAACACAGAGAGAGAACACAGAGAGAACACAGAGAGTACACGGAGAGAGAACACCGAGAGAGAACACCGAGAGAGAACACAGAGAGAGTACACAAAGAAAGAACACTGAGAGAGTACACAGAGAGAGAACACTGAGAGAGAACACAGAGAGAGTACACGGAGAGAGAACACTGAGAGAGAACACAGAGAGTACACGGAGAGAGAACACCGAGAGAGAACACCGAGAGAGAACACCGAGAGAGAACACCGAGAGAGAACACAGAGAGAGAACACAGAGAGAGAACACTGAGAGAGAACACTGAGAGAGAACACTGAGAGAGAACACCGAGAGAGTACACTAGAGAGAGTACACCGAGAGAGAACACCGAGAGAGAACACAGAGAAAGAACACTGAGGGACAGATTTACACCTCAGGTACTTGTAGGCAGCAGCAGGTGCAGTTGGTGTGGCTGCAGCAGTGCCCGCAAGCTCAGGGGGTTCATCGGGTGGCTTGTGCATTTAGGGCCACCCGATGGCCATCTCTGATCAAGGGCCCGGCCAGGCACTGTGGCAATTTAAATGAGAAACCAGACACCCTGCTCTATATGAAGTCGCAGTGCTGGGAGGAAGTAAGTATAAGTCACTTCCTCCCAGCTTACCAACAAGATGTGAAGAAGAGAGAGAGAGACGAGAGAACCAGAGAGGAGGAGGAGTCTGGACCAGACTCACATCAGCCAAATGTCACTGGATCTTAAGGAAGCCGCCCACATGCACCAAGAAAGTATGGAAGCAGAGTGGGAATTAAAAATATGTAAGTTGTTAACTGTGTGTGTATATGTCAGTGTGTGTAGATGTGTGGATCTTGTGTGTGTGTGTATATATGTGTTATCTATGTGTATATGTGTCAGTATGTATATGTTTGCACCTGTGTGTGTACATGTGTGTATATGTGTGCATCTGTGTGTGTCAGTGTCTCATGTATCAGGGCGTGCTTCAATATTTGTGTGTGTGTGTCTCAGTGCGTATGTGTGAGGCAGTATATGTGCATATGTGCATACATCCCAGCATTCAAAAGCAAAATCTACATAAAACCACATTCAAACACAACCATTACATACAAGTACACTACTGCTTTCAAATAGCAACAGTACATGCAAACACACAACTGCATTCAAATGCCAACACTACACACAAATACATACATGCATTCAAACATACAAAAACATGCTTATAATCAAACACAGTTTATTATGTTATTATTTATATAGCGCCAACAAATTCTGCAGCGCTTTACAGTGGGTGGACGAACAAAGATGTAGTTGTAACCAGACAAGTTGGACACACAGGAACAGAGGGGTTGAGGGCCCTGCTCAATGAGCTTACATGCTAGAGGGAGTGGGAGCTCTGCAAGGATGGGAACATTGAGATCCCCAGCTGGAAAAACATTGTGAAAAATGTATTACAGAGGGGATCTACCTTTTGGCCAGGCTTGTGCTAGAGTTGGCCCCAAACAATTCTTGCATTATGACACTTTCTTCTGCCAATGCCTGTAAGTAAAGAATTCAAAGGTGCCCTCTACTTACCCCCCCACATGTCCAAAAGATAATGTTAGAAGTGGTTAGGGTAAAGGATGTTTAAAGGACCACTATAGTGCCAGGAAAACATACTCGTTTTCCTTGCACTATAGTGCCCTGAGGGTGCCCCCACCCTCAGGGTCCCCCTCCCGCCCGGCTCTGGAAGGGGGAAAGGGTTCCCCTCCCGCCCGGCTCTGGAAGGGGGAAAGGGTTAAAAACTTACCTTTTTCCAGCGCTGGGCGGGGAGCTCTCTGCTTCCTCTCCTCCTCCGTTCCTCCTCCTGGGCTGAATGCGCACGCGCAGCAAGAGCTGCGCGCGTATTCAGCCCGTCGCATAGGAAAGCATTTACAATGCTTTCCTATGGACGCTTGCGTGCTCTCACTGTGAAAATCACAGTGAGGAGCACGCAAGCGCCTCTAGTGGCTGTCAATGAGACAGCCACTAGAGGATTTGGAGGCTGGCTTAACCCATTGATAAACATAGCAGTTTCTCTGAAACTGCTATGTTTATAAAAAAATGGGTTAACCCTAGAAGGACCTGGCACCCAGACCACTTCATTAAGCTGAAGTGGTCTGGGTGCCTAGAGTGGTCCTTTAAGGGTAGAGACATGTTAATATCAGCATTAGATTACAGAAGATTAAAAGATCAGTTATAATTGTAGTATAAGGGTTGTTTATGGTGAAAATGTGATTAAATGTAGTATTTGGGTACATGTGGTGCTTGGGATTATTAAATTTAGGGTTAGAATTGGATTAAATTTAATATTGGGATACATGGGGTGCTTTAAGCTTTGGAGCTAAGCTTAGGATAAAGGTAAATATTTTTGCAGGTTTAATGTGCTTACATTTAGGACAAATGAAAGTGTCTGCTTAGGTTTTGGGGTGAATTAATTTAGGGTTAGGGAAAATGGGTGTTTAGGACATCTGTTGTTTGATGGGTTATTTGCAAAGTACTCACCATCCTCTCGTTTTCTCAGCCTCCAATGCATGATTGTTGAGCTGCATAAACTGTTGCTGCTCCTCCTGCAAGGCATTTCCTGTGTGAGAGGCTGTTAGTGGGCAGATGGGAAGTGATCTCTTCCACTTCCTGTTCAGCCTCACATACAGACAGTGGAGGACCTGGGACAGCACTGAGTGTTACACTCTCTGTAACTGTTTCTGCTGCTCTGATACTTAGGATGACTGTGCTACAGAGGACACTGACCAAGGCTCCTGGTATTTCTCTTCCCACCAGCACACTTAAATAGCATAAAGGCACATTATTAATATTGAAAACAAGTGCCCCCTTATAGGACATGCGTCAGTAGGCAGGCACCTTTTCTGCATAATGTGAAACCTGGCCCTGGGCGTGGCACTCAGCTAAGGGGTGACATTTTTAGGTAAGCTTCTAGTGGCATTGTCAAGCCGTGCCCGGGTGTGCAAGCAAGAAAAAAATTTTTTTTTAAAAAGTGCCGTAATCTCAGATTCCTAAAATCTGTGTAAGTGGATTATTGAAGCATTTGAAAGGTAACAGAGGATGAGATAAATCAGGTATAAATGAAATGGCAGGAAAAGATACAGTCAGTGTCAGGTCACATTCCACAAATAGCTCTGAACACAAAAACACAATACTCCCCACTCGCTGGCATTTTAAATGAATATTAATACTTTATGCCAAGGTTGAAAACAAATTTCTTTAGAAGAGGTTCTGGAATTCAAGCAAAAGCATTAAGAATAGCTAATGGTATTAAATACAACTTAGAGTGTATAAAATAGTACCATACTGTATGTCAATATAAAGTGGGATTTTTAGTGAATGAAAAACAAACTCACATTTTTCAGAGCCTTTTCTATGTATGTATGCTCTAAACACTTTAGCCTCCATGCCTTTAAGGTGGCAACCTTAACCCTCTTCTGTTTATAAATCCTTTATTTCTCACACAGGATCATATATTGGAGAGAAAAAACAGAAGACACATGCAAGGACACTTCTGAGTGTAGTATTCAGGATTTAGATGTATAAATATCCCAATTGGAATATAAGGCTCACCCTATTTAGAGCCTGGCTCTAAGTATGAAGATTTTGTGTCTATTTGTAGGGTGACACCGCCCTCTTTAGAATCAGGATACAATATGGAGATGAGGATACATGAGTTTCAAAGGGTATTTATTTCTAAGAAAGTTAAAATTACAAAATAATAAAATCAAATACAATTAAAATACAGTAAAAAAAAAAAAAAAAAAGTCCTCTAATCCTCTGTTGCACCAAGACGCGTTTCGCCTGTAATATCAGCTTTTTCAATCGGTATATCTCCATGTTTCAAGATGTTTAGATGTTTGAATTCTCCGTCTCTTCTATGTTTCATCCGATCGTAGCGTAATCCTACAGGTGTCCTGTGTTTCAATGTAGGATTATGCTAGGATTGGACGAAACTTAGAAGAGGCTGAGAATTCAAACATCTAAAAGACGAACAGCAGGATATGGAGATATACCGATTGAAAAGGCCGATATTACGGGCGAAGCGTGTCTTGGTGTATAGAGCCTATATCCATAGAAAAGACACAAAAAATGTCAGTTTGTTTTTCACTCACTAAAAATCTCACTTTATATGGACATACTGTATTGCACTGTTTTATGTCCTTTCTTCTTTATTCATTCTCATGTACAACCCCAATCTATATTGAGGGGTAAGTGTGTTTTCTTGCAATACATACACAGCGCTACACCATTTAGACACCTAGTTATCGTTTTTGGTGGTTTTTGTATATGTTACAGTGGTTTTTTGGAGTACCCACAGAGTGTATATAGCAGCTTCACTAAAATAAGCACTTAAGTAAAAGCGCTATTATTCCACATTTTCTTTTTTTTTTTTTAAACAACTTAGGGTGTGTCTAGACAGAGGCAGAGACACAGAAGTCCTCAGTACTTTGAGCATTTCCAGCTTTGAAGCTTAGGTACTTGTATGCATACCTCATTTGGGAAGGGAAAACCAGGACAGGGTGGGGCGTTATGGGCGGGGCCCTGAGGGGGCATTGCAAGAGACACAACCAATTACACTAGCAATGGCCATATTCACACTGAGAGGTTCCTTGGCCGGGCCCCAGCCTTCAGGACCATGCAGGAAGAGCTGCTGAAGAGCTAATTATGTAATTGCGCTGTCCTGCCCGGGAACAGCTCCCGGGCACTTGGGACTCTGTGCATTTATCTAGTCCAAATTTCAATCCACTGTCTTCAATTTCAGTGAGTGTTTGAGATACGCTCTTATGATGTCCACATTAATGAGATCCGAACATCAGGGAAGATACATATCAGATGCAATGAATAAAAAAAAAAATTCAATTTATTTTTTCATTTTGTTATCAGGTAAGACAAGCTATACATTGTGTAAATTGTATAGTAAGTGTACGGTGTGCTACAGTATAAAAGATTATCCACTAAAGGGTGAATTGTCAGGAATTCAGGGGAATTTTACATTTCAGGGGGCAACGGCAAAATTGGAAAAAAATCCAGTTTGGCTATTTTCAGCTAAACTTTGAAATTTCTTTTAGAATTCACACTTTAGTGTGCTTGACTAAATCTTATTTTTGTATTTTTTTTTAGCTGTTTTTTTATGCATACTGCCCTGAACACAGTATATTTATCTAACACATTTATGTTCTCCTGCCAAACGTCCAGTCCATATTCCAATACATTTTCAGCTGTTGAACGATTCTCAATGTGGAAGACAATTAGGAAATGGGTTACAGCCAGCAAGTAGAGTATTAAATGCACTGACAAGTTGCAAATTCAAACAGGTCATGAAAAACATAAAAACACTTATGACATCCAATTTCCTTCTCAAGGATTTGAGATCTGAGAGCCTGTTGCATCTTTTCATTTATCCAGTGTTGTCTGCTCCCACCTCCACACATCTAACCTCAGATGCTAGTCTAGAACATTAACTTTTTCATCATAAGGACACAAGCACTTTCTTTGAAAATCTGTCCTTCCAAAGCACTGACTCTGTTTCACACAACTCACTGCACATATTCAAAGATATTGTTAAATCGTTGGCCTTTTTCTTGATTGGTTTTAGTCTTTGACATACCTTTCTTGTTGAAGGCAGTGTTCCGTTGTAAACACTAACTGTTGTCGGATAAATTGCTGTTGGTTGGATATGGTTATCAGAAAAACAAATATATTTATTTTAAGTTGAATGTTTCATGCCTGCTTGTGAATTCTTGTAAAGAGAGATGATTCATATTGAAGAATTAAAAAAAAAAAAAAAAAAAGATAAGGTAAGAGAGTTTATACTGTCAAGGTAAAAGTAAGCACTGAATACACACAAAAAATAAGGACAAATTTAACCTGTAACAAAGAATACATTTCAAATAACTTAGTAACTGATAAAATCTTTATTATTATTATGATGATATTTATAGAGCGTCGTCAATTTCCGCAGCGCTTTACAATGGGTGGACGAACAGACATGTAGTTGTAACCAGACAAGTTGGACACACAGGAACAGAGGAGTTGAAGGCCCTGCTCAATGAGCTTACATGCTAGAGGGAGTGGGGTAAAACGACACAAAAAGGTAAGGATAGTATTAGACTAATGACAGTTGCCCAAACAAAACATTTTACTCTATGGCTGTCTTTAGCTTCCCCAAAGCCTGGTTCACAGTTAAGCGAACCAGACAATGTAATGATCTAGGTCAGGGGTAGGCAACCTTTGGCACTCCAGATGTTGTGGAATACATCCCCCATAATGCTCCTACGCCCATAATGCGGGCAAAGCATCATGGGAGATGTAGTCCAAAACATCTGCAGTGCTGAAGGTTGCCTATGCCTGATTCTAGGTAATGCTGCATTGTTCTTGTTCTAAATTACATTTTAATTACATAAATTATTAATAAGTCACCTCAGACTCAGAACAGCCCTGACACTCCCATTCCCACCCATAAAACTAAAGTGTCCATCTTTGGCCATATAAAATGTGCAAGAATTAAAGGGCTACTCTAAAATGGCTTCATTTACTTTGTTGGGATTAAACTTACTTGGAATCACTGCCTCCCTTGTGAGGTCCAATCAAATGCTTCTATTCAAATATATTATGAACGCAGGTAGGTGGGAACAGAGCACAAGAAGGGAGGGAAGATCACAGTTTCCCCACAGCTCCACGAGGGGAGAAGCTCAATGTGCCTGTCACCAATGCTCTTTGCACACTGACAATAGATGTATATTTTGCACAGAATTCACATTAGGCAGCCCGGAACACACCCTGTCCCAAAAGTGCAAATATCTCAGTATGTGCAGCATTTCCAGAGATGCACATACAGACTCCTGCCACCATGACCACTTCTAAAAGCAAAAGTGGTTATGGTGGCTGGAGTGAATGCTTCAATTCACTAAACTCCAGATTGGAGTGAATTATCAGTATTAATGAAATTTTTTCCAAATAAGCTATTGTTGCCTAAATGTAGCCATTCAGATTACAATTTGCTAAAAATTTTGGTTAAAATATGAAGCTTATTAAATAAACTCTTAAACTTTTTAGTATTATTGCCATGTGTCATCTGGTACAAATAAAATTAGATATGAATTGAATGCAAGAAGCCACAATAACATAGAAAAGGGAAAAAACAAGGAGGTGCAGAAAATGGTGTAGGAGTAACAAGAAAAAAAAATATCGAATTATAAATTTAGTAGAGACACAGGTAAAACAGATATTTAGAAATAAACAAAAAAGTAAGAAGGAGAGTGACGAATAACAGCAATATGTCCATCTTGTAAAACAATACGCCCACAAATAGTGTGGGAACAGGTAACCAGGAGAACTCAACTGGCACTGACTGCGAGGAGACAAAGCAGTCTCAGAGGAGAAACAAAATAAAATATAAAAAGGGGGAACAGGGACAAAAGAATGATAGGAGCTCTAGATGCAGTTTCTGTGTAGAGATAGCTGAGATTAAGAACTTCTACAAGGCAAACAATGGAGAAGGATGATGGTCAAACTCAATGGGGGAGCTGGAGGACAATAAATAGAGTTCGTTGTCAGTCAATGCCTCGTTGTAACGCTAATAGTGTCATGCATGACACAGGGTATACGAAAGTGGCAGTGCCCATGAAGATAAAAAAAAGGACAGCCTGACATATGAAAAAATGTTGATATACCTGGCTTCAGTGGCGGCTCAAGACTTTGTGAGGCCTTAGGCGAAACTCAAAAATGAGGCCCCCACTAACACTCATAGTGAAAAAATATATAGGGGTTGCATTGTGTGTGTATAATGAGCTGTAGTTATATTGAAGGGCGAGCCAGTCTCTGTATTCATTGTTCAGAGGCTTGCAGTGTTGTGGCTCCCTGTGTCGCTCAGTTGTGAGCTCTCTGACTGTAGTTATGGCATAATTTGCAAACTAAATGAAGTTTATACATGATTGCCGTGTATGGTTGCATAGCCTGGCAGTCATGTATACAGAAGTGCCTGTGTGCAAGGGTTATTGCAAACAGAAATTAAAATTTTGATTGGGTAAAAAAAAACTTTAAAAAACCACCTACAAAATAATAAAGTTATAGATAAGAAAACTGTCACATATACATTTCCCCCGCACATTGTGTAATCTCTTAACATATATATTATCCCATATGTTATTTACACGTGTCTCCATGTTTTGTATATGTATGTATATAATTAATATTTTATTTCTTGCCGCTTTAACTTTGCTTTGCCCGTACCATACCACCCTCACATTGCAACCATAGACACACACACTAATACATGAACACCGGGGCCAAACTGGGGATACAAAGCAGCCCTGGAAAAAAAATCTATGCCAGCCCCATAAGTCATTGCGCCATATATTGTCGCATGTAATATGTAAGGCTATGTCTTGCCACCCCAAATCTATATTGCATTTTCTAATATAAAATATTGGTCCTTTCAGAGTAAAACATTTAATTATACAGTAATCATACTCACATGCAGACACAGACAATCTCACTGACACACACAATCTCATTGAAACACAGCCTCGTAGAAAAACAAACAATCTCACTGATATACATAAACTCATTGACATAAAAACACAAGCTCACTCACTAGCAGGCACATACACACATGCAAGCAAGCTCACTCACTAGCAGGCGCACACACAGCTTAATGTAGTGGTTCTGGTGTCTATAGCCTGTCCCTGCAGTCTTTTCAGTGTAAAAACTGACTTTTCAGAGAAAAGGCAGTGTTTACATTGCTTCCTAGTGACAGCTCTAGTGACAGACACTCAGATGGTCACTAGAGGTGCTTCCTGTGTCAGTGCTGCACATGCGCTGAATGTTCCCCATAGAGATACATTGATTTAATGCATTTCTATAAGGAGATGCTGATTGGTGTAACGTTTTGCAGCCAATCCTATGGCTAAGCATTGGATTGGCTGAGATCATCAAGCTTGATGATCTCAGCCATACAGGCAGGGCCAGTCAAGGGCAGACCAGCACGGTGTGGGGGAAAAAAGGGAGTAAAAACACTATTTTTAAAACACACACATACACCATGACAGACACAGATACACACATATACCATGACAGACATACACACACACCCCATGACACACACATATTTCATGACAGACACCCACACACCTTAACAGACACACACCTTGACACCCACACACCATGACACAGACAAACCATAACACAGACACAACATAACACAGACACACATTACATGACACAGACAGACACACACACACACCATGACACAGACAGACAGACACACACACACACACACACACACACACACACACCATGACAGACAGACACACACACCATGATACAGACAGATACACACACACCATGATAGACAGACACACACACCATGACACAGACAGACAGACACACATACCATGACAGACACACACACCTTGACACAGACAGACCATGACACAGACAGACCGTGACACAGACAGACACACACACCATGACACAGACACACACACACCATGACAGACAGACACACACATCATGACAGACACACACATATACTCACACTGACAGACTGACACACATAATTGCTACGTGTGGGCGACCGGCCAGGGGGTCGTGCAGGGCAGACAGCTGTCTGTGCTGGCGGTCGCAGGGAGAGCTGTGCTGATGCTCCGGCCCCAGTCTCATTAAGTAGCGCGCAAGGGCGGGGGAGCAGAGCAGAAACAGCAAAGTTCCCTCCTGCGGCCGCCATCACAGCTCCCCCCTGCGGCCGCCAGCACAGACAGCTGTCTGCCCACCCCGAGGTGCAGGATATTTCCCGGTATCCCGGTGTGCCAGTCCGGTCCAGATGACCACATACAGGGAGTGCAGAATTATTAGGCAAGTTGTATTTTTGAGGATTAATTTTATTATTGAACAACAACCATGTTCTCAATGAACCCAAAAAACTCATTAATATCAAAGCTGAATATTTTGGAAGTAGTTTTTAGTTTGTTTTTAGTTTTAGCTATGTTAGGGGGATATCTGTGTGTGCAGGTGACTATTACTGTGCATAATTATTAGGCAACTTAACAAAAAACAAATATATACCCATTTCAATTATTTATTATTACCAGTGAAACCAATATAACATCTCAACATTCACAAATATACATTTCTGACATTCAAAAACAAAACAAAAACAAATCAGTGACCAATATAGCCACCTTTCTTTGCAAGGACACTCAAAAGCCTGCCATCCATGGATTCTGTCAGTGTTTTGATCTGTTCACCATCAACATTGCGTGCAGCAGCAACCACAGCCTCCCAGACACTGTTCAGAGAGGTGTACTGTTTTCCCTCCTTGTAAATCTCACATTTGATGATGGACCACAGGTTCTCAATGGGGTTCAGATCAGGTGAACAAGGAGGCCATGTCATTAGATTTTCTTCTTTTATACCCTTTCTTGCCAGCCACGCTGTGGAGTACTTGGACGCGTGTGATGGAGCATTGTCCTGCATGAAAATCATGTTTTTCTTGAAGGATGCAGACTTCTTCCTGTACCACTGCTTGAAGAAGGTATCTTCCAGGAACTGGCAGTAGGACTGGGAGTTGAGCTTGACTCCATCCTCAACCCGAAAAGGCCCCACAAGCTCATCTTTGATGATACCAGCCCAAACCAGTACTCCACCTCCACCTTGCTGGCGTCTGAGTCGGACTGGAGCTCTCTGCCCTTTACCAATCCAGCCACGGGCCCATCCATCTGGCCCATCAAGACTCACTCTCATTTCATCAGTCCATAAAACCTTAGAAAAATCAGTCTTGAGATATTTCTTGGCCCAGTCTTGACGTTTCAGCTTGTGTGTCTTGTTCAGTGGTGGTAGTCTTTCAGCCTTTCTTACCTTAGCCATGTCTCTGAGTATTGCACACCTTGTGCTTTTGGGCACTCCAGTGATGTTGCAGCTCTGAAATATGGCCAAACTGGTGGCAAGTGGCATCGTGGCAGCTGCACGCGTGACTTTTCTCAGTTCATGGGCAGTTATTTTGCGCCTTGGTTTTTCCACACGCTTCTTGCGACCCTGTTGACTATTTTGAATGAAACGCTTGATTGTTCGATGATCACGCTTCAGAAGCTTTGCAATTTTAAGAGTGCTGCATCCCTCTGCAAGATATCTCACTATTTTGACTTTTCTGAGCCTGTCAAGTCCTTCTTTTGACCCATTTTGCCAAAGGAAAGGAAGTTGCCTAATAATTATGCACACCTGATATAGGGTGTTGATGTCATTAGACCACACACCTTCTCATTACAGAGATGCACATCACCTAATATGCTTAATTGGTAGTAGGCTTTCGAGCCTATACAGCTTGGAGTAAGACAACATGCATAAAGAGGATGATGTGGTCAAAATACTCATTTGCCTAATAATTCTGCACTCCCTGTATACACACTGTTACATGCACACATATATACGATAAAAAACACATTGACACTTGCATGGGCATCTGCAGGAATTTTTCCAGGGGGGGCGCATAATTGTAATAACATCCATGCTTGGTCCCTTTTTGACAGTGTCATGAAGGGGAGGAGCATAGTCATTATCACATAAAGCCAGGGTGAATAGCGTTTTCACAACTATGGTGTCAGGATTACATGTTTGTTTTTCTGACACTATAGTGTTCCCTTAAGCAAATTAAAGGAACATTCTGGTCACCATAACAACTTCATCTAATTGAAAATGCTATGATGCCAGGAGGCCCCTGGGTGCTCTCTTTCCTTTAAGGGGTTAAGCCGCTCTCAAATGGTTTAACTCTATGGGCTTCCTCAAGCTCCAGATCTCCAGGTCGCTCAGTGGTATTCGGCTTCTGAAACGGAGTGTCAGGAAGTGCAGATTGACGTTAGGCATGGGTGCCGCTGATTGGCTAGAGTGGTTAGCTGACGCTCTAAGCCAATTGCTAGTTCCCGATTCATAAAATTTTTATGAATGGGGAGCTACTGATTGGCTTAGAGTGCCAGCTGACCGTTGTAGCTAATCAGTGGCACCCCTACCTAGCGTCCCTCTGTGTTTCCTGACACTCAGTAAATAAAAGTGAACACATTAACACTGATATGTTTTTTACCTGGGGAGATGAGAAGGTCCAAAGTTTCCTGCCAGGCCCAGGTACCAAAGCCTTATGATGTGGTGTCCAGAATGAAGTGGAGGGATCACTTCACTTGTCCTTCCTGCTCCAATCTCATTTTCTTCTCCATTTGACACAGTCTTCTTTTTCTTCTGACACTGTCTTCTCTCCTCCTTGGCTCCTTCTGCTCCTTTACCTTTCTGCTACTCTCTGCTTATTTTGCGCCCTTCTGCTCCTTTCTCTTTCTGCTCCTTGCTGCCCCTTGCAGACCCTTCCTGCTCCTTGCTGCCCCTTCCTACTCCTTGCTGACCCCTCTTGCACCTGGCATACCCTTCCTACTGCTTGCTGACCCCTCCTGCCCCTTGCAGACAATTTCTACTCCTTTCTGACCCCTCCTTCTCCTTGCAGACCCTTCCTACTCCTTGCTGACCCCTCCTGCTCCTTGCTGCTCCTTCTTGCTTCTTGTTGACCCTTCCTGCTTCTTGCTGACCTCTTCTGCTCCTTGCTGACCCTTCCTACTCCTTGCTGACCCCCTCCTGCCCTTGCATACCCTTCCTACTCCTTGCTGCCCCCTCCTGCCCCTTGCAGACCTTTACTACTCCTTGCTGACCCCTCCTGCTCCTTGCTGCCCCTTCCTACTCATTGCTGACTCCTCCCGCCCCTTGCAGACCCTTCCTACTCCTTGCTGACCCCTCCTGCTCCTTGCTGACCCCTCCTGCTCCTTGCTGCTCCTTCCTGCTTCTTGCTGACTCTTCCTGCTCCTTGCTGACCCCTCCTACTCCTTGCTGCTCCTTCTTACTCCTTGCTGACCCCTCCTGCCCCTTGAATTCCCTTCCTACTCCTTGCTGACCCCTCCTGCTCCTTGCTGCCTCTTTCTACTCCTTGCTGAACCCTCCTGTCCCTTGCAGACCCTCCCTACTCCTTGCTGACCCCTCCTGCTCCTTGCTGCCCCTTCCTACTCCTTGCTGACCCCGCCAGACCCTTGCAGACCCTTCCTGCTCCTTGCTGCCCCTTCTTGCTCATTTCTGCTCCTTCTACTTCACCCTCCTGCAAACCTTTCCTACCCGTTCCTGCTTCTTGCTGCCCCTTCCGCCCTTCCTACTCCTTGCTGACCCCTCCTGCCCCTTGCATACCCTTCCTACATCTTGCTGACCCCTTCTGCTCCTTGCTGCCCCTTCCTACCCCTTGCTGACGCCTCCTGCCCCTTTCAGACCCTTCCTACACCTTGCTGACCCCTCCTGCTCCTTGCTGCCCCTTCCTACTCCTTGCTGACTCCTCCGCCCCTTGCAGACCCTTCCTGCTCCTTGCTGACCCCTCCTGCTCCTTGCTGACCCCTCCTGCTCCTTGCTGCTCCTTCTTGCTTCTTGTTGACCCTTCCTGCTCCTTGCTGACCCCTCCTGCTCCTTGCTGCCCCTTCCTACCCCTTGCTGACGCCTCTTGCCCCTTGCAGACCCTTCCTACACCTTGCTGACCCCTCCTGCTCCTTGCTGCCCCTTCCTACTCCTTGCTGACTCCTCCCGCCCCTTGCAGACCCTTCCTACTCCTTGCTGACCCCTCCTGCTCCTTGCTGCTCCTTCTTGCTTCTTGTTGACCCTTCCTGCTCCTTGCTGACCCCTCCTGCTCCTTGCTGCCCCTTCCTACTCCTTGCTGACCCTTCCCCCCTGCGGACACCCATGTGCACATGCACACATAAACACAATATTGCACAGAGACACACACTGACAAATACAGACATGCAGTCACAATGTGTATCTGGCTGTGTGGATTTGTGAGTGTATCTGGCATTGTCTACCTGTGTATGTGCCTGAGAGTGTGTGTCTGACAGTGAGAATCCTTGTTTGTGAATGTATGTATCTGTGAGCATGTGTATGTTTGTTTATGTGACTATGTGTATGGCGTAACTGACTGCTGTGTATTGTGTGTTTGGAGGAGGGGGGGACTGCCTATGACCATGATTGTGTGTATGATGAATGTTTTCAGGGTGTGACAGGGTGCGCAAAGGCGTAACTGTTGCAGGGTGAGGGGATTCATGAGA
This sequence comes from Pelobates cultripes, assembly GCA_933207985.1. Taxonomy (NCBI): domain Eukaryota; kingdom Metazoa; phylum Chordata; class Amphibia; order Anura; family Pelobatidae; genus Pelobates; species Pelobates cultripes. Next base: position 127,338,914 of record OW240918.1, on the reverse strand, counting down.
CAGGGTTGGGGGGTGAGTGTGACATGGTTGAAAGAGGGAGTGTGACAGGGTGAGGGGAAGAAAGTGTGACAGGATTAGAGGCTTTAATGTGACAGGGTGAGTGTGGCACGGTTGGAGGACAATATGGGGGGCAGTGTGGGGGAGCAGAGTGTGTGGGAGACAGTGTGAGGGGCAGGGTGTGTGGGAGGCTGTGACATGCCTCCACACACCGAAATACTTATTTATTTATTTTTAATGTAATTCCCTGCTGGTCCAGTGGGAAAACTGTCCTGTCTGCAGCTCCGCCGCATGGAGAGCTGCAGACCTCGTTCGCGAGAACTGCACTCGGTGGAGCTGCAGATTGGAGGCTCGGCTCCCTCTCTGGGCAGACCATGTGGAGGAGCCCTGCACCCGGCGCCATACTGGGAAAGCCGCCAGGCCCCCTCTCAGTGTCGGGCCCTTGGTCACGGACTGAGGACCCAACAGTTCAGTCTGACCCAAGGTGATTTAGGCGGCTGCGAGCCTCTGCCTGGCTTCACTAAAGCATAGAATACACTAACGGCTTTTAGCCCCTGCAACCTCAATTTACTCACCTCCGATGCGACCCATAAAGTCCCCCCTTGGCCATTTAGGCGCCCGGGGGCCATGTGATCGCTCTAAAAGAGCTCTGAAAGAGCGATCACATGGTCAGTATTGCTGGCTTAGGATCTGCCAGCAGGGGGACTGCCTAAACTGACAGGCAATCCCCCTGCTGGTAAAATAAAAATTAAAATTAAAAAGTGAATAAAGCAATCAGGGGTAAACAAATATATATATATGATATATATATTGCATATATATATATATATATATATATATATATATATATATATAATATATATATATTATATATGTATATAACACATAATAAGTGTATTTTTATATTGATAGTTCTATATACTTATTATGGAGTTACATAAAAACACCTAATCTAGGCAAAAAATAATGGGAATTTGGTTACATTATATGATCATACATTGCATAAGCCTGCCACAACGTCAATGTACCCCATCTTTGGCAGGTCCTGCTCTGTCTGCTAAATGAGCTACTCACTTGGGGAAATCCTTCCATCTTGAGTTCTCTGCAGTACAAGGCTAAATAGGGTCCTGAGATGAGGCACCTGTAACAGGGAGGGGTGCAAAACCAAGGAGCTGGCTAGACTCCTAAATATATACATATAGGAGAAAACAAGGGTTTGGCTGCACTCACCTGAACATGCTTAAATGGGGTGCTGCTGGGGGCCAATAAGTACAGTAAAAATGAAAACCCTTGTTTTCTCATATAAATATATATATTTATAGTTATCAAAATACACATATAATGAACTTATAAATCAGGGGTAGGCAACCTTCGGCACCCCAGATGTTGTGGACTACATCCCGCATAATTCTCTTACACCCATAGTGCTGGCAAAGCATCATGGGAGGTGTAGTCCACAAGATCTGGAGTGACGAAGGTTGCCTATGCATGTAATATATATATATATATATATATATATATAAATAAAAATAAATAAAAAACATATACATATAAATAGATATAATTACATAAATAATTACATAAATATACACGTAGGATTTAAATACATATATATGTATATATATTTAAATTCTATGTGTATATTTATGTAATCTTTTAACATAAGTCATTTTACTAATTATAAATTGAGGGACTAGCCTGACAACCCAGGCAGTAAGTCCAGAGAATTTAATTTGCAAGTCCTATGTTTATAACTTTCCAAAACACCATAAAACCTGGACATGGGGGGTACTATTGTACTTGGGAGACTTTGTTGAACACAAATATGTGTGTTATAAAACAGTAAAACTTTTCAAGATGATAATATCACCAGTAAAAGTGTAGTTTTTGTGTAAAAAATGCAAAAAACAAATATGAACGCTAAATTTAGCCAGCGTTTGTGACTAAGTGGCTACTAAAAAACACTGGACATAACCCATTTTGAATACCCTGGGTTGTCTACTTTTTCAAATGGTATGCCATGGTGGGGTTAATTTTCATTTCTGGGCTTCCATACTCAAAGGCAACATAACCAATCTGGCAAATTTCAATTAGCAAAAATAGAAATTGGCAAATCTTACTCTGTAACAATAACTGAACTTAATAGGTTTTGAAAATGTTTAAACACATTTGATATCATTTGATATCATCATATATATTATTTACATAAAGACAAGACCATACAGGCAGTCTACCAGTTTGTCCCCCTCTCCCCACACACCACCAATATTGGTGTATCAATGGTGAATAGGATCAAACTTTGCAAAGTATGTTAATGGCGCCCAAGCCCCTCTCTATACATGGGCCATCAGTGAACGCCTTAGGTTGCTTTATGCTTAATTTGCTATGATAATAAGATTACACGTAGTACATACCAAACAGATCTGACATTTTATTCAATACATAGTGGTACCGAACATCCCATGACATCTCTTGGACAGAGTTTGATGACCCTCACAAATGATTCCATCTGCTGTGAACTTTGCAATATTGCTGCTTTTCATGAGAAATGTGGACTTCTCTGGTGTCTTTTATCCTATTACAGAGTAATATCACCAGTAAAAGTGTAGTTTTTGTGTAAAAAATGCAAAAAACAAATATGAACGCTAAATTTAGCCAGCGTTTGTGACTAAGTGGCTACTAAAAAACACTGGACATAACCCATTTTGAATACCCTGGGTTGTCTACTTTTTCAAATGGTATGCCATGGTGGGGTTAATTTTCATTTCTGGGCTTCCATACCTTCTCAGGGGCAACATAACCAATCTGGCAAATTTCAATTAGCAAAAATAGAAATTGGCAAATCTTATATTTGACCCTGTAACTTTACAAAACACCATAAAACCAGTACATGAGGGGTACTGTTGTACTCGTGAGACATTAGTCTACACAAATATGAGTATTTTAGAGAAGTAAAATGTATAATACTGGGGGCAGAGCCTGATCGCTGAGCCGTGCAGCCGCAACTGACATGAGCTCCGGCCGTGCAGGCAGACAATGGAGTGAAAATGACGGCGGTCAAGCTAATAATCACCCGAGGGTGCATCACCCAAGTCGGGGATGCCCCACTGAACCTAATGACACCACCCCGGGACCTATCAGAACCGGGACCGCGGAGATCTAAATGCGGCCTACTGGAGCTGAAGCGGAGGGGAGACGGCCGCTCCCTTTGGTGCAGGAGCCAAAAAGCGATCTCACCCCAGCACCCACCCCACCCCCCCCCACAGGGCGAACAGACCTGCTGGAAAAACAAGAAAGATGGAGGTGGAGCAAAGCGGGGAACAAACCCACACAGCCTGTCCAAAATGGCCACCCAGCCTATGCCTGAAATGTGGAGCACCAGCCTCAAGACACACAGGTCCTCAATGGAAACCTTTGATTGACTCTGCGCAGGCCTCAGGGAGGCTTTACACAGCCGAGGAGTAACTCACTGCCAAGCTGAATTAACGGTGGCCTCATGGATACGTCCTGCAGCGAGGTGCAGCTACTATATGCAGATACCCCGAGCCTCTTAGATGGCTGTTCGGCATAACAGATACCGCTGGGCCTCGAGGCGGGATGTGGCACACGAACGCAACAGGTTATTTGCCCAGCTAATTAACGGCAAAGCATAATTTTATGTTTAGTTTAGTTAAAAAGTCTGTATTTACATTTAGCTTGTTTAGCGAAGTCACCTCACATTGTAGGCGCAATACTGCACTGTTATTTGCTTCTCACGACACAACAGCCTACACAAGTGCAGCGCAAGCAGCACACATATCACACACATTTCTGTTACCTTTATAGTATAAATCATGATACCATATTACTATTATGGCAGCATAACTAATATACTAACCTAACACTGTTCAGCGTTGATTATTTCACCCTCTTCTAACGACTTCATTGCGCAGCCAAGCTTGTTATTGTTATAACTATATAAAAATGTGCAACTCATCATGCCACTGTATAACTTGAATACATCTTTGAACACGCTGTTGTGGCGTATGTCGATGCTATGTAACAACATGCACAACAAAAATAAAGAATTTATTAAAAAAAATAAAAAAATGTATAATACTGATGATATCATTGGTGAAAGGGCAGTTTATTTGTGAAAAATGCAAAGCAACAAATGTAAACTCAAATTTTGGCCAGGGTTTGTGACTAAGTGGCTACTTAAAAATACTGAACATACCCCATTTTGAATACCCTGGGTTGTCTACTTTTACAAACGGTATGCCAAGGTGGGGTTAATTTTTATTCCTGGGCTACCATACGGTCTCAAAGGCAACAGAGGCCAAGCAAACCAATCTGGCAAATTTCAATGGAAAATGGGAAAGCCCTATATTTGACCTCTGTAAGTTTCCAAAAACTCATAAAACCTATACATGGTGGGTACTGTGGTACTCGTGAGACTTTGCTGAATACAAATATGTGTATTTTATTGCAGTAAAATATAACAGTATTATGATATTAACAGTTGTGTCATGCAGAACTTGAAAATAACACATTTTCTTAATGTTTCATACTTTTTTTAGATCTTATTCACATTCAGTTATGTTTCATATATAAATATGTGATATAAAATGAAAGCCCTGTTTCTCCTAAACAAAAGTATATATAATAGGTGTGGGTACACTTAATATGGGATACAATTAATATATATTTGGGAGTCTAGCCAACTCCTTGGTTTTGCACCCCTCCCTGTCACAGTTGCCTCATCCCAGGGCCCTATTTAGCCTTGTACTGCAGAGAGCCCCAGATGGAATTTTTTCCCCAAGTAAGTGCGTTAATCTCATAAGAGCAGACATTAGACTGTTAGTGTAGGACCTGCCAAAGATGGGGTACATTGACGTTGTGGCAGGCTTATGCAATATATGATCATATAATGTAATTAAACCCCCATTATTTTTGCCTAGATTAGGTGTTTTAAAAAAAAAACTCTTTCAACATTGAAGTTGCTGTTTAGTGGATAGGTGAGTGCGCTGGATCTTGTGTATTGTACACGTAATATGAAAGAGGTGAATTATGGTTGACCAACATATAGCACAAATTCCAGGTTTTGTTTACGTTTTGTTTTGATCACAATGTGTACAATTGGCTCCGTCCTTAAGGGGTTAAGAACATTGTTGTATTGTTGTTAGAAAACATTGTTGTTGGAAAAACCTTCCAAATGATTTATCTACAAAAAATCACAGACTTAATTCATTGACTTAAGTAAATGAATAATTTGGACAGATTTTCTAACAATGTTAAATCATGTGGAAAACTTTTTAAATCGAGGCCTATGAGAGCTGTTCTTCTCCTGGTGCAAAGAAAAGTTGTAATCCCCTGGGTCACCAGCTTTTGAGTAGTGACCCAGGTGGGCCAGTCTCTAGACAGCAACTGAACACTGAGGAAGATAGTCCTCAGAGTGATCCACCCTTTTGGCGCTAACAAGGATAGATAGGATATGCCAATACGATAAACATTTCGGTCTAAACCACAGGACTGATGAGCCCTATAGAACAGGAAAAAAGGGTCAGGGCAGGAATGATAGACACCAGAGAAGTCCACATTTCTCATGAAAAGCAGCAATATTGCAAAGTTCGCAGCAGATGGAATCATTTGTGAGGGTCATCAAACTCTGTCCAAGAGATGTCATGGGATGTTCGGTACCACTATGTATTGAATAAAATGTCAGATCTGTTTGGTATGTACTACGTGTAATCTTATTATCATAGCAAATTAAGCATAAAGCAACCTAAGGCGTTCACTGATAGCCCATGTATAGAGAGGGGCTTGGGCGCCATTAACATACTTTGCAACGATTGATCCTATTTACCATTGAGACACCAATATTGGTGGTGTGTGGGGGAGAGGGGAACAAACTGGTAGACTGCCTGTATGGTCTTGTCTTTATGTAAATAATATATATGATGATATCAAATGATATCAAATGTGTTTAAACATTTTCAAAATCTATTAAGTTCAGTTATTGTTACAGAGTGATACAATTATTAAGATAGCAAAACATTCTGATCTGGTTATGGCGAGTCTTACCGGCTGAAGAAGATAAAGGTGTTAAAGAGACATTATTTTGTTATTCCAATAGTCCTTGTGGTGATGTACAGGAGCTGGTTAATAAAAAATGAAAATTGCACAAGAGAAGACGAGTTCCAAATATGAGCTCTGCGCATCTGTGCCTTGAGGTATCCAAGGGAGACAGAGGACAAAAGGAGTCAAAAGTGAATTGGCTGGAATAAATTACCTACAATATGCAAATCTAAATGTGAACAGTGGTATTTATTTTACATAATGTTTGTTTAATGTAGTTGCTTGCATTTTGTGTAGCTTTAAACGATTGCCCTTGCTGAACATACTTCTGATGCATTTAATTACTTAGGACTCATAACGCAGTGATCTTAGCTTATAATTTGAATTATGGAATGCTATGAAAATAGCATACTTCAGGGATATGTTCATTAAAACAAACCCCCAGTATATAGACATCTCTAAATCATTTGCAGAGCTGCTTTACAGAATCTGATGTGCTGGTTTACAGAATCGTATGTGCTGGTCATCAACATGAACATGTTAAACTGTTTCTGGATGCTTAGTAAGTCTGCATTCTGTTGTGCAGAACTTAAAAGTACTGCCCAGCAGTATGTAGAATTAATTTCCACCCAGTGTTGAAGAATTAACCAATCACATGTCCCAAAGGAAACTCTGTAGGGTTTGTTATCTAACCATCAAATTGTAGTGAATTGAAAACCCTACAGCAATTTTTATTTTTTGCAAACCTTTTTTCCCCCTCTAAATTTTGCAATACTGCTTTTAATTTAAATCAATGCAATCTAGTGTTTAGCGAAAAAAATATCTGTGAGTAATTTATTTCATATTAGAAGCCAATTAATTTGACATAATGCTGGCCAGGACTTTCAAACCCTGCGAGACAGAATGAAGAATTCATTACTGTGCAACAAATATATCATGACATGGTAACCAACACTGTTTTCATAAATGTATCCATATTGTGTACCTAAGTTATACTTTAAAAGGGGAGGCATCATTTGTTTGGATAATACACCATTGAATAAAACATTGAAAAACACATTTATTTCATGAACACTGTTCCAATTTTTCTAAAATTTATATCAAAGATTTTGTAAATGACAATTTAGTGTTTAGTCCAAACACAGCCTGAGGGTTATTCAGTGAGCATCTAATTTTATGCGGTTGGACTTAATTTGGTGAAAATTACCAGATTTGAATTGGATTTGCCATGACAGGTGCATAGTCAGATTTACCGGCATATACTCTTACCTTACCCTGAACTACATTAAGAGACGGACACAGGTTATACTGTTGGAAATATCAGTCCGCAGCTTTATTAATGATTAATTAATTAATTAATTAAGGAATAACAAATAGGATCACTGCCAACAAATATTATAAAAGCCAACATCTCCCCCATATACATAACATACCCCTGGCAATGACCCCACAATAATAACAATAAATAACAATCTAATTAACACAGAATCTGGCCGTCCAACATGACCACATTTCCACCAGATTAAATTTTAGGGGTGTACCAGGACACCACCACACCCACAAGTTCAATTGCAGGGGTGTACCAAGACAGCACCAGGATCGGATCCACAGACAGGTTCGAACTTACCAACCATGTGTAACACTGCCTAATCCACACTAAACCTCAGGATGCCCACTTCCTCCTCCATCTACCCCCCAATTTAACCTAGCCATTCCCCGCTGCTGTGAAAAAAACAGGAACATTTTCTAACCTAAGTCAGGGAGGATGGGAGGGACAACTAACAGGTAAGTTTAGGTCTAGTTAAGATGGCCACTTCACAAAATGGCCAGTATAAATAGTCCCATCGTAGCTCTGTCCCCCCAGCTTGCTTGCTGTCACTCAACTTCCCTTGGCTGTTATGCCTACCTCCTGGCTCTATCAAGGCCCACTTCCCTAGCTGCGCTGACTAATGGGCTACATTCTCATATTTACTAATTTCAAATTTGGTTGAATTAGGTCATTACAAATCAAATGAACACAATTTGGTCAGTACCATTCAGTGTCTGGTTTTTAATCAGGTATTTTTACATGTGAATCATATACTATAGGATTCACATATTTACAAAACACTCAACCGTATTTTTACTTCATTTTGAAAAAAATACAGGCAAATCACTTTAATTTTGAAAAATTAGAAAATTAATTCACAGGGGACTACCCATCAACGGTGGCAGTGGGATTTTTTTTATAAATATAAATAGAATAAGGAGGGACATGTCTCTGGGGGGAGTTAAGATAATTTGAAAGTGCCAGATCATTTTTAGTGATACCCACCATTCTTTAATTTCTCCACTTTTCTGTATTCTTTCCCTATGCTGTCTAACAGGTTCAAAAGACAGAGCTTATAACAATGATTGACAGGGAGCGCCCAGTTGCAGGATATAGAAGTGTGTATTTTTCCATTTCATTTTATTTTTCACACCACACAAATACATATATGTTAAATATAGGTATAAGTGAACATATTATTAGTGGCAGTTCCCTGTTACCCATATTGATGGGAAGCTTGAAAATACACTACAATATTACAAAAGTGTTTTTTTTTTGTTGTTGTTTTTTTTTACCTCAGCAATGTATTTATTGCACAAAATGACTAATCTAGCCATCAGCTTCCAATTACTCCTGTGAGATATTAATACCATATAGAGGACCAGAAAATAAAATTCTTTAATTTCCTTTGATGTTTAGCTAAATTGTAGGATCAAGCAACAAAAGCAAGTATTGGATTTTTGTACCCTATAAATAGCTAGCGCTAGTCCCCTCTAGCAAATAAGATTATTCATCACGTGTTCATATTCACTAAACATTGTAATAAATCTAAATGGCAAAAATTGAAGCTAAATATAGCCAAGCTGTCTGCCAGTCTATCTGTCTGTCTATCAATATATATATATATATATATATATATATATATATATATACTTCTATCTAATCTGTCTGCCTGTCTAATCTCTGTCTGCCTGTCTAATCTCTGTCTGCCTGTATTTGTTAATTCTTTCTCCTGTTTGGTCATGGCAGCAGGGCGATGGATAGGTAAATTGGGGGTAGGACGGATTGGTAGGCGAAATTGTTCAAGTCAGTACGAATGGTTACCTGTTTCAAATTGGTTTTGGTAGGTTGGAGCTCGTTGGTGGCTTACAACCTAGGGGTGTAGGGGTATACAGGTATACCCCTTTAATGTTATAAGTTGGTAATGGAGGCCTGTTGTGGCCGTGTTATGTGTTATGTAATTTATTGTATGGTTATGTAATTAATGACTTATTATTTAGTGCTGGGGTCAATGTCAGTGGGTATCGTGTTGTTAAGGGGTTGGAAGGACTTCAGTGGCAATGTTAAGTGGGATGTTTGACAATGACCTTTATTGTTTATAAATTTGTAATAAAGCTGTGAAATTTATTTTCCAAGATACATTTTGTGTCTGTGTCTTTATGAGCTATCTGGTAAAGTTTTTGAAAAGTGCCCAAGGACGAATATGCGAACTCTAGCTTTAAATTTGAAATTCACTTTGTATTCTCACTTCAGTACATGTGTAACTTCTAATGTCACCAGCTGAGGAAAAGGGGAGATTTCCTATGAAAAATCATGACATTCAAGTCTCCAACTCGATTGTGTTTTTCTAAATAAATTTTGATTAGCTTAGCCCATTAAAAATAATGCAATTCTGCAAAACCTAAAATTCCAAAGCCTATAGTACGTGCATTAACATGGTGGTCTATCTCACCCCGTGTTGCCATGAGATCCCATGTCAAGGGTGAAGTTGAATATGATTCTAGCACACAACAGAACACATATAGCCTTTTACATGAACTTAATCCGGTATTCTCCATTTGAGTTACGAAACAGAACAATTATTTTCATAGTTCTTTAGTGTAATTTGTAATAAACCTTCACAGTACTGAATAAAGCTTATTTGTAACATACAGCAACTACAGAAAAAAGATACATTACACAACACAAAAGACTAATCGCCTAAAACTATCATCACCCACACAAACAACAACAAAAGGAAAGATCCGATGCCTGGAACATTCAGGATAATAAAATAACCATACAAAGGGTGAGTTATAAAACGTAAGTCCTACACAGGAACTAGATGACCGTATAGAGTGTATATACCACATTAAAAAGTGGATTGACAAAAATAAATAAAAAGAATGTACTTTTTGAGATGATTATTCGTTAAGTAGATTAAGACCACTTGTTGCTTTGGTAAATGCAGTCTAACAATAGCCTCTAAAAATAATAATAATAATTGTGGTCTCCGGTAACATACAGTGCAGCCTTAACCACATTTTGTAATATTTTTACTGAGCAGAATTATGATATTGTACCCTGATTGTTTTATATGTGAAGAATACTTGAGAACTCACAATATGAGAATTGCTTGTTTATAGGACAAAATGTCTCAGCTATAAATAAAGCTCTTTAAGAGTATCCATTAAGAACTTGCTCAAATTGTTGCTAGTTTCTATTTTTTTCAGAATTTTTTTCTTTATGGTAAAAAATGAAGACCCAAGATTCAGATAATTTCACTTAGAAAAAATATACAATGTTACAGGTGAAACCTTTTGCCTTCTCTAAACCACATCATTAATTTTTTTATATTTTGCACAAACATTAAATCATCAATTTGTTCAGATCATGGGTGTGGTGCCAATGCCCACTGAATATTCATATGTTTTGCCCTTGTATTTTGTGTTCCCAATGCTTATTCCCACGATTTCCCTTGCATTCTGTGTTTCCCCATGTAATTGTGATGCATTTGTGTGTTTTACCTGCTCCGCGTTCGGGAGAGCTCATACGAATGGGGTCCGCTCATCTCCCGAACGGGGACCACCCCGATACTTCATTTAGAATGTTAGTATAGAACGTTCACACCTCGTAATGAGGTGTGAAAACCACAAACCGCAAGGGAAACAAGCGGCACGTGCTTCCCCTGGGTGGCTGAACGCAACCTGTGACAGCATTTGTATCCTGAACCTGCGTGCTTGCACTGTTTTAGGGCCCTGTGTCAGGGATAGCCCTACCTGCTCCTAACAGAGCTATAATCACTGTTCACTCCCCGTCTGGGAGCTACGAGGCTGGGCTCGTAGCTGCCCAAGCGAGTGCTCTCTCCGGAGAGGGGAGCAAGCCCCAGCGACTTCCCTGGAGCTGTGAGTCGGCTACACAGCCACAGGGGTCCCGCTGGCTGCATGGCAGTTCATGTCGACCAATGGGAGAGGGTGTGCCTATTCAAACTGGGTTCGCGCCATTCTCCTGATTGGTCGGCACGAACAGGCGCTGACTGGTGAAATCCCTCTCCTCCCCAAGCGCTGATTGGTGCAATCGAGTTTCGCGCCCTTTCGGCTTATTGGGTGGCGAAACTCCTCTCCTCCCTGCAAACTGACTGACGCGATTTGGTTTCGCGTCTTTCAGCTGATTGGTTGTTGCTTGGTTTAAGCGCGAAGTTTGAATTTGCCGGACTAAACCAAGCAACTTCATGGAACTAATTTCGGGGATGTACAGAGCCTCGAGCCCCAAACTTTAGACAATGATTTCTCGGGCTCTGTACATCTGATCGCCCTGCTTTTTGCAGGGATCCCAGATGGGACCCCTTCCCTTCCTGGGGCAGTGAGCCCCAAAGGTTACCCCCCCTGTATGGAATGTTTTAATGTGTGTCCCTGTGTACTATTGGTATCTCCCAGAGCGGGAGATGGCTATCTGTAACCCAACCCCCACCTGCCTGGGATTGTGTTGAACTGAATGGAGACCCCCTACGGGGTCTGTGCATAAAAGCTGTGTGTTCCAAATAAATATTGTCAGAGTTTGCACCTCCAGAACTGTGTCTCGTCTGGTTACTGGAGGGAAGGAAGATTTAACCCCTGTGTCTGCTGTTCCAGTTAGCGGGTGATGCAGCGGGAAAAGTCCTTGTAAGGACTAAGAGAGCTAGTTCCCCCATCTGTTTCCCCTGGTCCAGCTAGGAAACAACCCCTCTGGCGGAGGTACCAAGCCGGGGTACAGGGAGCTCTACTACAAGTGGTGGCAGCTGTGGGATCACTTCCTAGCCATGGGGAAACAAGCTTGTCATCGGAGACACCCACCTAAGGGAAGTAGGGAGCTGAGCCTAGAAACCTGGTTTGGTCGGGTCAGCAGGTAGCGGGCGAAGCTACAGCCACTGCTACCCCTTCCCTTAAGGATGCTCCGGCATCTGAGCAGAGCACACCCAGTCTTTGCTCGCTCCTTCCCCAGGAACCAGTTGGTGTAGATGCGCAGGCCTACGGGCAGAGGGCAGGTAGCCTCTGCCAATCCCAAGAGGGTGCCGTGGATGAGACTCCGGTCACCACTGGCCCCTACAAGTGGAAGAGTTGGCTCCTCTGACTCTTCCTGGAGCTGAGCCCAGAGACCTGGTATGGTCGGGTCAGCGGGTAGCGGGCAAAGCTATGGCCGCTACTACCTCTTCCCTTAAGTATGCTCCGGCATCTGAGCAGAGCGCACCCAGCCTCTGCTCGCTCCTTCCCCAGGAGCCAGTTGGTTTGGAGGCGCGGGTCTCCAGGAAGAGGGTGCCGTGGATAGGACTCCCGGTTGCCACGGGCACCCTACAAGTGGGAAAGTTGAGCCCAGAGACTTGGTATGGTCGGGTCAGCGGGTAGTGGGTGAAGCTACGGCCGCCTCTACCCCTTCCACTGAGGATGCATTGGCATCCGAACAGAGTGCAGCCAGCTTCTGCTCTCCCCTTCCCCAGGAGACAGTTGGCGCGGGCCTCCAGGCAGAGGACAGGTAGCCTCTGCCCACCTCTGATACCCCAGGGTGCCCAGCAGACAACTCCCATCATCCTCGGCCAGTCGGAGAAACCAAGGAGGCCCAAGTGACAGAAGGGTCGGGGGGGCACCTTTGCTGGTGGTGATAAGGAGATGCAAGGAGTCCTATTAACAGTGGGTGGAGGTACACAGGGTAGAGGTGCTATAGGAGGAGACGCTGCAGGCTGCAGATGCTCCGTTCTAGCGAGAAGCGTACTTAAAGCCTGAGTGAATTGATCCATGCGGTGATCATTCTCCTCTAATTTCCTCTCGCAAGCAGCTATGTGCTGACACAGTTCTACAGGATCTATGGCCATGTCGTAATGTCAGGATTACTGTTTGATCCAGCACGTAGAACTGTACAGCACGGATGACAAATAAGTAACGTATTACCGGTCCTTAGAATGGCCGGATTTAACGTACAAAGAATAGTCAAAAATACTAGCCGAGGTCAGGGAACACAGAAAGGGACACAGCGATGAGGAAAGCCAGGAGTCAGGATACCAGAATATAGAGAAGTCAATAAACAAAGCCAAAGTAAAAAACCAGGTAGAAAACTATAAACAGGAACGCGCTCTCAGACAACCACAAGGGAAACCACGACAGGGCACTGAGCAGGCTGAGAACTGGGCCTAAATACCCCTCCTTTAGTTCTGATAGGCTGTAACCGGCCTTTGACCCCCAAGTCAGTTACCAGGTTTCATTTGCATAATTGCTGCTCAGCATTAACCCTTCTGTGGATTAGGTTGCTGCTCGGCACAACTTTTCCTGAGTGGACAGTAAATGTCATTAATCACTTTTCTCTAAGCGGATGAATACATGACACCAGGTTTCATTTGCACAATTACTGCTCAGCATTAAGCCTTCTGTGGATTAGGTTGCTGCTCGGCACAACTTTTCCTGTGTGGACAGTAAATGTCCTTAACCACATTTCTATAAGCGGATGAATATGTGACACATGGGTCTTGGGGGGTTGCACGGGTTCAAGCCTCCTGTGGACCAGAGCCTGGGATGCTGGCCTCCCAGGCTAAAAAGACTTTATGGTTAAGTCACCCTGTACCCAGGACGGGTAGGACTCTAGGCGGCTGATCGGGGACTGTTTGGGGGTGGGGGCATGGCACTAAAAGACTATGTGTCCACTCCGGGCAGCAGCGAGCTGACCCGTGTGAGTCATGTTGTGGCTGCCTGAGGTGGACAACGGGGAGATGTGTGGTGGGCCACCGCCACTAAGTACCATGTCCACAGGGCCGGTGCAAGGATTTTTGCCGCCCTAAGCAAAAGTAAAGTTTGACGCCCCCCTCCTCCCCCCCGTGACATCGCAATGCCCCACCCATATGACCTGCCATGTTAACTAACGCTAGTGCTGCAGTGCCGCTGTGTTTACATTAAAAGGCCTGCAGGGACAGGCTATAGACACCAGGACCACTACATTAAGGTGCAGTGGTTCTGGGGACTATAGTGTTTCTTTAATGTGAGGTAAATTAGAGATTAGTGCCACGAATAATATACTAGATTACCTACTTACAAGCAGATGAGGATGATGATGGGCTCTAGCTGCAGTCTGGCTCCACTGGTCTGGTGTATAACAGGATCTCTGGAGGCTGTTTGTAACTGTGGTCACACAAATCAATGTTCTGGGAGAACGAGAAGCAGCTCCATTTTTTGGGGGCCCTTTACACAGCTCAAGGTCTGGGTCCCAGGGTCCACCTTCATTTTCCACCAATGAGTTTGTTCACAGGGGATGGAGTGTGTAGGGAATGTCCTGATTTGTGTGTAAGGAATGCATTTTGTGAATCTGTGTTTGTATGTGTAAGGGCTGCAAGGTGTGTTTCTGTGTATGTAAGGGATGAAGTGTGTGAGTCTGTAAGGGGTGCATTGAGTGTGTGTAAGGAATGCATTGTGTGTTTCTGTGTGTGCAAGGGATGCATTGTGTGTAAGGGTTGCATTGCGTGTGTGTGTGTGTGTGTAATGCATTGTGTGTGTAATGCATTGTGTGTTTTTCTGTGTGCAAGGGGTTCATTGTCTTTGTGTGTAAGGGGTGCATTGTGTGTGATTGTGTGTGTGTGTGTGATGGATGTCAATCTCTCCCCCCTCCCTTGTCACTCTCTTCTCCCCCCCTCCCTTGTTACTCTCATTCCCCCTCCCTCCCCTGTCACTCCCCCCTCCCTGTCAATTTCTCTCTCCCCGTCAATTCCCCTCCCTGTCAATGTCTCCCCCCGTTAGTTTCTTTCCCCCCCACCTCCCTGTTAGTTTCTTTCTCCCCCCTCCCCTGTCAGTTTCTTTCTTCCCCCCTCCCCTCCCCTCCCTGTTTCTTTCTTCCCCCTCCCTGTTTCTTTCTTCCCCCTCCTTCCCTGTTTCCTTCTCCCCCTCCCTCCCTGTTTCCTTCTCCCCCCTCCCTCCCTCTTTTTCCCCCTCCCTCCGTTTCTTTCTTCTCCCCCCTCCCTCCCTCCTTCCCTGTTTCCTTCTCCCCCTCCCTCCCTGTTTCCTTCTCCCCCTCCCTCCCTCCCTCCCTGTTTCTTTCCCCTCCCTCCCTCCCTGTTTCTTTCTCCCCCTCTCTCCCTCCCTGTTTCTTTCTCCCCCTCTCTCCCTCCCTGTTTCTTTCTCCCCCTCCCTCCCTCTGTTTCTTTCTTCTCCCCCCTCCCTCTCTGTTTCTTTCTTCTCCCCCCTCCCTCTTTTTTTCTTCTCCCCCTCCCTCTCTCTCTGTTTCTTTCTTCTCCCCTCCCTCCCTCTCTGTTTCTTTCTTCTCCCCCTCCCTCCCTCTCTGTTTCTTTCTTCTCCCCCCTTCCTCCCTCTTTCTTCCCCCTCCCTCCCTCTCTCTCTCTGTTTCTTTCTTCTCCCCTCCCTGCTTCTCTGTTTCTTTCTCCTCTCCCTCCCTCCCTCTCTGGAGCAACAACCCAGCCTCCACTGGGCTGCTGTTCTCCCTCCCTCCTCAACAGCTGCTCCCCCCTCCCTCCCCTCCTGTTTAGCTGTCTCCCCTCCTCCCTCTCTTATTTCTCCTCCCCTCTCTTTTTCTTCTCCCCTCCTCTTCCTCCTGTTTCTTTCTTCTCCCCTCCTCCCTCCTCTTTTCCCATTTCTCCTCCCCCTCTTCAGCTGCTCCCCCCTCCCTCCCCTGGGCACAACAACCTCACTCCCTCCCTCTCTTTCTTCTCCCCCTCCTCCCTCCTGTTTCAACAACCTCCCCCCCTCCCCTCCCTCTCTTTTCTTCTCCTCCCTCTCTTTCAGCTGTCCCCCCCCTCCTCCACTCGACAGCTCAGCTGCTCCCCTCCCTCCCTCTCTTTCCTGCTCCTCCCCTCCCTCCCTGTTTCTTTCTTCTCCCCCTCCCTCCCTCTCTTTTTTCTTCTCCCCCTCCCTCCCTCCCTCTCTTTTTTCTTCTCCCCCTTTCCTCCCTCTTTCCTCCCCTACCTGTGTGGTAGTGTGGCCGAGCCCAGTATAGTCCGACCGGTACAGGGAGCTGTTGTTTCCTGTACCCGGCCGGACTAACAGGAAGTGAACACTCAGTGTTCACTTCCTGTTAGTCCGGCCGGGTACAGGAGACAGCTGCTCTCTGTACCGGTCGGACCATGCCATAGAGGGCTCGGCCACGCTACAGAGAGGGAGCTGACAGGTGGGAGCGCTCAGCGCTGAGCGTGTCCCTCCTGTCAGCCTCTCCTCAGGCTGCGCCCGGGCGGTGCGGTCCGCCCTCATGGACGCACCGCCCGGGCAAAGCTGCAGCCGCCCGAGGCTCTTCACAGAGCGCTCGGGCGGCTGCAGCATGAGCGGGGCCGGCGCTCCTGGCGGCGCCCCCTCCCAAGGGGCGCCCTAGGCGGCTGCCTAGTCCGCCTTACAGGTAGCGCCGGCCCTGCATGTCCACTATATATTTATATGTTTTGCCCTTGTATTTTGTGTTCCAAATGCTTATTCCCACTATTTTCCCTTGTATTCTGTGTTTCCCCATGTAATTGTGATATATTCTTGTGTTTTACCACCCGATACCTCATTTAGAACGTTAGTATAGAATGTTCACACCTGGTTACAAGGTGTGAAAATCACAAACTGCAAGGGAAACAAGCGGCGTGTGCTTCCACTGGGTGGTCGCCGGTTTGTATAACCGAACGAGATTTGAACTGGAACTTGGGGTAAGTTTCCCACCTGCCCCTGCCTATGTTTGGCCCTTTCTAAGGGTATAGTAGCAAATTATGCTTATTTCTGAAAAGGTTGATGTCTGTTCGACCTCCAGTTTCTGTTAATTCTGTTAGAGTGCATCATTTCTAAATTAGCAGTGAAAAACAAAATTTGCACGCAGTTGAATTAGCTGATATCTCTTTGCCCCAAGTGATCTCATATGTGTTCTAGACACCCTGCATGCCTGTTGAACTAGCTGATTAGATAGATAAATTAGACAAACATACAGATTAGGGGAGTGAGGTGCTGGATTGCGATTATTTAGATAAACTTGGATTAATAAAGTTTATCATTTAGATGAGGTAAACCAATGCATATGGTGTAAATAACGTTAATGCAAATTGTGATGTTTGGTTGTCATATTGTTTAGTTTCTGAACCCTTTCAATACTGGACCCATCCTACAAAAATTGCTAAGAGAAAACAATGGTAGCAAATTGGGAGCAATAATTAATGGGTATGTTTGAGCAATTCTTTCCAATCAGAGTACGCATACTATCAACATAGAAACATTTAACTCTGAAACAATAATCCCCATATATTGAGGATTAAAGACGAAATAATCAGCCAGTTAGAACTGATAAACTTATCTCTGGCCATAGAATCCATCGACACGTGTTTAACATGTTGCATGAACTGACAGGGATTTAGCAGCTATATTGCCATAGCAACACCAGAACCCTACTAAACTCTTCGATTTAGATTGCATGTTATGTGAAAAATATCTGGCAGAAACCGAAGCTGATCTTGTTTTATTATAAGTTGTTCAATATCTACCTATTACATTCTAACGGTACTAATATTATATCTAATATTATCTAATATAAAAAAAAAAATATATATATATAACATTTTTAATTATGTTAAAATTCACTATATAAAGCATGAAATACAACACACATTATTCTTCAGATTAACATAATGTAAACTGCTCCTGCTACAATTTGATTAAAGGACCACTATAGGCACCCAGACCACTTCAGCTCAATGAAGTGGTCTGGGTGCCAGGTCCAGCTAGGATTAACCCTGCCTGCTGTTTACTTTAGGGTTAATCCAGCCTCTAGTGGCTGTCTCATTGACAGCCGCTAGAGGTGCTTCCGTGCTTTAAATATAGGAGAATCTATTTAAAAGAAGAAAAACTACCACAACAAGAGGACATAGTCTGAAATTAGAGGGACAAAGGTTTAAAAATAATATCAGGAAGTATTACTTTACTGAGAGGGTAGTGGATGCATGGAATAGCCTTCCAGCAGTAAAGGAGTTTAAGCATGCGTGGGATAGGCATAAGGCTATCCTAACTATAAGACAAGGCCAGGGACTAATGAAAGTATTTAGAAAATTGGGCAGACTAGATGGGCTGAATGGTTCTTATCTGCCGTCACATTCTATGTTTCTATGTTTCTATATAATTTTAAAAAATTGCAACATTTAGGATAAAATTCCCCAACTCATCCATTATCACAAATTGGTCTAAATTTTAAAAGTCATGTTTTCAATTCATTACAATTTGATGTCAAGTGAATAAACCTCTATGTATGTTTAGCATTTTTTACTCTGAAAATTGTCTTTAATCATTCGCCTTGTAGACACACTTAGCAAGCAGGAGAACTATGAGTGATTACATTAAATTACACTCCAAATGGAACCATCTGTGGTCCACGTAAGACTTTGGTTATATTATAATAATGAATAGACCTATAGAAGCGCACTCAAACAATGCTAACAAGTGGAAAAGGGGGAACCCTCCTACTCTTACTTGACATTTCTAAATAATTAAAAATAAAAAAATTTCATTGAAAAACCAGTAAATATCAAATTTATATAGCTCTGAGAAAGTACTCAGGGTTAAAAAGCCACCAGTTTTAAAAGAAGGATTCCATTTTGTTCAGGATGTGTGCTATTCCAAGATATTAGGTAGGGATACACCTGTGTATTTGTTTTCAGATAAATGCAAATGTGTTCAAATTTAAGATGATTCTTTAATTTATCAGACAAAATGAATACAAGCGATTTGTTTGTAATTTTTTTTTTTATTTTAATTGCAAAAAGGGAGCTCTGAGCTTCTTCTTTAGAAGAGGCAGTGGACTACAGTGGTGTTGCCAACTGCTTCCCCCTTGTGGTTTGGGATGGGAGAGGTTACTTTGTATAAGAGAACCAAATGCAGGCTTCCATCATCATGCCGCTCACCCATTACTGGTGATGGGTTAAAAGTAGAAACAGAATGGAGTAGAGCTCGCTGTCTCCTTGTACTCCCATAATCTGATCTGTGGGACGTGGGCGAATTTACATTTTAAATGAAAAAGAGTTACAGTGGTTGCTGCTGTCATGAAACCCTCTCACTTCAAATGTTGGGGCGATACTTGGCTAGGTCCCCCAATTTCAAATATACCTCCATCCCACATACCACGGGGCAGAGTTAGAATTTATGAGATAACGTTGGATGGATATTTTTCCCCCTGTGCATGTCTTGTAATTTGCCACAGTAAGAGTGAATATCAGCACAAATAAAGCAATTTAGCAATGCTGAAAAAGGCTGAAGGGAGGTTGAAATAGGTAAGAAAAATGGTCGGTGTAGCAGACCCAGGGTAACCCAACTGGTTACCTCCGCTAATACCTTCCTTCAGCTGTTCAGGAACTCTTAACCCTCATCTGTGTCTCTCTACTTCTCTTAACCCCCATCTGTGTCTCTCTACTCCTCTTACCCCCCATCTGTGTCTCTCTACTCATCTTAACCCCCATCTGTGTCTCTCTCTTCCCGTTAACCCCCTCTCCCCCTGTTAACCCCCATTTGTGTCTCTCCACCTGTTAACCCCCATGATCTCTGTCTCTCTCCAGTAACTGGGCAACACACAGCTCTGTAGGTACAACACATATTGACTTCTGTTTATTTTGGCACACAATGTTTTACATGCACAGATCCCTACATGGGGTCTCCAACACAAAACAACAGGGGTTTCCATCGCAAGAAGCTGATGGGGGATGGAAGTGGGACAAAGCAGCCAGTTCAAACTGGGCTGGCAGTGTCCTTGTGGCAACGCCCTGCTGTAACAGGAAAAGGAAGGGGTATGGGGAAAGCACAGATAAGCAATACATTTCACTTAACTATACTTAACAGAGCTGTTTACCCCCCACACCTCCTTTGTTGACCCACAGCTGCCTATACAGGCACATGTAAAACAGTCCCAAAAATGGCACCGCAAGCTTGTGGCCCACGCCAAACAAATCAGGCCATCCATTACATATCTCCCCCCATAGAAATAGACAGCGGGCACGTGGGGATATGGCACTCCGTGATGGTGACATCTCCCCCTGTCCACTTCCGACAGCCGCAGCATGATCCACACAGCAACTGTCCTCAGCCAGCCCCTACAGTCCTGGGGTCTAGCCTACTTTGCACCCTGCACCCTCCTAGGTACAGGGTAACTTAGACATAAAGCGTCTTTAGCCAGGGAGGTCATCCAGCTCAGGCCCCAGTACACAGGGCTGTGCCCACAAAAGCCCCCTTCCAAACAAGTGTGCCCCCCCAGCCATTCCATCACCTGTGGTCCAGCCATTTTCCCGGTTGGCTGAGGATGATACGTGTCGTTTGGGGCGTCCATTTTCTGTGCCTTGCTGGGGACGTGGCTGGCTTCTGGGGAGGAGAGCCGACTGTGCTCTCCCCCTGACGCTGCTCTGGATACTGGGGAGGGAGTGAGCAATACTCCATCTACCCCTGGATCTTACTCAGTTGTTGGGGAGAGAGACCGATCGTCTCCATTCCCCCGAACTCATACTGCCTCTGGGGAACGAGACCGGTTGTCTCCATTCCCTGGATCTCACACTGCCTCTGGGAGGTAGGACGGAACGTTTCTCTCCCGGGACCTCGCACTGCCGCTGGGGCATGAGACCAGTTGTCTCTGTTCCCTGGACCTCACACTGCCGCTAGGGAACGAGATTGGTTGTCTCTGTTCCCTGGACCTCACACTGCCACTGGGAAGGACGGACGGAATGCTTTTCCCCCTGGACCTCACACTGCCGCTGGGGAACGAGACCGGCTTTCTCCGCTCCCTGCACTTCACATGTGAAGTCTATTAAGTTTCCAGTCTCTGGAACCTGCTGCTGGGGTGTGGTTAACCCACACTGTGCCCTCTCGCTTGCCAGTTCTGCTTTGTGCTGCAGGCATTTGGCCACTATTTTCTTCGGGTGCAGTCCATATTTCTCAGCGGGGTTTGCCCAATCTCTCTGAGCAAGGATATAGGCTTGTGCCTCTGAGATGGTTCTGGTTATCATTTCCACTGAGGGGGTTTCTCTATAGTACGGCAGGAAACGGGCCATCTCTTTGTGGAAGGCATCCTTCTCGCCCTCCGCTAGCGGTACAGCGGGGCCACCGCTTAGTCGACCGTTCTCCATGAATCTGTTCGCTGGTTCCGTTTGGCTAGGAAGTACGATCCCACTGCTTGCCATGAGTTGTAACCGGTTACCTCCGCGAATACCTTCCTTCAGCCGTTCAGGAACCACTTAGAGCAGGCTTCCTAAACTCCGGCCCTCAAGATGTTGATGAACTACAACTCCCATGATTCTATGAATGAAATAGATAGGCTGAGAATCTTGGTAGTTGTAGGTCAGCAACATCTGGAGGGCCAGAGTTTGGGGAAGCCTGACTTAGAGTATCAAGAGACCCATTTCCCCCCCAGTAACTGGACGACACACATCTTTGGAGGTACAGCACGGACTGACTTTTGTTTATTTTGTCACACAAGGTTTTACATGCATGGGGTCTCCCACACAAAACAACAGGGGTTTCCATCCCATGAAGCTGATGGCGGATGGAAGAGGGACAAAGCAGCTAGTTCAAACTGGGCTGGCAGTGTCCCTGTGGCAATGCCCTGCTGTGACAGGAAAAGGAAGGGGGAGAGGCACAGACAAGCAATACATTTCACTTAACTATACTTTACAGAGCTACCGCCTTTGTTGACCAACAACAGCTGCATATACAGGCACATGTAAAACAGTCCCAAAAATGGGGCCACAAGCTTGTGGCCTGCACCAAACAAATCAGGCCATCCATCACATATCTCCCCCCATAGAAATAGACAGCGGGCACGTGGGGATATGGCACTCAGTGACGGCGTTCTGTCACAGACGGGAACACAAGTGCAGTAACTAATATTGATGTAAGGCATGCTGAATGTTTTCCCAAAATGGAGTTAGATTGGACATAAATGGTCGATCTGATAAGATGACAGAAAGTAAACGGAAGACATCTGATATTGTTCAGAACAGCAAGAGTAGGGAAACATTGTCTATTGTGGAGGAAAGATATGACGTAAGAGGTGAATAATGAATATTAATTTAAATTGAATAGTTAAAGATGTGTGTGGCTGCAGCTTTTTTTGCTTCTGCTCAAACAATTTCCAAAGCTCTTATAATGAACAAGAAATGGTGTATTAGTTAATTAATTATTGTTAAATAATTACCATGTGTGTATATATTTTTAATTTATGCAGTGGCAACAAATTAGCACTTTACCCCTATAATTCCTACTCCTGGATTCTCTGTGGAATCCATTAGCAACCGTGTAAGTCCAATAATAATTCCAACATAATTAGCATCAGTTTATCATAAAGATAATCCGGGTTTTTCACTACAGTCTGAAAACGTTTGCTCCATTCGGTAGGGGGGCATTCGTACTGCAAAACCCAGACATTGTTCATACTCTTTAACCCCTTAAGGACCGAGGACGGTTCAGGACCGTCATCGGCATTTTTACATTGCCGACCGGTGACGGTCCTGAACCGTCCTAACGGTCTTATGTACTTAGCCGATCGCCGTCGTTCCCCCGGCGGTGATCGGCGTTGCTCCCGGTGTGGGGAGACTGCCTGCAGCCCAGACAGTCTCCCCACTGCTCAACAGAGCAGTCACATGGTCACAATAGGTGTCCATGTGTCTGGCTGCAGGGAGACTGCCTGTGCTGACATGTAAGCTCATCGAGCAGGGCCCTCAACCCCCTCTGTTCCTGTACGTCCAGTGATCTGATCTCAATAATGTGTCTGTTAGTCCACCCATTGTACAGCTCTACGGAATTTGTTGGCGCTATATAAATAATAAAATAATAATAATAGTGTAAAATAAAAAAAATAATAAAGGTTAATGTTAATTTAAAAAAAAAAAAAAATATATATATATATATATATATATATATGTGTATATATATAAAAGAAACCAAGAGGGCTGCACTCACCTGAACATGCATACATTACGGGGTGCTGCTGGGGCCAAAATATACAAAATACAGAATCCAGCGCACTCGCTTATTCACTAAACAATGATTTAAAATCTTAGAGATTGTAATAGTTTTATTTAAAAACACCTCACCTAGGCAAAAAATTATGGGGGTTTAGTTACATTATATGATCATACATTGCATAAGCCTGCCAACTATGTTCCAGGACCCCATTTAGCCTTGACTTGCAGAGAGTCCCAGTAAGGAAGTATTTCCCAAGTAAGTGGATTAATCTCATAAGAGCAAGCATTAGGCTTCTAGGATAGGACCTGCCGAATATGGGGTACTTTGACGTAGTTGGCAGGCTTATGCAATGTATGATCATATAATGTAACTAAACCCCCATCATTTTTTGCCTAGGTGAGGTGTTCTTAAATAAAACTGTTACAGTCTCTAAGATTTGAAATCATTGTTTAGTGAATAAGCGAATGCGCTGGATTCTGTATTATGTGTATATATATGATATATGGACATATATTATATCTATATAATATATGTCCATATATCATATATATAATGTCATACTAAGTGTATTTTTATATTAATATGTACATATATTAATAAAAAAATACACTTATAATTAAATTACACATGTATATATATATATAATATATATAATAACTATATATATTGTATCTATATATTATTATAAAATACAAATAATAAGTAGGTTAAATTAAATTAAAAAATTTAACAATAATAATAAAAATTAAAAAAAAATTATATATCTATATGAAATTTTATTCTAACTGTATTTTGATATTAATATATATATATATTTATATCAAAATACACTTAGAATTAAATTGTATATATATCTATGTATATATAAATAAATAAAAATAATACAAAATATACATAGGTCCATATACAAAATTACATAAATAATTATATAAATATACACGCAGACTTCAAATATATAAATATGCTTATATATTTAAATTCTACGTGCGTATTTATGTAATATTTTTACATAATTAAGTAATTTTATTGATTGCAATTTGAGGGACCTGCCTGCCAACCCAGGCCGAAAGTCCAGAGAATTTAATTTGCTAGCACTGTATTTTACCTTGTAACGTTCTACGACACCCTAAAACCTGTACATGGGGGGTACTGTTTTACTCGGGAGACTTCGCTGAACACAAATATTAGTGATTCAAAACAGTAAAACATATCACAGCGATGATATTGTCAGTGAAAGTGACTTTTTTTGCATTTTTCACACACAAACAGCACTTTTACTGATGATATAATTGTTGTGATACGTTTTCCAGTTTTGAAACACTAATATTTGTGTTCAGCAAAGTCTCCTGAGTATAACAGTACCCCCCATGTACAGGTTTTATAGCGATTTTGAAAGTTACAAGGTCAAATATATGGGTCAAATATTTTTACGTTGAAAATGGCCAGGTTGGTTACATTGCCTTTGAAAGCGTATGGTAGCCCAGGAATGAAAATTACCCCCATGATGGCATACCATTTGCAAACGAAGACAACCCAAAGTATTGCAAATAGGGTATGTACAGTGTTTTTTTAGTAACCACTTAGTCACAAACACTGGCCAAAATTGGCGTTCAATTTAGTTTTTTACTTTTTTCACACACAAACAAATATGAACGCTAACTTTGGCCAGTGTTTGCGACTAAGTGGCTGCTAAAAAGGTCTGGACATACCCCATATTGAATACCCTGGGTTGTCTACTTTAAAAATATACGTACATGTGGGGTGTTATTTAGAGATTTATGACAGATAATAGTGTTACAATGTCACTATTGATAAATTTTAAAAATGTATGTTTTGAAACTGCAATATCCTACTTGTACTTATAGCCTTATAACATGCAAAAAAAAAAATAGCAAAAAAGCATGTAAACACTGGGTATTTTTAAACTCAGGACAAAATTTTGAATCTATTTAGCAGTTTTTTTCATTCGCTTTTGTAGATGAGTAAAAGATTTTTCACGTAAAAGTCAAAAAACTTATTTTTTTCAATTTTTCATCATATTTTTTCATTTTTTTAAAATTAAATTACATGAGATTATATAAATAATGGTATGTAAAGAAAGCCCCTTTTGTCCTGAAAAAACCCAATATATAATTTGTATGGGAACAGTAAATGAGAGAGCAGAAAATTACAGCTAAACACAAACACCACTAAAGTGTAAAAAGATGCCTGGTCGCAAATGTACAACATCGCAAAAACAGTCCGGTCCTTAAGGGGTTAACAATGCCAGGATTGACTGGTCAGTAAAACCCACATTCGATGTAATGTGGTAACTCAAGGAATTTTCTTTGATAGAGCTTCAGTAGAGTTCCATATATCTGGCCGACAGGGCTACCACTGATTTTGGCATGCATGTTTACTGCACTGATTTTCTCCTTTCTGAGGACATGTTAGCAATCTGAAATGCAATTGTCATCAAACATTTCCCCAAACTTTATTGTCCATTGTGTTACTGTGTAAATACCTTGGGATGTATGCTTGAACCTACTGCATGGATCACACAGCTTTTTCCTATAGAGTGCTGTTTACAGCACTCTACATTAGAAGGATACCATTATGCCATATAATACTCTTGAGCTATTTTTTTGAATCCAGCTACATTGCATCACTTTACTGTGAAAAATTTTAGGAAAGCCAAATGAATTCAAAGGGAATTTCAAATTTAAGGCTGCCATAGTCAAAATGGAAAAAAGTCAGCTATGCTTCTAGTTTGGGTTTAAAATCGAAGCAATAGTGGATTTAGAACCCAATGCAAGGGTGTATGTATGTGGAAAATCCGTTTGTGAATGCAACCGTGTTAATTGTGTGGAGTGCCAGTTTGTGAATGTAGTGGTGTTCTAACCACTGCATACCGGAAATGCCCCTCAAGACTTGCCATTTTGGACATGCTCTGAACCAGTCATCCATTCATCACTATTTGGCCCTTGTCAAAGTCACTCAGCTCTTTTCACGCCCATTTTTCCTGCTTCCAACACATGAAAATTCAAGAGCTGAATGTTCACTTGTTGCCTAATATATCTCACCCCTTGACAGGTGCCATCGTAACAATATAATCAATGTTATTCATGACACCTGTCAGTGGTTTTTATGTCGTGGCAGATCATTGTATCTCTCTCTATCTCACAGTATTCCCTTATCTGTCCTTCACTTGTGTCCATATCCTCATACCCCCTTGCCTCAGTTGTGTCTCTTTGCTCGTACTCCCATTTCCCTCTGCACATGCCCCTCATTTCTCTACTTGTGTCCATCTGCCCATAACTCCGTTCCCTACTTGTACCCCAGTGTCCATAGTCCCTTTCCTCTAAGGGTGCCCCTCTGCCCATAACTACTTCCCTCACTTGTGACCATCTTACCATACATCCTTGTATCCTTTCACTACTTGTGTCTCTCTATCCATAGTCCATTGGGTTTCTCTGTCCATACCCCCCTCTTCCTCACTTGAGTTCTTCTGCATACTGCCCCCTTTCCCACATGTGCTCATTTATCTGTACCAGCTTCATTTCCCCTCTTTTGCCCTCTGATTATACCCTTGCTTTGTTACTACCCCCCTCCACCTCCTACTTCATCATTGGTGGCTGACTGGCATGGGAGTTGGAATCCTGGAACCGAGCATGTTCTTGCAGGACTTTGTGACATGCTGGATGCTGTGTAGAGAAGGTGGAGATACATCGTCATATGCCTGTGCTCTGTTTCGGCATCACAGCCCCAGCATCTAAATAAAGAGTCTTGGCACAGAATACTTCATGTTTGCTCCCAGAACTTTCGGGGCTATTCATTAATTGGTGCTCTGCCAACCATGTTTTGAGAGAAGTGAGATTTGTCTATCAGAGCGCCTTGGTTGGTTGGCTCAGTAGCCAACCAATCAGAGCTCTTTTCCAATATTGCATAGTTTTTGAAATATTCCCATGTGATGTAAAAGTTTGCATAGCATGGAAAACCTTTATGAGGGCTTTCTCTGCTATGAGAGCTCGGTTTGCAGAGAGTAGACATGTGCAATTCGTTTCGTTCCGAATGGACATTCGGCCGATTTTCGTGAAATTCGGACATTCGGATGCCTCCGAATGTCCGAAGTTCGAATTGCCAAACTGACCCGAACCGAATTGCCGAAGTGCTTTGAATTTCTAAAAAGTGGCAAAACAAGAGAGGGAGGGGAAATTACGTGAATTATGACAAGAATCTTGACCACTGGGAGCCCTATAGATGTGTACATGGTTGTGGTGGCAGTCCGGGCACTTGGAACCTTATAGATGTGCATGTGGCTGTGGTGGTTAGGGTTGGGGAGCCCTACAGATGTGGTTAGGGTTAGGGGTTAGGGTTAAGGAGCCCTACAGATGTGTAAGTGGTTGTGGTGGCAAAGTGCTTCGGATTTCTGAATAGTGGCAAAACAAGAGAGGGATGCTTACGAATATCCAAATTGACAAAGTTTTGAATTGCTGTAGTTCCAAATTGCTGAAGTTCCGAATTTCGGAAGTGCCGAACCGAACCAAATGCCATTGGTCCGAATTGCCGAAGCACATTCATTTTTTTACTTACCCGAATTTCCGAACCAAACCAAATTTTTTGACATGCACATCCCTAGCAGCGAACCCTCAAGAGGTAAAGATGGATTCTTTTTTATTATTTTGACATTTTTGGTTTTTTTTGTGTGTGAATTCTAAGGGTTATTCAACTATTTGACTGTTGACTGCTAGCGCTGCCAGATGGCAAATAGTACTTAAAATTATCATTCACAAAAAGCAAGCGAATGATAATTTGCAAATGTGAAGCCTGACATATGCATTCGGTTCTGGATTTTAGTAAAACCGGTGCTTTGTGAATATTCAGAATCCTTAACTTTCTTAAGGGTTCAGGTGCAAAAGCACTGATTATAATCCAGAAAGTGAATGCATCCGGGCAATTGCTGCAGATTCGCAATTAGTAAATGTGACAATTGCCATTCTAGTTGGAATTCGGTTATTTTCCTGTATTATGTCCACCTGGACAAAATCTGGTGTTCAGTGAATAACCCCATTTGACTCTACTGATATCCATCGAGGGGTGTAACTAGAAACCACATGGCCAGGGGCAAGAATCAAGTTTGAATGTGCGGTGGTTGGCAAAGTGTGATTGGCACCTGGCTGAATGTGATTGCGTGTGAGGGTTAAATACATGCGATTGTGTGAATGGGTGAGTGTGATGTGTGTGAATGACTGAGTGTGATTGTGTATGGAGTTGACTGAGTGTGATTGTGTGGGTATTTGCCGAGTGTGATTGTGTGGGTTGTTGGCCGAGTGTGATTGTGTGGGTTGTTGGCTGAGTGTGATTGTGTGGGTATTTGCCGAGTGTGATTGTGTGGGTTGTTGGCTGAGTGTGATTGTGTGTGTAAGTGTGACTGTGTTTATTATTAAACCCCATCTTCTGCTTACCTTTATGCAGGTAGGGGAGTTTAATCCCTGGTGATCCAGTTGGTACTGACAAGATCCCTGGTTGTTCAGTGGAGGAGCATGTGGTCCGCATGCTCCTTTTGTTTGGCACTCATTCAACAAGTCAAAGTGTCACCATGGCAACCTGGTGGTAGCCCTCTGACTCTGACTAAGTGAGTGCTGGGCCCAACCGGGAGCGCTTATTAAAATGGCAATACAGTAAATAGTTTTGGAAAGGGGGGAAGGAGGGTGGGTGGGGGGGATTGCCTGACCAGCCAAGCCCCCGGCTGTTGGAACATCAGGGCCAAGTCACCATAGCAACCATTGTGACCCTGCACCATTGTATCCAGCTTAAGGCTCAGAACCAAGTAATATTGCGACGCTCCTTCTGGGCCACAAATCTAAAGAAATACATTTACATACAGTACCCAGCATTGGGACCGATCTAGCCAGGAAACTCAGGGGGTAGGGGATGAGTATGTGTGAATTGCCCTGGTGCTCCATTTTCCCGGATCCGAGTCTGATTTTTAGTCCTAATAATTATCACTTTAGTAAAGAATCCTGTATAGTAACACATACTTTTTTATGTCACCATTTAAAAGTTAATTCTAAGAATACAGGCTATAACCCAAAGAAACATGCACTCTAACCTCCATTGCAAATCCTATGATCTGTGACCTAACCATCAATGTGCTCTATTTAAAATAAATGTTAACCCTTCCGAAGACATTACACTTTTTGTACACAAATGAAAAAAGCCTGCAAGCACTCTATAATAATATATTTATTACCTGTTATGTATCAAATTCAAAAATGTGTATATATATAGTTTGTATATTGTATTTTTGTAATAGTGTATTCTATTGTCACAATGAAATGTTTTGTGGACAAAATAAATCTCAATGTATCCATCCTGGTAAAATATTTTCTAAATATAAATGCCAGTAAATAAATAAATAAATACATAAATATTTTGGGGGTTCCCTTACACGTCGTGGATGCCCCTTACTTCACCCCCACTTATATACAAATATTGAACATTTAAAGAGATTTATCAAGGAAAGAAATCGGTACTATTTTGTGGAAAAGTGCTAAAAAAGCAGCAATCACCATGGAAACCAATAGAATGTCTCTCAACGTTCAGCACCCAAACTAGCACCTGTTTTGTCTTCATAAAACCCCTCTCCCTCCTTGTAATGTGAGGCTTCCTATTACAATGTTTAGTAAATAAGCCCCAGTCACTCTAACAGGTGCCCACACAAAGCAAGTTAAATGAAATGGCTTTCAGAGCTGCACATAGAGTGACAGGACATGATTAGTGGATTCCCTTAGGGGGAGAGATTCTCCCACCATGGTTTACACAGCTCACAGTGAGAGCCCACCTTGCCGGGCTGAAGGTCCCCGCCTGCCCCTCACTAACCCGCCTCTATCCATATAAGGAGTAGCAGTTCTGTGTGAAGTGCAGCATCCTGCATGTGGCAGCTGAGAGCAGCGCAATATACTGAGTTGGTACCCTGCACTGACTGACTGAGGCACCCTCCATCTACACTCTGCAGCCTGCAACAGGTAATAGCCCACCCTGTGCCAAGCTAGAGCCCCCCAGCCCTGCATGGCATCACCTCCCCATAGCCATAAAGTCACCCTACCCATGATTATATCACTGAAATTCAATCTCTCTAAAGAAAGAAACATGCATTTATTTCTAATATTTTTTATTTTAATATATATGTAATTTATATCAAAATATATATATATATAAATTAAAAAATATATTATACAAAAGTTAGGTTTAAATAATTTTGTTTATTGATCAAACTAAAGTCTTTTATCATGGACTTGTTGGACCATGGACTTGTTGATAGCTTTGCATATCATTGGTTGATGGTGAAGATAATTAAGCTAATTCTGTGATTATTTAACTTTGTCATGGTAAGGAGATAATGGATTTAGAGACAGTCAACAACGCAACAGTAATACAAGGAGAGAATGGTATTACAGAATTGCCATTTGTTTGCAGCGATTAAAGGGTTAACTAGCAGAGGATAATGGGGGTTACATTCTTATTATAGAACTTGGTGTCTTGGAATATTCTAACGGAAAGTGTTTTTTTTTTTTGCTCTACTTGTCACTTGTGTGTGTCTTTGTGACCAAATGCCTGTGTTGTTGTTATTTTAGCTTAGTGAATTATCTCAATGTCTTGTACCTTCACATCACTGGACTGATCAAAGGGCAGGTTGGCATACTGTCAGAGGCACATATACTGCTGGTCATGTATTATCACGATGGCTGGAAATAATTCACATTTTTAGTCTTTTCTCCATGCATATACATTCATCCATATACACTTATAAAATAAAAATACACAGATATCATATAGCCGTTTAGTTATTCTGTTTTGTTATTTTAGCATATATTTTGTACATACAGAGAATACACTCATTTATTTCCTCACTTACCCTGGTGTGTGGGTTAAGCAAGCTATAACAAAGTGTTTGCTTCTTTCTAAATGTATTGTATTATGTCAGGACCATGGGTGACCCCTGGCATAGCAGTTACCATGGACTGCAACTCATCCTGCAAAAGGCTGACTAAGTAGAATGGGAGTTGCAGTCACAGCTGCTAGAGTGCTACATGCAATCAATATTTACAGCAAATCACAGCATCTGCTGAGATACTGTTATATTGATATATTATACGGCATAATCTTGTATATGGCTGAGTGTGCTGGGTGTTGCCAGGGATTACATATTATTATTATATTGTCTTCTCTTGTTTGTTGTTGTTGTGGCTAAGTAGGAGAGGAGTTGCAGTCTACACAAGTGTGTGAAAATATTCATATCCCCGTTGCAAGGCTTCGCAGTCTTGTGTTTGGATAGCTATTCATAATGAGAGTTGCAGTCCACAGCAACATGTAGACTTCTCAGTGTTTTCATGAGTCTGTCTCTGGATGGATGATCCATATGAGTTGTAGTTTACACCTGCTATGATGCTAACTTTACTTAGCACCCCCCTGTTTTGTATCTGGTTGGGAAGGAATGATGGGAGTTGCAGTGAACAAAAGCTAGATAGTTTTCTACCTGTGCACCCTCCTTTTTTGAGTCTGGCTGGCTGAGAGTGGTGGAAGTTGCTGTCTAGAATAGCATAAGAGCCAACGGTTGCCTGTCCTGT
Organism: Pelobates cultripes; assembly: GCA_933207985.1. Classification (NCBI taxonomy): domain Eukaryota; kingdom Metazoa; phylum Chordata; class Amphibia; order Anura; family Pelobatidae; genus Pelobates; species Pelobates cultripes. Next base: position 127,307,049 of record OW240918.1, on the reverse strand, counting down.
TTGGCTGGCTGAACAGAGTGGGACTTGCAGTCCACAGTAGCAAGGTGGCAAAGCAATGCTTATCCCTGCAACAGAGTAATACATCATTACCCTGCTTGATTTCCACTGTGGTGAATGGGTATTGAATGCTATTTAAGTAATCATTATCATCCTATGAGTCAAAATAAGTCAACAAACTGCCATCGTTCTAACAATTCTCTTACACTACACACAGAGCATGCTTTTATTATAAGGGAATATGTTAGTCCAGTGGAGGATAAGGTTTTAGTGGTCTTTAATAAGCAGATCTGGTGGGTCTTTTTGCTTAATACAGTCTATCACACACTGAGGAAGACAATCAGGAATATGGGGGTCCAATGCATGCAAATACTCTGCCCCCCCTGCACATTGGCCAGTATACCTAATAGTCCAGGTTCCTCTAACTAGCCACACTCTTACACTTACCTAATAAGGTACGTCACACCCATTTAGACAATCTCCTCTTTTTTATACACCCATCTAGCCAGTTGTGACCCTAGGAACAAAACATAGGGAGGGCACATACCATGGTCAAAACTGGGGTCTAATAATTTCCACAGCTAAATCACACCACTGAAAAAAACTAAATACAGAAATATCCTCGCAAACATATCTGTAGTTTACAAATCAGAGTAAAAACAGCGGGCCCGGTGTTTTCCAAATTTGCAGGGGGTATAGGAGCTGTAGTAGCTGTGGTACTGGTGGTATAGCAGCTGCATTGGGTGCAGGGGTTATAGAGGCTGCAGTGGGTGCAGGGGTTATAGAGGTTGTAGTGGGTGCAGGGGTTATAGAGGCTGCAGTGGGTGCAGTGGGTGCAGGGGTTATAGAGGCTGTAGTGGGTGCAGGGGTTATAGATGCTGTAGTGGGCGCAGGGGTTATAGAGGCTGTAGTGGGTGCAGGGGTTATAGAGGCTGTAGTGTGTGCAGGGGTTATTGAGGCTGTAGTGTGTGCAGGGGTTATAGAGGCTGTAGTGTGTGCAGGGGTTATTGAGGCTGTAGTGTGTGCAGGGGTTATAGAGGCTGTAGTGTGTGCAGGGGTTATTGAGGCTGTAGTGGGTGCAGGGGTTATTGAGGCTCCAGTGGGTGCAGGGGTTATACAGGCTGTAGTGGGTGCAGGAGTTATAGAGGCTCCAGTGGGTGCAGGGGTTATAGAGGCTGTAGTGGGTGCAGGGGTTATAGAGGCTGCAGTGGGTGCAGGGGTTATAGAGGCTGCAGTGGGTGCAGGGGTTATAGAGGCTGTAGTGGGTGCAGGGGTTATAGAGGCTGCAGTAGTGGGTGCAGGGGTTATAGAGGCTGTAGTGGGTGCAGGGGTTATTGAGGCTCCAGTGGGTGCAGGGGTTATAGAGGCTCCAGTGGGTGCAGGGGTTATAGATGCTGTAGTGGGTGCAGGGGTTATAGAGGCTGTAGTGGGTGCAGGGGTTATAGAGGCTGTAGTGTGTGCAGGGGTTATTGAGGCTGTAGTGTGTGCAGGGGTTATAGAGGCTGTAGTGTGTGCAGGGGTTATTGAGGCTGTAGTGTGTGCAGGGGTTATAGAGGCTGTAGTGTGTGCAGGGGTTATTGAGGCTGTAGTGGGTGCAGGGGTTATTGAGGCTCCAGTGGGTGCAGGGGTTATAGAGGCTCCAGTGGGTGCAGGGGTTATAGAGGCTCCAGTGGGTGCAGGGCTTATAGATGCTGTAGTGGGTGCAGGGGTTATAGATGCTGTAGTGGGTGCAGGGGTTATAGAGGCTGTAGTGGGTGCAGGGGTTATAGAGGCTGTAGTGTGTGCAGGGGTTATAGAGGCTGTAGTGGGTGCAGGGGTTATTGAGGCTCCAGTGGGTGCAGGGGTTATAGAGGCTCCAGTGGGTGCAGGGCTTATAGATGCTGTAGTGGGTTCAGGGGTTATAGAGGCTGTAGTAGGTGCAGGGAGTATAGGGGATGTAGTGCGTACAGGGGAGATAGCGGTTGTAGTGTGTGTTGGGGAGTTGGGGGTGTAATGGTTATAAGGGTTGAGGTGAGTAAAAGGGGCTGCAGTAGGTAGATGGGAAATTGGGGCTATTGTGGTTGTAGGGGTAATAGGGGGCTGTAAAGTGGGTAGAATAGGTACTGTGGTGCGGTATAGGGGCAGTAGTGGGGGTAGGAGTGAGTTTGGATGTATATATATCAGAATATTGACTGGACCTGCCTAAGTCCAGGTGTGAGAGGATAGAGCTAAGATCCTGTAGGACTTTCAGATCCAGACAGGCAAGAAAGAAGTAGCCAGCCAACTTGACATCATTGTGGTAGACAAGGAACAAAAGACTGCAGTGGTGGTGGATGTGGCAATACCCGGTGACTATAACATCATGAAGAAGGAACATGAGAAGGTGGAGAAATACCAAGGACTGAAAGAAGAGCTCGAAAGGATGTGGAAAGTGAAGGTAGTAGTAGTCCCTATTGTGACAACTGCAGTTGGAGCTGTGACCCGCAAGCTGGGGAAGTGGCTTCAACAGATTCCTGGTGGGACATCTGAGATCGCTGTCTGTAAGAGTGCAGTTCTAATAACTAAGATACTGTGCAAAAACCTCAGACTTCCAGGCCTCCGGTAGAGGACCCGAGAATTAAGAATATATACCACCCAAGAGGGCTTAAAAATAATCTATTTTTATATATGTGTATGTATGTAGGTATGCATGTGTGTGTGTATATAAATTTCTTCACAGACCTCGGACTCAACAGTTCTGGTTCTTGGTTGCCCCCGTGCAATCTCCGACCAATAAATACATTCTAGTAAAGAGAGCCCTCGAGGGTCTTATTTTTTAACACTTTATTTCCAACAAAAGGCAAGCATACAGCATGGTTAACATTCAGTTTCAACACATGGACTCATCTTGATAAAGATCCTTATTTGTGACTGAAACATTGAGGCTTACCTTTGGCCAAAAAGGCCAAGTTCTCCCCCTTGGCATCCTGGCAGCCTGGCCGGTGAAGGAGATCTTTAATTGTGTGTGGTTCTCTTTCTCTGGGATGGCACTCAAACTCTGCTAGTCCTGCAGACTAGCAGGGGGGGTCCAAAGCGAGGCAAGGAATAATCTTGGGGGCAATGACTTCCCACCTAACTGTATCAACATCTATGCACACATTGAACTAATCACGTGTCACAAACACCATAATAACCACTCTCTCAACTTGCCACAATCTCATACATGTACCTAATTAGTCACACATCCATTTGCCATACAGAACTGTCATAAATAAGTTCACAGACACCCCTCTTTCACTACATCAGAGAGATTGAAGAGAACGAACAAGAGGCCTAGGTCCCGTAATTTGCAGGTGTTTATGTGGGAGAAATGTGCAGTGGCCCAAACAATAGTTTTACAGGCAGAGTAGCGGTGATGAGGTATGTGTGCTATTGTTACAGCGTTCTCCACACAGGAGCAAGGCTGAGGAATATTCCACCATGGGGTACATCATAACAGCGCCCATAGTGGTATACACACCTAGTCCTTATGACCTATATTAAAATTCATATAAATCATTTAATTTTACTATTGTAATAAGTCAGTGTATAGGTCTCTCATTCTTGAATAGAGCTCCATAGATCTGTGACAAACCAAGCATCCACATATATGGTAGCAGCTCCTGTGCATCATGTTTTGTATAATGTTGCAGGTTAATATTTTTTTTATTATATTATGATTTTTAGTATTTTTTTTAGGTGTTTTCCTATTAAAATCCTGGAGCTGGCTGTGCATAATAATTTACCAATAAAAGTGGAGATTATAATCTTATCTAAATTATGTATGATCTGTCAATTAGCTATTAATGATATGGAAGCAATTATAATCTTAATATCAGCATTCTGATATTTCACTATTTTCAGATTGGTGAAAAGGGCTGAAAAAGACTTGAAAAATGTTTACAACTATTGCAGCCAATGCAGCCAAATAGTAATTACATATTTCACAACACAGAGGCTCATATCATGTGTATATACTTCCCAAAAAGCAGCAAAGACAATCAACAGACAAAAAAATAACATTGATTACAAATGGTCTCACTACCCCACTTATTAAGATAAAACCTAGAACATAGCACTAGACGTCTTCTCTCTTTGCTGCTCCTTTGGAGAGATTAGTATCCTCACCATATATCTGTATTTGCTATTGTTTATTGCTGTTTATTTTTCCTTATCCTGCGTATATTGTTCTATTTGCTGCCTCGGTTTTCTCACCATTTATGCTCTTAAATTTTTTTCCCAATAGCCCTCTTCTCCTGGGTCTTGAGAGTCGCAGCAGCCATTTTGGTTTAGGGCAGTTCTTTTTCCTTGTATTGCTGCTTCCGGGCTCCGTTCTCTCCCCATCCACCCCTCTTTCTTTCTCTCTCTCTCTCTTGCTCTACTTTCCTCCTGTGGCGGTGCCTTGGGAGTCTGCAGCTTCATTCACTTCTAAGCCACGTTCCAGCGGCTTTCTGCTCTGGTTTATGCAGTTGCACTGGCCTCTCCCCTCTGTTTCTTTACATCTGTTGACATCCGGGCATGTTCTTACTGTGGTGTGGCCCTCTCAGCTTTGCTAGTGGGGCATTCCGTTTCTCTGTCCTGGTTGTGTACTCTATTTATCTGTTTTGTTTTGTGTTTACTCCTCACCGACCGGATTCCGTTCTTACGAACCGGTCGTAGAACAAATTGGTCAGTAATTGAAGAGTTGAGGGATCCCTGCTCTGGTGTGCTTGTCTATGTTCAGGGAAATTTCCCTGAGCATAGATTTAAGGGATTCCCTGCTCTCGTGCATATGTCTATGTTTGGGGAAATTTCCCCGAACATAAATGAACGCAGGAGAGCATGGAATCCCTCTAATCCCCACAACGGCTTGCACTTACCCCCACGCTAGAGAGCTGGTCGGAAGTTCGAGCCATCGTAAAACAGGTAGTTCATAAAAAATTAGGCACAAAATGAGGCTTTGCCTAGGGTGGCAAAAATCCTTGCACCAGCCCTGAGACCATGCCCCTGGAGTCTCACTGCTCAATTCTCTGCCACTTAGGAGTTAAATCCTTTCTGTTTATGCAACCCTAGCTACACCTCCCTGACAGACACAGCCAACACAAAAAAAGTTATATTTGTAATCAGCACAGTGTGTTTACTTTAGAAGTTTTTATCGTCAGCTCTGTTAATTGCATTTTAACCACATACAGGCTCTCACAGGCTACTAACAGAGCAGGGGATACAAAAGTGTAAATGAAACAGAATGTCCAGTAAAATAAGTTTAAACATTATATCTCTCTTTACAGGAGGTGTGTAGGTCACATGTAGGAAGGTGTTGCTAGGGCTGCGAAAACAAAGTGATTCAACTAATAAATTAAAGGACTACTATAGTGCCAGGAAAACATACTCGTTTTCCTGGAACTATAGTGCCCTGAGGGTGCCCCCACCCTCAGGGTTCCTCTCCTGTGGCGCTGAAGGGGGAGGAAGGGGTTAATCCCTTACCTTTTTTCCAGCGCCGGGCTCCCTCAGCACTGGGACTCTCCTCCCTCTTCTTCCGTCATCGGCTGAATGCGCATGCGCGGCAAGAGCCGAGCGCGCATTCAGCCAGTCCATAGGAAAGCATTCTCAATGCTTTCCTATGGACGTTGGCGTCTTCTCACTGTGAAAATCACAGTGAGAGGCGTGGAAGCACCTCTAGCGGCTGTCAATGAGACAGTCACTAGAGGCTGGATTAACCCATAGGTAAACATAGCAGTTTTACAGCAAAAAGGGTTAAACCTAGCTGGACCTGGCACCCAGACCACTTCATTAAGCTGAAGTGGTCTGGGTGCCTATAGTGGTCCTTTAAGCTGGGAAACCGCAGGGGCATAATTTACACACCAAATCACTCTATTAAGCTAAAGTTGTTTTGGTGCTTATTGTGTCCCTTTAAATGTAGAAATCTAAATCCACAGGCAGCTAACTGGTCATTTCCATCTTAGCTGCCTGTCAATCATCATTATATCTTTGTCCTTTACACCTGGTAGTCCTCAGAGGGAAAGCTTGTAGTAAAGGAGAGAAACAATGTTTCTATTTAACCTCTTAATTTGCAGTGTTTGCCCTATCTTTGTTTCTGAACTGGTCCATTATGTTATTTGCTAAATATATAAAATTAAAAAGAAAATGGAGCTTCTCACGAAAAACCCCTCAAAACATTACACATTAAGGATGATTTTAAATGTTTAATTTAATGGTGTACATTTTAAGTGAAGTGACAGTTCCCCTTTAAGATGTTTTTAAATAAAATTGAAAAGTAGTTCTTGGAAATATAAGGTAGATTTTATAAACAGTAAAAAAATATTTCTGACTTCAAATTGTAATCATATCAGAAAAACAGAATTCTCTGTTCTGTGGAATGAAAAATGCCAATAAATTGCACCTTCATTCAAGCAGGATACAATCCATACTAATGCCTCAATTGAAGGCTTATTGTTTCAGGAAGGTGTCTAGATGCAGCCAGGTGATGTATAGACTCTGATATCCCTAGAAGAATGCCAAGTGATTCATTTATCCCACTAAAGAAAACCGTTTTCTGAAGGATGCTGCAAAGCATATGGAAGTCATCCAGAGTTTGCGTGATATTTGTAAAGACTGCCAAATATAGTGTTTTATTCAAATGTATTTATTTGGTGTTGAATTGAAACCTTTTATGTAATGAATGCAGTAATATTCTAAATAAATTACATGATTCAGGCTGTAATACTATAATAGCCTGCAGCGTTTAGTGAATCAGTGTGCATATACTAAACTATTTAGATATAAATACACTTATATAGACTATATGTAAACTATATATGCCCATGGATATTCAGCACATAGCCTTTCAACCTGGTTTTAAAATAACATTTTAGACTCTTTTTCTGACTTACAGAAGAGACGTCGAAGGTGATAAATGCTTTTATTGTGACGCATATAAAATAGTTAATAAAAAAAACCTACAAAATATAAAGCTCATTTGCTTAGCTATTAACCTCCGTTACCATGAAATCCCTAAATACACTCTAGGCCAAAACACTTACCTACAGACGTCACACAGTTCATTGAATTAAGTCCACCTGTGTGCAATTAAATTGTTACATGACCTTACTATACGTACACCTGTTTTTAGAAGGTGTCATGTTGTTCGAGAGCATATCTAACAAACCCCAACATGAAGAGCACAAAGTTATCAAAGCAGGTCACACAAAATTAGTTCTGGGAAAGAACTAATAAGAGTTGGATTATATATGAAAATATCCATGTTTTATTTAAAAAAAAATAATAAAAAAATAAAATAAAAAATAAAAATATATATATTGTCATTCTTTATTTTGGCAGTGCATAAGTAAACAAACGAGCTTGCATAGACACTTTAGCATGAGTATATGTAATAATATTGGTAACAACATCAACATAAAATATCAGAAATACAACTCTTTTTATATTTATAACGTAGAGCAGACGAGTGTGAGTCAAGTCAGGAGCTTATTGACACGACAAATTATCATAGTAGATTATCTGACATCACAAGAAAATACATTAGATCATAGAACCACCAACAGCATATTGAATATCCATGTTTTAAACTTTCCATTGAGCTCTGTAAAATCCATTATTCTAAAATGTAAGGAATATGGCAAATCTAGGACTGCAGGGGTCCATCCACTAAAATGTGATGAGTGCCTAAAAAGAAAATTAGAGAAACAAACACAAGGCCAGAGGTGAGGTTGTAGAGATCTATAACTGACATGAATTAATGAAATCAGCCATATTTTAACTATAACACAGATGCTGACATGATTAATTAAATCACTCATATTTGAACTATAACACAGATGCTCCGCATAGCTGAACATTGTAAATGAAAGGAGTGAAGGAAAGCACAGCTAAGACAAAAAAAAATGTGTAGTTAATTCCATTTGAAGTTTGCCAACAGGCATGTGGAAGACATGGCACGTAGGAGACAATATTGAATAGTGCTGCGTGGTGAAACCAAACGTTTTAGCTTTATCGCAAAATTAAATGAGAAAAACAAGCCCGTAGCTTAGAATCCAAGTGATGGTAGCATCATGTTGTGGGAAGACCTGCGTTAGTCCAAGATAGGGTAAGAGCTAAAAGACCTTTTAGCAGACGATGGTCTTAAACGTTCAAATAAAACTACACCGAAGGGATTTAAAATGAAGAACCCGTCACATGGCCCAGTCACTGTCCAGACTTGAATCTAGTTGAATATCGGTTGAATGACTTTGCCGTTCACCAACATGACCAAACTTGAGCAATTTGTTTTAGAAGATTTGGGAAAGATGTGGGACCAGATGTTTTATAGGGCTAGTAGAGACTTTTCTCTAATACTTACAGCAATAATTGCCACCAGTGGAGGTCCCACCAAGGATTGACTGTCTTTTTATATTCCACGCTCTGAAACAGCAAACTGGAACTATAACTGTCTACATTCCAGGTGCTACAACAGAGTTCACCTGAGGTTGATTCCACTGTAAAGACTAAGGACCGATTTTTGCAATGACCTGCTGTTTTCAAACATGGCTGTGATCCAATGGTTAGGCTTATAATGATGAATATATTTTTAGGGGGATGAAGTGGGTGGGAATACAAGACAATGGAACGTATGGGAGTTGGAGTTCCATCCTAGTTGTTAAATATCTGATGTGGGAACTAACAAGAACTCTTTTGGACCCCCGCCCCCACCTTTCCACGAACTGCAAGGGTGGCTTAGAGGTTAATCAACATCTGTTATACAACTCTCGCAAGTTGCAATGCTTTGACACTTGGGGATCTACCGTTGCTATTGCTATTGCTATTTGAATGCAGGCATGCATTTGTGTGTAGCATTGATTTTTGTGCAGGAGTGTGTTTATAAACATATAATAATAGTATTTTAATACAGAGATATGTTTGTATGTTGTGTTGACGTTTGAATGCTCTATATCCGCCCCGGCCGTGCTGATATAGAGCCCAGCACACGACTGAGCCCCTTAAGACACATGTCCATCAGAGAGTTCCATTACTGTCTGGAGGAACCCTGTACTGCAAAACTGCCAGAAGATGATAGCAGGAGTAGGCCGGGTCGGCACATCCTATAGGCGACTTAGGCAGTTGCCTAGGGCGCCCCAGCCCAAGGTGTGCCCAATTTGAGTGACCCAGTAGGAGGGAAGCGCACAGCGCTCCCTCCTACCTGTCACTCAGTGTAGCGTGGCCGAGCTGTGCGGACCACGGTACAGGAGTTCTGTTTCCTGTACCCGGCCAGACAGAAAGGAAGTGCTCTCTCAGTGAGCACTTCCTGTCAGTTCAGGAAACAGAACTCCTTTGCAGTAATCAGGGGCGGATTGAAACTACAAATGCCCAAAGGAGGTAACCACCAGTTTTGCACCCTCTCTCCCCCCACTCTTTACATAAGGGTGGTGAATGGGGCCAGATTTGAATAAGTATATTTAGGGCCCCTTTCCAAGCCCTTGGCACTAGGCAGCTATCCCTTTTTGGATCTCTGTAATATTTCCTCACTTCCCGGGTGGTGAATGGGGCCAGATTTGAATAAGTATATTTAGGGCCCCTTTCCAAGCCCTTGGCACTAGGCAGCTATCCCTTTTTGGATCTCTGTAATATTTCCTCACTTCCCGGGTGGTGAATGGGGCCAGATTTGAATTAGTATATTTAGGGCCCCTTTCCAAGCCCTTGGCACTAGGCAGCTATCCCTTTTTGGATCTCTGTAATATTTCCTCACTTCCCTTTGCTCTGGCTGGACCTAATGGAAAATGTAATCCATGATTTTCACCGTCACTGGAATTTTCCAGACCTTTCCAATACCATTCTTAGTATTGTAATATGATGAAGCAGACCAGTCCTGTTATCAGTAAAGCAATAGATATATTTGTTTCCTTTCTAAACCACCATAATTTGTTCAATGTGACCGAATTAATGTTTATTTTAGCATAATTTATTGTTATATCCACATATTACACCGAGACATGAGAGTTGTACAATGAACCAGTATGTTACCAGAAAAAAAATTGAAAAAAAGGAATTGATTCTAGAAGATTTCCAGGTCCCAAAGATAAAGAATATAAACATTCACTTCTTATAACCCTTTAATGTACTGGTTGTGTATACTGCTAATATTCACAGGGCCATGTAGCAATCAGAGGCGTTGTGATGAAATTGTAGGCATTCTGGGTGTAGTCTGTGGGGTTGTGAATGAAGAATACACTCGGTAGCAGTATATAGCAATCACATTCTTTAGGAGAAAAAAATAATCTCTGCTCTTACTGTGTAAAATTGAAGTTACTTTCTAAATTGCCAATATTGCTTTCAGCCATAATCTTTTACTCAGTTTTTGCCTTCTCGGTACTAATTCATAATTATGTCTATTTTCTAGAGCCTTTATTCCAGCATGATTTCAGCCTTTTGTAGTGGTACTGGTGTCTATACACCCTGTTCCAAATTATTATGCAAATTATATTTTTCTCATTTACCTTAATAATTGATGAAAATAACAGTCAGCATAATTCTCATGTTATCAACTATTAAGAGTACAATTCAAATTTTATTGAACAAACCTCCTAATGATAACACTATTTTTTTTAAACATAAAAAACTTACAATGCACTGTTCCAAATTATTACGCACAGTAAGTTTCAAAACACTTTATAGGTTGTAAAGAACTGAAAATTGTCATTTGTTGTGTTTGCAGCATATTTACTGAAATCAAAAGCTATTTCAATCAAACTTATAACAACATTTTAACTTTTTAAACATTTTAACAGGTCACGTTACATTTTAACATAGGACCCCTTATTTGATAGCAGCTTCACAAGTCTTGCATCCATTGAACTTGTGAGTTTTTGGACAGTTTCTGCTTGAATTTGTTTGTAAGATGTCAGAATAGCCTCCCAGAGCTGCTGTTTGGATGTAAACTGCCTCCCACCCTCATAGATCTTTTGCTTGAGGATGCTCCAAAGGTTCTCAATAGGATTGAGGTCAGGGGAGGATGGAGACCACACCATGACTTTCTCTCCTTTTATCCCCATAGCAGCCATTGATGCAGAGGTATACTTTGCAGCATGAGATGGTGTATTGTAATGCATGAAGATGATTTTATTACAGAAAGCATAGTTCTTCCTTCTGTACCAGGGAAGAAAGTGGTCAGTCAGAAACTCCACATACTTTGCAGAGGTCATCTTTACACCTTCAGGGACCCTAAAGGGGCTGACCAGCTCTCTTCCCATGATTCCGGCCCAGAACATGACTCCACCACCGCCTTGCTGATGTCGCAGCCTTGTTGGAACAGGGTGGCCGTCCACCAACCATCCACTACTCCATCCATCTGGACCATCCAGGGTTGCACGGCACTCATCAGTGAACAGGACTGTTTGAAAACTAGTCTTCATGTATTTTTTTGCCCAATGCAGCCGTTTCTGCTTGTGAGCATTGGTTAGTGGTGGCCGAATAGAAGGTTTATGCACAGTTGCAAGACTCTGAAGGACTCTACACCTTAATGTCCGTGGGACTCCAGAGGCACCAGAAGCTTCAAATATCTGTTTGCTGCTATGTAATGGTATTTTAGCAGCTGCTCTCTTGATCCGATGCATGGATCTGGCAGAAATCTTCCTCAATGTGCCTTTATCTGCAAAAAACCTGTCTGTGCTATGAATCAGCCACAAATCTCTTAAAAGTGCGATAATCATGCTTAGGTTTTCGTGAAATATCTAATGTTTTCATACCTCGTCCAAGGCATTGAACTATTTCACTCTTTTCGGCAGCAGAGAGATCCTTTTTCTTCCCCATATTGCATGAAAATGGTGCTCTGCTTAATAATGTGGAACACCCTCCTTTAGTAGTTTTACCTTAAATTGGGCTCACCTGGCAATCTAATTATCACAGGTGTCAGAGATTGTTTTCAGTGATCAAAAGAGCCCTGAGACACAATGCCATCCATGAGTTAAACTGAAAAACAAAATATTTAATCTTTGTGACACTTAAACAGAATTTGCATAATAATTTGGAACAGGGTGTAGTATGTCTCTGCATACTATAGACACCAGAAGACTTTGCAGTCCCTGTAGTCTTTTTAACGTAAACACTGCCTTTTCAGAGAAAAGTAATAACAAATAAGTGTACAATGTGGAAAGAAGTAAGTGAGAAGCTCTACACACCTAAAAGTGGTACCCCCTACACCACTTTAAAAAATGAACAATATAAATATATACGTAAGGTGGAGCTTCTAAATAACTGTTTAGTAGAAATCAAATCTAGAGTCATACCCTCATATGACTCAATGATGTGCGCCTGTGGACCATTAAAAGGATGTCCAGATCCCTCTTCTGTGCAATGCTCGGTCTTGTTCCACCTTTGACCAGCTCAGGATAGTGCAGATGCCAAGTCAGAGAAGTTTCTTCCAAAAAAAAGTGCTTTATTGGTTTAAAATACACTCAAATATAAAATAAATAAAATATACCAGATCAAGTTCTGGGTCAGCTGTATAGTCCAAACAAATGTCCGAAGTATCCAAAACGCGTTTCACCCGATAAAACAGGCTTCCTCAATTGGTTTTGATGTGTCTCACTGTTTCTCTCCTCTCTCGCCCGCTTAATCTGTACTTCTAGATTCCCCCTCTATTCTTCTTTCACTTCCGGGTTCCATTTTCGGGCAGTTGGAACGCAACATGCGTTCCATTACTATCTCGTCACTTCCTGGTACTCCTTCCGTATTCTGCTTACACTCTGGTGGAACACATCGTGCGTTCCAACCTCTTGACGTCTCTTCCTCATGGACCGCCCCTATATGAGCCTCATTTCTATATCGGCTCATTTTAACGAAAAAACAATTTATTACATGAGCATTTCTCAGCACTAAATATGACATATTAAATATTAAATATGTACAATATAAATGCCTATCATGTGTATCTTCACAATCATTCGTTTACCTGAGCAAGTTCCAACTTTTAAAGTTCTAAAAAGGGACATACATCAATATTTAATAAAATAACAATGAATCAATGAATGTTGATTGTTCTGTGTTTACATTACTGCCTAGTAACACCTCTAGTGGCAGCCAGTTAAACGATCACTAGAGGTGCTTCCTGTGTCAGTGTTGCACAGTGTGCAGGACTGTGGTTCAGCATCTCCAGGCTCTGTATGGAGGCACCGAACATTGCACCGAACATTGCACACATTGCTTCGATGCATCTTTATGAGGAGATGCTGATTGGCGCAACATGGCATTTTGCTCCACATGTGCAATAGCCTCCCAATATTTTAGTATAGGAAAGCATGGTATTGGCTGAAATTGTCAAATCTGATGATCTCAGCCAAAGAGGCCTAGCAGGGCGTATCAAGATGCAACTGGCGTGGCACTGGAAATAAGATGAATTTAACACCTTTTTAATGGCAGGGGAGAGGACTGGCCACCTAAATAATGCTTTTAAAATTACAATGTCAGGATTACATGTTTCTATTCACGACAATATGGTGTTTCTTTAATTAAATTGTTGTTTACATAAGAAACAGAGCAATCACGACTCGATCTAACCTGATCTACTAATAATCTATTACTCAATAAATTCTTTGTGTGCAATTTTTGATTTAGGTGGGCTAAATCCTTTCCCCATGAAATTATGTTATATCTTATGAAGAAATGGGCCAGTCTTAAATCTAATGGATGTTTACCAAAGTGAATACAATTTCGATCTAGTGTTTCCTTAAAGGACCACTCTAGGCACCCAGACCACTTCAGCTTAATGAAGTGGTCTGGGTGCCTGGTCCAGCTAGGCATAACCCATTTTTTCATAAACATAGCAGTTTCAGAGAAACTGCTATGTTTGTGAATGGGTTAAGCCTTCCCCTATTTCCTCTAGTGGCTGTCTCATTGACAGCCGCTAGAGGCGCTTGCGTGCTTCTCACTGTGATTTTCACAGTGAGAGCACGCCAGCGTCCATAGGAAAGCATTATGAATGCTTTCCTATGTGACCGGCTGAATGCGCGCGCAGCTCTTGCCGCGCATGCGCATTCAGCCGACGGGGAGGAGAAGAGGAGGATCGGAGGAGGAGAGCTCCCCGCCCAGCGCTGGAAAAAGGTAAGTTTTAACCCCTTTCCGCTTTCCAGAGCCGGGCGGGAGGGGGTCCCTGAGGGTGGGGGCACCCTCAGGGCACTATAGTGCCAGGAAAATGAGTATGTTTTCCTGGCACTATAGTGGTCCTTTAACTAGTGCAGATGATAGGTTAGTACCCTCATTATAATTGCTACCACCACATTATCATACAAGAAGACCATTTGATGATATCTGATTTAGATCACAATGTAATATTTCTGGATAAGCTTTTCAAATGCTTAAAACGTTTAACTACTAGGCGTTATACTTTGCGTGCTAGGGTATTGTAATTGTCCTTCATAATAACATTTTTGTTTTGTCTTTTATCAATGCTCCTCACAATGTTTTTGGACATTTGTTAGCATGAGATCAAAATTGTGAGTTCCTCAAAACCACCCTTTGCAGTAGATCCTGGTAACATGAGGACATCCAGATAAGAGTAATAATTTCCTAAGTTTAACAGCAGGTGTCTACCTTTAGGACCCTAATTCTTGTTTGCAGACACACATTGAAGTAAACGATAAGTTATTTGTATGCATTGGTTTCAGCAACACTTCTCCTTGGTGACACCACAACACAACTGATAACAAATACAAACAAGCCCTGTTCTTTCAACCATACCGAGATACGGCAGACCTCCTTGGTGCGGAACCCATATGGCAGCTGAACTTTTGTACCTTTTTCTTTTATAGCACTTCCTATAAGTGTTTATTAAAAGATATGATTGTGAATTAAGAGTTGTAGTATTATTAAAACAAACTGTTAGTCAGGAAAAATTGCACTTCCAAAGGGTCATTGGTAATGTGCCAGTCACGAGGAAGTGCTAAGTGCATTCATTTGCTTAGTTATACAAACATAAAACAGTAGATGAGGTTGTGAAAAAGTAGTAAACAGTATTCAGCTGATCTAATGCCTTTTGTTTCAGCTTGAATGGGTGGCAAACAATCAACACTAATGCGATACTTGCTTGTGCACTGTCTGGTTAAGAGAAGGCAAGGAATCGGCCACTTCTGGCATGACAGAAACGTTTTATAAAGAATGTTCCATTTATCTGTTCATCACAGAAAACTGTGAAATGATATGTTCCCATGATTCTTTGCATGTTTGCCCATACCCACAAACCTTGGTATTGTGTCAAAATTCTACAAACTATATTCTCTTCGAAAACAGTAAGGGTCGAGATTGTAAGAGCAACTTCAGGCAAATGCAGGCCCGTCAACGCAATTTAGTGCAAATTCCATGGATCATGGAAAATTGGCACTACAATCTTTTCAGAGCCTTTTTGTAGGAAATAGCAACATCCAAATATTCCCTAAGCTCATGTGACAGTTCTTCGTTATGACTAAGCATGGTCTAAAACAATGATATAGAGCAATTCTAAGGGCATCTCATTTTGGACAAGGGCAGTTGCATTGTTAGGAGGGGGCTGAAGCCTTGGGTATGGTGGTTGTCTTTAGCCCCGGATCTCTGCAGGATTTGTAGGGTCAGCAGAATACTACTTATTTTTTGTTATGTTTTGTTTTGATTTAACAAGCAGCTGATTCTCAATGCAGTCCCTGATATATATATATATAAAAGATCACTAGTATAGTGCTCCTCAAAGCTTCTGAAGAGGAAAGAAAGAGATACCCCCACTATGAAGGGAGTGCTGGGCAAAGGGGCTGCAGAGTACCCCTCTACCATTGCTTAATTATAGTGTTTATGCAGGATAGCTTTGAATACTTGGCAGTATGTTCTTGTGTCCCTCTATTTTTTTTATTTTAAATTGATATCCCACCTCCCTTGGTTGGTGAGGTTTGCGTAGAGACACACAGGTATGGCTTCTAGGTTGGAGTGTTATGCTAAGGGTCATGGATCTTTGATTTGGACACTTTTTTTCTAAAAGCTAGCAATGCTCTCAGGTGTCTTCACCTGTTATTTAGATGAGCTATGTAGCTAGTGATACATTCAATTTTTCCTTTGCTGGTATTTGTTATCAAATAGCTGGTTCTCTAAGCGAAACACACTTTTGCTACATTGTCACACAAACTCACACTGTTATTATATTGCAAAAATGTGAAGTTTGAAGCGCTACAGTATCTAGACTGCATGGATACGTCCACTAATTGGGATACGACACCCTAATAGATGTAAACCTATCCCTCTGCTGACTATTTCTAGTTAACTAATTTCTATTTACTCTTTTATAGTTGTCACAATAATAATTTATGTGTTAATATAAACACCTACTCTCTGGAAAAATCATCTCCTCTTCGATTCTGTCCTATTTTGGGGTTTCTACCTATTCTCTTTCCTGGAGCTTTACACAATTTCTGCTCACTTTTCCTATATTATCTTTAGAGTTGCATTTGTGTTCCTTTAAGCCCTTAAGGACACATGACATGTGTGACATGTCATGATTCCCTTTTATTCCAGAAGTTTGGTCCTTAAGAGGTTAAACATTTTTTTAATAGTCTTTCCAAATTGTATTAGAGCTGAATAATTATTGATTTTCTATTTTCTATTTTTTTCATCAGGGGCACATTAATTAGTAGCCCTTCATAGTAATATTTGACATCAGTTGAACAGAAATTTTTTAAAATTAAGGGAACACTATAGGGTCAGGAACACAAATATGTATTCCTTACCCTATAATATTAAAACCAATATTTGCCCCTTTCCCTCCTCTTTTGCCACCCTAAATATAGTAAAAATCTTACTAGACTTTACAGTCTGCTGCTGCTGGCTCTGCTCCTGATCTGTCTCCTCGGCTGACATCATCAGAAGTGAGGATATGAGCCAATTACAATGCTTTTTAGTAGGAAAGCATTGGATTGGCTGATCTTGTCAAGGAGGTAGATCAGGGGCAGAGCCAGCACAAGCCAAACACAGCCCTGGTCAATGAGCATCTCCTCATAGAGATGCATTAAATCAATACATCCCTATGAGGAAAATTCAGTGTCTCCATACAGTGGGTGGAGACACTGAATATCAGTCACACTGTGCAGCACTGTCCTAGGAAGCACCTCTAGTAGCCATCTGAGGAGTGGCCAGTGGAGGTGTCCCTAGGCTGTAATGTAAACACTGCATTTTCTAAAAAGATAGTTTGCATAAAGCCTGAAGGGACTGATTATACTCTCCGGAACAAATACAATAAACTGTAGTTGTTCTGGTGATTATAGGGCCCCTTTAACTTTGGTCTTCATGGGAATGCAGCTTCTTTTCAGCTTAAATATACCCTTACTACTTTCACCATGCAGGGATTTTATTTATTCTTTTTACATTCTATTGGAGTCTACAATATTTACCCAGAGACCGAACTAGTCTTGTGGGACAGGGGTGACGTAAAGTAAATCCAGTTAAGTCTATATGCATTTTTATGAAGTCTGCTCCAGACTATGTGATTCCAAGAACCTTTATCTTTGCCAAGAGACCAGTCTAATACATATTTACGGAAACACAGTTAATCTTGGGGTGACCACAGCTGCTCTACCACTGTAGATAGTATCACAGAAGACACAGAAACGTAACCTTTTATTGAATAGGTATGTTTAAAAAAAAAAAAACATACACCACAGACAGTGTTGTGATTAAAGTGTAGTTTCTCCATATGGGTCTTTCAATGATCTTATTCATTGGAAATTATTTAATATCGCTATTTACAGATTGTTTTTATGACGGAGAATTGAAAGAGATTTATCTTATTTTCAGCTGTCACAATAAACAAGAACAACAGAAAATGATACTTTGCAAGTACATATTTTTGAGTAAATGTTAGTCTATTTTAAAAACTCTGTATTACCACTTAACCCATTGGCTTCAACGCCGAAAGACTGTTTGTAATTCTTGTCTGACTATCGTAATCAAAAGGTCTACTAGTACATGTGACATCTAATGTACTTCGGTATTACCTTTTGTATTAGACATAATGTGCATTTTATGTAACCTTTCATACACGTTGTAAAGATGTCAGTTGTAGAACACAAGCACAACTAATGAGAACAGCAGTGTTTACACAGCCATTTCCATGGTGATGTTCGGTAGGCAGAAAGCTATTTATTATATGAACACGAGGGATATGTAGATGTTTTTACTGCCTGCTGTAGTTGTGATTGTTACATGACCCTCTGAACATTAATTTCCTTTGCAAAGAAAATACCTGCTCTATCTGTTTTCGAGTCTATCATAGACAATGGAACAGGAGTTTGTGTTTTATTAAAATTAGGTTTCTGTATCAAAAACTCCTTCACAATATTTTATTATTTTGCTTGGAAAAAGGCATCGAAAGTATCTCTGTTGAAAATGAGCAATCATAGAGAGAAAAATCCTCTTGTGTAGTTTGCTACTGTGTTAAGTGCTGACGTTTTTTTTTATAGATGGGTTAGGGTGCGAGACAGTTAATATGCTACAAAATGGCTCCAAAAGACATGTTTGAGAGACAGGGATTTATAGACTCTTCTCACTAGTGCAATTGTATCAACTGAAAAATATAGAATTTGAAACGTGCTATGTTGAAAAAAAACCATAAAAAATCCTATTAAGTAAAATGTTGATATAAAAATGTGTTCTGTTTTATCATACTTTTATGTATCACAATGTTGTGTGGAGTTAATGCAGAATAACATGAAACAACCTGTCTAAATTTTATTAGCGAACGTACAGTTGCTATTTAATAAAGAATGCTGCTGTCTACAGTTTCACTGTTGCCTCCATTTCCTTATTCTCTCTCTACTACATCGGTAGCTAGAACACAGCCAAGCAAGATTGTCCTCTGCATTCCCACTAACAGGGAACACCAACCCAGCCAAAACTCAGAACCTATTCCAAGGTGGTTTTGTGGAAAATCTTAACCAACAGTCCTTATCAAACCCGAGACAGCTTGAAGCAGCTTTGTCACTCTTCCCCCCTGCCTATACACACACACACAAAAACTGTGCATGTCCTACAGATAGAATCTTTATGAGATGCTCATAAAGGCTGTGTTGGAAAAGGGGGTGCCCACATAAAATTGTCGTACGTCTCTAACTTGACAAATGGCGGACTCACTGGGATCAGGTTTCTTCACTTCCCTAGCAACAGCTGTGAGAATAATCCATTGTCTTTCTTATCATGAGATAATATCTGTTAAGGCTCCAGTGGTCTTTCAGGATCCTCCCAAGACATCAGTTTTGTACATTTGTGCAACAAAATGGCCTTTTGGCATATAAATTGCCAGGAGCTGAAGATCAAAGATGCATGGCCCACGTGGAACAGCATCAGATAAGTATACCTCACCTCAGCTGTAAGAGCCCGCAACATAACAGAGCCACTTTGAGTAATTTCACCAAAAAATGACAGGATCCAAGAGTGCAAAGTTGAGTGCAAAACAGGTAGAAACTTACCCCAGACATCTGTTCTTCCAGCAAGTGTCAATAAACACAAATCTGTAGTTTTTGTTAACTTTAAAAAAAATCTTCAATCTAATAATTTTCAACGGTTACCGTTAGGCATGTGTTAGGCATGTTGTGTAATCAATTGGAAGTAATACATTTTCATTTCATTTTTTAACACTACAAAATGTGGAAACACCCCTTAGAATGAATTATTCAAGGAACTACATATGATTTACATTAACTGTTATATAATAGGTTATACATATGACATCTTGAAAGCTGAAATATTGTATAAAAAAAAAAAACTTTTATTAAAAAGGGATGGCGTAACCCTTTAATTTTTCTCAGCATACTTTAAATTGATACTTAGACTTTTTTTTGTTGTCAATCTTTATTTCGGTTGTGCTCGAAATTACAAGGTATCTTGCAAAGCCACAACAGCAGTCGCACGAACATCAAGTGACATAAAACATGATACAGCATTGTGTAGCATTTCATGAGAACAGCAATGTTTTATACAGTATAATAAACCCCAACCTCTCTCCACCTTCCTGGCTGATAGAGTGTCTGAATTCTGCACTTCTACAGCTCTGCTCAAAAGCGTTGGAGTATCTCATCCAGCCTTTGGAGGGGCTGCTCCACCATATTACAACATGCTCTAGAAGGTTGGTGGGTTCATCTTTCAGGGGTGAAGGCGCGTCCGCATCTTGATAAGTCCGTCACATTCCAATTGGAATTTCGGTGATCGACAGGAACCGACAAATGTGAGAGCATCGAGACTGTGGGGTGCAGGATAACCCCGCTTGTTCAGAGAGGTGGGGGGCACGACCTTTTAGATGCAGGGTGCCTTTTCGAAAACAGCGCTACTCGTCCTAGGAGAGCGGCCGCCTTTCGTGACGGACAGGCCCACAAGCAGGGCCGCCATCACAAATTTTGGGGCCCCTGACAAAGCACCCCCCTTGGGCCCGCCAACGCCCTACCTAGTCCGCTGACAATGATGAAGGACTGAATGTGGTGTGTATAGTGGAAGTGAATTAGAATGTGTGTAATGGATGTCGTGTTTGTGTGTATTAGATACTGTTTGTGCAGTGAATGCAGAGTGTGTGTTTGTGTAACGGATGCAGTGTGTATAGTGAACGCAGAGTGTGTTTGAATAGTGGATGTAGTGTGTGTACAGTGATGTAGTGTGTGTTTGTGTAGTGGATGTAGTGTTTGTGTGTACTAGATGAAATGTGTTTAGTGGATGCAGTGTCTGTAGTGGATGTAGTCTGTGTATTAGACGCAGTGTCTGTGTATAGTGAATGCAGAGTGTGTGCATAGTTTAGTGAATGCAGAGTGTGTGTTAGTGTGTAATGAATGCAGTGTGTGTTAGTGTAGTGAATGCAGAGTGTGTGTTAGTGTGTAGTGAATGCAGAGTGTGTCAGTGTAATGAATGTAGTGTGTGTGTTAGTGCAGTGAATGCAGAGAGTGTTATTGTGTAGTGAATGCAGAGTGTGTGTTAATGTGTAGTGAATGCAGAGAGTGTGTTAGCGTGTAGCGGATGCAGAGTGTGTGTTAGTGTAGTGAATGCAGAGTGTGTTAATGTGTAGTGAATGCAGAGTGTGTGTCAGTGTAGTGGATGCAGTGAGTGTGTTAGTGTGTAAAGAATGCAGAGTGTGTGTTAATGTGTAGTGAATGCAGAGTGTGTGTTAGTGTAGTGAATGCAGAGAGTGTGTTAGTGTGTAGTGAATGCAGAGTTTGTGTTAGTCTAGTGAATGCAGTGTGTGTGTTAGTCTAGTGAATGCAGTGTGTGTGTTGTACTAGTGTATGCAGAGTGTGTGTCAGGGTAGTGTATGCAGAGTGTGTGTTGTATTAGTGTATGTAGTGTGTGTTGTATTGGTGTATGCAGAGTGTGTGTTGTATTAGTGTATGCAGTGTGTGTTGTACTAATGTATGCAGTGTGTGTGTTAGTTTATGCAGTGTGTGTTGTATTAGTGTGTGCAATGTGTGTGTTGTATTAGTGTATGTGTTGTATTAGTGTATGCAGATTGTGTGTTGTATTAGTGTATGCAGAGTGTATGTCAGTGTAGTGTAGGCAGTGTGTGTGTGTGTGTTGTATTAGTGTATGCAGTGTGTGTGTGTTGTATTAGTGTATGCAGTGTGTGGTTGTGTGTGTTGTATTAGTGTATGCAGAGTGTGTGTCAGTGTAGTGTAGGCAGTGTGTGTGTGTTGTATTAGTGTATGCAGAGTGTGTGTTGTATTAGCGTATGGAGTGTGTGTTGTATTAGTGAATGCAGAGTGTGTGTTAGTGTAGTGAATGCAGAGAGTGTGTTAGTGTGTAGTGAATGCAGAGTTTGTGTTAGTCTAGTGAATGCAGTGTGTGTGTTAGTCTAGTGAATGCAGTGTGTGTGTTGTACTAGTGTATGCAGAGTGTGTGTCAGGGTAGTGTATGCAGAGTGTGTGTTGTATTAGTGTATGTAGTGTGTGTTGTATTGGTGTATGCAGAGTGTGTGTTGTATTAGTGTATGCAGTGTGTGTGTTGTACTAATGTATGCAGTGTGTGTGTTAGTTTATGCAGTGTGTGTTGTATTAGTGTGTGCAATGTGTGTGTTGTATTAGTGTATGTGTTGTATTAGTGTATGCAGATTGTGTGTTGTATTAGTGTATGCAGAGTGTATGTCAGTGTAGTGTAGGCAGTGTGTGTGTGTGTGTTGTATTAGTGTATGCAGTGTGTGTGTGTTGTATTAGTGTATGCAGTGTGTGCTTGTGTGTGTTGTATTAGTGTATGCAGAGTGTGTGTCAGTGTAGTGTAGGCAGTGTGTGTGTTGTATTAGTGTATGCAGAGTGTGTGTTGTATTAGCGTATGGAGTGTGTGTTGTATTAGTGTATGCAGAGTGTGTGTAAATGTGCAATCTTAGGGGGGGAAGGGGAAGGAAGGGGCATTTCCACATTCATTTTATATTAAATTTCATTAAATGTTTCTTCCCCCTCCCTGCTCATTACCTGTGTCCAGGCAGGGGGCATATTCCATTCCCTGGTGGTCCGGTGGCATGGTGGGGCCCCCCGGCTCCCTGTTACTGCAGAGGGGCCCAGCACACTGCTTCTGCACATTCAGTTAATTTATTCCGATAACTGTCGCGAGAGTTATTGGAAGAAATGAACTGAATGTGTAGACGCAGTGTGCTGGGCCCCAGCGCAGTAACAGGGAGCCGGGGGCCCGCAGCTGCACACATAGATAGCGGTATTCGCTATCTATGTGTGCAGAGAGGGAATGTGGGGCCCGGGACTGCCAGAGCAGTCCGGGCCCCCCAGGACCGCCAGGCCCGTGACAACTGTCATGGTTGTCACCCCCTGATGGCGGCCCTGCCCACAAGGCCTCACTTAAACCAACGGGTACACAAAGGAGGCACTTAGCAGGTACTGTCCAAGGCAGCCCTTTCAGTTCCACACACAGACGGACCACATGCAATATCGTCCCAGCAAACTGAGTGTAAAATTTTCGTCTGTTCGTCTGTGTTAGTGAGGAGCTCCCAAAAGATGTGACCATGAGGTACAGGCACCGCCGTACTTGGGCATTTTTGAACATGTTTCTAAGTTGTTTATTTTTGTGTACCTTATTGTCCACCTGCCTTCACATATAACTTTGTATGTTTTAAATTGTTATAAAGGTAAACTCTTTAAGCAAAGCACAAACAGTATTTTGCACCACTGCATACTAGGTGAAAGCAAGCATTAAATCCCAACATTAATTAAATGTTTCTCTCCTTTTTTTTTTCCGTGGGTTTTTATATATATATATATATATATATATATTTTATTATTAGTTTTAGCCGTACATAATTACATCCATCTTAAATATTCACTCTTTACTATTCATACAACTTTTCCGCCTTACCTAAGATCGTGACAAGAGGAACAGATTCCCTTTTATATGCAAAATAAACTATTATGAAGTATAATTATCGTATGATATTATGTTGCCTAAAGATTTAATTTATGCATGTTTTATTGCAACGTCTCTCACAGCTGATGTTTTTGCTACACGTTTTTTTTTTCTTCACATGTTTCTCTGTTTAACCAGATCATTGTATACTTCTTCTGTGTGGAGTGATCCTTTAAAATACTGGTTGTATTGCTGTAATATTTCTTTGTTGGTACTTTGGAGATGATGTTTACAACTTTCAAAATAATTTAAGGAACAATATAAGCACCCTAACCACTACAGTTTTTAGGATTCTTGTAGGAGTCGTGTGATGCTGTCCTTCAATTTTTTGTCAAACCATTTTGGAACATTTTCATAATACCTGGGTTTTTTTCCAAAATCTAATGCTAAGATATTCACCGGATGCTCAAATAATACATATGTTTGTCTCTTTTTCATCATCTGTCCAAAGCTGTCCAACAGAGGAGAATTGGATCTGGAGGCTTGCAGCCTCTTGTTGCCATCCAAGGGTGGACAAGTTTGGTAGGAGAGCATGAGAGAAGAACATTCACATTATCTGAGGATCAAGTGACAGGCCCGGCTGTTGGTGCTGGGTGATGTCCAGCTGCTCGAAAACACTTAGTTTGATAGAAAACAGGCATCTGCACCCAAAGACTCCTTGCACAATATCCAATATAATAAGCTGTAGAGGTTATGGTGCTTAGAATGTTTCTTGACTATGTATTGACTATCCACTGACTTCAGGTGGAAGAGGTTTTCAATCACAAGTTTTCCCCACCATAACTTTTTTGGTTTGTGCTCCGCAAGTAGCGCCAAGCCTCAATAGCAAGCCAGTAACCAACCTCATGCCAATGAGTTGCATTAACAAGGAAACAGCTGTCCATCACTGGTTCACTGGCTGTGCTCCTCTTCCTGAATTGTGTTTCAAAATTGTTGTATACAGCACACACAAGCTCCAAGGAATCCAGGTTTCAAAAGGAATAACGAGGCAAAAATGTGACTTGTTGTTGAACTAATTTGAATATGCCCATCCAGAATCCTTTGCAGTAGTAACATCACTGCTAATTTGAGATTCCTGTGGGAAAAACAAGTCTTATGGCTCGACTAGTGTGCAGATCTGTGTTTAACAATGTATTGACTATCCACTGACTTCAGGTGGAAGGCGATTTCAATCACAGTTTTTCCCCACTATAACTTTTTTGGTTTAAACTTTTTAGGAAGAAAACAATACTATTGTGGTTATTCACTAAAGGGAGAATTCAAAGTCAATTTAAAATCTAAGGTAAAAATAGCTGAACTCAAAAAATTATTTAGTTCATCTGTGCTTTCAGTTCTTCAACTTTGGCCTTAAGTTTTAAATGCACTTTGAATTCTCTCCTTAGTGAATAATCCTTTATGTCGTCTAACGTTTACATCTTTTTCTGAAGGCTTTTTTGGGTTCTCGTTTGTGCTATGGGTGTTAAGTCTGTCTTTCCAAGATTGACTACACTATAGTTCTCTATAAAGGAGCTCATTCATAACAGCTGCTCACAAGGCTGCCATCAGAAATTGTGGGGCCCCTAACACAGCTCAAGGTCTGGGCCCCGGTGTGCCTGCCTCCAAGCCCCGCCTCCAAATCCCACCCACAGGAATACTCACACAAGGACACAGACACAGAAAGATACACACATACTAACAGACACAAATACTGAAACAGACATACACACATATAGACACATACACAGGTACAGATACAAACACACACACACACTGATATACAGACACACACACACTGACGTACATACATACTCATATACTGACACACACACATACATACATACACATAAATACATAATGGCATACATACACATACAGACATACACACACATATATACATACACACACAGACATACATGCATACTGACAGATATATACATACATACATACACACACACAGACATACATATATACATACTGAAAAACACACACATATACAGATAGACACATACATACAGACATACTGACATACATACATACTGACACACACACAGACATAGATACTGACATACACACACAGACATACATACATACTTGCAGACACATACACAGACATACATACTGACAAAGACATACATACAGACATATATACATACATACATACACAGACATACACACACAGACATATATACATTCTGACATACATACACACATATTGACATACACACACTGACATACATGCATTCTGACATACATACATACAGACATACTGACATACACACACACAGACATACACACACTGACATACATAGTGACATACACAGACATACACATTGACATACACACAGACATACATACACACACAGACATACATACTGACATACATACTGACATACACACAGACATACATACACACACACACAGACATACACACACACACACAGACATACATACACACACAGACATATATACATATACACACACAGACACACATACTGACATACACACAGACATACATACACACACACAGCCATACATACTTGCAGGCACATACACACACAGACATACATACATATACACACACACACCTCATTTATCAGCCACCCTCCTCTTACCTTTAAGTTGGGAGCGAGCGGATGCCTCTCCTCTCTCCTCTCCTTTTTCCTGTCCTCTGCTCTCCCTCCGCTCTCCTCCCGCGCGCAGTAAGCTGGGAGGAAGTGACCAGCCGTCACTTTCTCCCAGCAGCACTTCCAGTGTAGCCGCAATTTTTTTTTTAAAGGGGCCCGGTCGCGCAATTACATGCCCGCAGCGCTCACCGGGCCCCTGAAGATATATGGCCCATCGGGTGGCCCTAAATGCTCGGGCCTTATGGTTGTCACCCCCTGATGGCGGCCCTGGCTACTCATTCACTCAAACCAAACGTGTATAAATGCTTACTTTTAGACCTTCAGGTGTTGCAAGTCATTCTTCATTAAGGTTATTCAGTGCTGTACTGAGAGCTCAGCTGCCAAAATGATTAATCTTTAATGTAATATTGTTCCCACCAGTCTTATAATATGCCTTTTCCAAGGTTTGCATTGTGTTGTCATAGTCTGTGTTTGTGTGTTTACTGATCTGTAGCTGTTCATTTGATAAGACAGATATTAAGTCATATTCACAGTTTTCATGTTCTAAACAAGTGTTTCTCCTTTTGTATTTAACTGCTAAGTCCTAATGTGAGAGAAGCAATAACTAATTAGTTTATTGCCTATTTTACTATTCTTTCTACTCATTTACTGTTTTCCTGTAACTAATTCCATTCGGAGAATGATGTCATGGACAAAAATCAAGTTGGTTCCACAGGCCTGACAGTAATTTTGGTTTATCCAATATCCATTATCTTGGGCAGCCATCTGAGAAACCTCACTGAGACAGATATTAATTTTTGTGTGCTGTATTCAAATATCAGCCAGCAAACAACCGACAAATATCATCTTCCTTCCACAGCCACGACATAATCGGAGACCACCTTATTTTGTTTTACTCTGATTCCCTGGACAGTCCTTTCGATCTCAGCTTGTTAGAGAGCTTTTGGGATAAGCTGGTTGTGGAGGCTTTCAGCATTAATGTCTGGCTAAATAAATCTCTATTTACTAAAGTGAGAATTCAAAGTGAACTTTAAATTTAAGGTCAAAATGGAAAAACAAAAAGCGTAGATGATTAAGAGAATTTTCTCCGTTCAGCTATTCTAATTTCTCACTTTTGTAAGACTGATACCTGCGCAAAATGTTTCCAACACTTTATAGAATCCATGGCGCAAAGAATGGTCCTTCTAATATAAGTGTATTTCAAGAAACACTTCAGACACCTAAAAGCAATGCTGAAGTGCTTTATGTGTGAAGAGTGTGTCCTTTTTTTTTTTACAAAAAGTACAGAATTCAATTTGAAATTCACACTTTGATATATTAACCTTGATATGTGGCACATCCTGTAGGCAACTGATTTAGTTTACAACGTAAAGTTGAGACATACATTTTCTCCCATTTTGTTTTTAATTTTATAGCATAATTACCATGCTTATGATTTCCTTTTTATGCTAACCAACCTTGGGGGGGGGGAGGGAGGGTTGAAAAGCATACACTTGCCTATGACTCAGAGATGATATATAAAGAATATAAAGAATTATTTATTTTTCAAGGAATTTGTTGAATGTCAAACTGTACCTGAATATCCATTGTTTAAATGTACATTGGCAGATGATATGAGAATATTAGCATAACGTACAGTACATTATATTTTTTTTAGTACATTATATATATATATTTTTTTTCTTGGAATTGTACATAAAGCCTCACGAAAACAATTGTAAGAATACAAAAATACATTGTTGCAAATATTGTTTTTTAACTCGGCTTGTGTTAAGTATATCAATGTATCTCCTTATCCCTTCAAGTTATTTAATCTTAATTTTATCTTAAAGGGACACTATAGTCACCAGAACAACTACAGCTTTTTGAATTTGTTCTGGTGAGTAGAATCATTACCGTCATGCTTTTTGCTGTAAACACTGTCTTTTCAGAGAAAATGCAGTGTTTACATTACAACCTAGTGATAACATCACTGGCCACTCCTCAGATGGCTGTTAGAGATCCTACCTGCATGCAGACACTGAACTTTCCTCATAGAGGAATCATGCTGGCTCTGCCCCTGATCTGCCTCCTTGTCAGTCTCAGCCAATCCTATGGGGAAGCACTGTGATTGGATCAGGCCACCACTACTGATGATGTCAGTAGACTGCTTGTTTTCTTTTAGGCAAACAGCATGCAGAGTTACAGTTTCAGCCTTGAATACAGTAAGATTTTGCTATATTTATGGAGGCATGAGGGGCCCAGGTGGGCTAGATGCTGGTTTTAACACTATAGGGTCAGGAATACATGTTTGTGTTCCTGACCCTATAGTGATCCTTTAATTTAATCTTTTTCCCCATGTCACTTTAGATATAGCATTTTATCCACATAAACCCCTAGGGAAGCACAAATGCTGGAAAAGACACACAAGCAGGAATACACACACTGATACCTGCAGTGTCACAAAAGCTGCTCAATCACTATAGACACAAGGATCTGAATTAGTTATTAAGGTGTTAAAAATTTGTTACTAACTGTCAAACTCAGAGCAAAGTGTCAGATAAGGCATACGCCAGCTGTATGTATCGCCCTGTAGTTTTGTATGTCTATTTCGGATGTCTCAAAAGCTGGTATTTTTCCCCTCTTCTTTTTCATTACAACCAGCGATCAGTGCACTGGGCCTATCTATTTATTTTTGCCCTTTTCCTCTCTCCTCTTGCCTTTGTACTCAAACCTAGCTCGTTATCTATTGCAATTCAGAGCGGGTTTATGTATTCCATGTTTTTAATTGTTGTTTTAATTGCTACTGACTTCAAAATAACATCCAGTAAAGTCAAGACAAAATCAGTCTTTTTTTTTTTTTTTTTGCAAAATGTTTTTTTTTTTTAATTTTGGAATCTGCTTCTTTTATGCAGCCAATTAAACTTTAAGAGCAGTAGAATATCTTTCATGCAGCAAATTAAATGCCACAATCAGCAGAATATCTTTTACGCAGCCACTTAAACGTCACGCGCAAGTAGAAAATGTTAGTGAATCTGTCAATCAAAAGCAAAATGAAAAAACAACCGTCATAGCACAACTTTGCTCTATTGTGCGCTGACCATAGTATGGGTTCAACACAACTCTGGAGAAATCTGTAAGGATTATTTTCCTTGCTTACCAAGTATCAGCACAGATTTTCTGCACTACTGGATTGGGATCTTAGGCCATTATAATAAGCAGAAGCCACTATCACATATGTGGAACCAGTGTAACATAATGTTTTTTTTTTTCACAAGGTCCGTTATCCTGCTTCAAATATCCTTTAAAAATGTAATTTTGTCCATGAAGGCATACAAGTCATCAGCAGTGCGTATGTACTCTGCTGTTTATCTTTAAAAACAAAAACAAACTTTATTTAGGCATATGGAAGGTCTGCCGATACAAAGAGTGATGGCACATTCAACTATCCGATACATGCACCATCAAATATACTTTTATATATCCTTATTAACTAACATGAAAAGAGAAAAACAAAAAGAAGACAGAGGGTCCAGATAATGCTTGCAACAAGCAAGCAAGTGTGACTCAATACATTTTAAGGATCATTGTGATAGGTGTTCGCAATCTTCAGGCCCCTGATCTCATAGTATGGTCACTTTCCTAATTTAACGAAGTACTATACAACAGGGTCAATGTTTCTCCAGTTCTCAGCGAAGGCTCTGCGTGCCACCAGGATAAATTTTGCTTATCAAGCGGTTTCCGTGAGATGTGAATGAGTATACAGGTTTAGAGAGGAGACAAACCTAGGGGAAGGATATTGGAGAGAATATTTCTCAAGGTGGAGAATATCAGAACTTAGTCACTTTCGGGCAGCCCCACCACAGATGGAAGAAGGTGCTTCTACTTCCGCAACCCCTCCAAAAATCATCTGTAAACGATGCTCCTACATAAGCCAACTGTATTGGAACCATATACCATCTCATGAACATCTTGTAAGCCTGTTCCTCTGCACCACACAAATAGATACCTTGTTTGTAGCCTCCCAGGTCTCACATCATCCATCTCTGTCCAAAGATTCAACCACATCCCTCATCCAGGCAATGACATAAGGCAACGTAGCCTCACTCACCCTGGGGGTCACTCAAATGCCAATAGTCTGGTTATGAACCCTTTTTCAAATGTGCAGTTAAGGCACATTTCCTCAAACCAAGTGGCATGTAATTTAGTAATCAGACTTACCTCCCCAGAACTTGTGCAGCTGTAAATACCATGGTAAGGGAGCCTCTACATTGGAGGGAGTCAGACAAGACTAAAATTCCATTGTCAACATGTCAGAAAATCTCTGCAGATTCGCCTCCTCTAATCGACTGTTTTGTAGGATTTTTATAGCATCTGAGACATAGGAGACATATGGGATATGAGAGCATGATGGATCGCCACTATGTCCCACAGGGCTACATCATGTACAGTTGTACAGTCTTACTTTTAATCACTTAGTACCTTTCTTTAGCAAACTTATTAATCATAGCTACATCTGTATCTGCACTTTGGGGATTTTCCAAACCTGAGAATATTAGACTTCCTAAAGATTTTTTGTGGTTTTTTTTTCTTTCAATTTCATAATAGTGATTGCATCTGAATATTCTTCAGATTTCAAATTTAGGTAGGTTTTTGTTCTGAGTTGCATCCTAAAACTCAACTACTTACCAAATAAGTATGCAACATTAGTCATTTATTTATTTATTTAAGCAACACTATTAAAAAAAAAATAAAAATAATAATTTCTATTTTAATTTGTTTGAATAAGATACATTACACATAGTGGCAATTGCCACTTTAAAAAAAATATATATATTGTTTTTTGATAATATATAGCTTAATAAGTCATTATACATAGAGAGGTTCTAATGTAGAGTCAGTAAATCCACCTTAATTGATCTTTATCACCCATATAATTGTGATGTAATGGTGCCTTATTCAGATGTTACATTATTAGTAATGAAATCTCCTGTTGGCTATTTTTTTAATTTTTAACCTAGAACCTTTTGTGAGATTATTGGCTTTTTAGAAAGTCAAATTTTTCTTCTTTTTTTTTTTTTAAACAAACTGAGGGACTTCAAGGGCTATTACTTAGAACAGGTCAAATCTTTTTGCTATCGTAATATAATATACCTATCTAGGAAACCTACACATTTTTCCATTCTTACAATTTTTTCTTTCTAGTCTCATCCATTAGGGGAATGTTGTTAATTGTAAGTGGGGTACTCAGGATTTGGGGATATTTTGATTATTAAGCATGTCATTCTTTTGTCTTCATATTGAAACCTGAGGCTGTGTTATAATTATTTTGACAAGCTTCATTAGGTGGAATAATGTCACTTTATAGCTAAATTTACAAATGACCCTCAAATTACCAGAGAGTAAGTCTTCTTGTTTTTCTACTGTAATCATAAAATGATTTGTGAATAGGTTTCAATGAATCTCCAAAGAATTGAGTGTCATGTATGTAGAGGAACCAAATGACATGTGAATTTGTTTGGTTCCCACATAAAGAGTATTTCACATGAAATCTGCTAACATTGCGTACATTCTGAGAGAGGACACATTGTATTAAACAGATCTCTCCTTCACCAGTTTGAATATGCCTTTATGTAGGTGATATGATCCAGGCTCATCGTGTTTCATGTCTTTATTCGGCTCTGATTTCTATTTCTAAATATATTGCCGTTTGACATTTTTACGCTGTTGTACAGTGGAAATTGGCAGCATATTCGTTAAATCCACCCACTTCTCCTCATTTTACACATTTCTAAAGTTCAAGATAAAATTGAAATAACAATGAACTGCCACGGGTATCTCTGTCAATTCTCTTACGAAAAAAAATATCTGTAACTTCACTTTTTATTTTACTGTCAGATAGCATTAATTCATGGTATTCTATTTTATATTATCATTTTATACTGATTTTTCTTTGCAGTAATATTTAATCTTTTCCCCCCAGATTTACAATTAATATTTGCTTTCAGTGCTTTTAACTTCCTTTTAAAAAAAAATTCCAGCTAGCTTGCTATTGATTTTTAAGTTTCTAATCTCGCAGGTAGGCATGCCAAAAAAAAAAGAAATGCATTAAAAACACATTTTATTGGCTTATTTTAGCCCTGCAGTATTCCATAGCTCGCTGTCATTCAGATATGGGTTTTGCAGACTTGAAAGGATGTCACCACAGTCAATGTGTGATATCTAGGAGACCCTGCTAATGTTTTCTTGGGTTGCCTTGTTTTTTTTCAATGTCACTTCATGCGCTTGTGTCTTATAATGACTATAGACGCCACATGCTCACAGCTGCTTAGCTGCGCTGAATGCCAGCTTGGCATCTGCAAACCTTAACTTTTGGTCTGCCATTCCAATTAAAAAAAAACAAAAAACAATGTTTCGCCAACTAATTATCCTCTTCACTTTAATTTAGAAAATGGAGATGTAGTCATTGTGTTACGCAATCATCAGAATTTGGAACTAAAAATGTTTGTGCATATGTTTGGCTAGATGGGATCCCAAATATTTGTTTTGTTGTCACCACGCGGCTTGTTTAATGGTTAAGGCTTCAACTTCGAACACTTCCTCCCTTTCCTTTTGTCTTGTGCTTTCCACATTGAATCTTGCAGAAAAATCACACTATATCCGTGTTTGACTAAAGCACTCTTTGGTTTTTTTTTTGTGTCATCAACCAAAATGAGTCAAAATGCAGTATATATAGTTAAAGGTGCCATAAATCGGTCACACTTCATTCTACATCATACTGAATATTACACACAGCTGGGGTATCATGCACATCAACACGCATGCTGCAGAATGCCCTATTAATTACACGTATAAAGAGTGCAATGTGAATATATTGGAATATTTTTAAAGGGACTGCTTGGTGCTTCGTTATATAACTTGGAGAAAAAAAGTAAGATTACACTGCCAAAAATCCTGGACTCCACTGTCAATACATCCTCTGGGTATAGCAATAAGTAAGGTAACTTCTGCCTTGTCTACTTCCCAAAGAGGAAGTATTTTTTGTTTGTTTTTTTCATTTGATAGTCGGCCATTTTTCCGTTCCAGGCTTCAATGGGATAAAGAATCATTCAATGTATATAAAAAAATTAATTACCATTAAGAAAAAGGATAGATCAAGCTTGCTTGTGTGTTTTTCACATACTTTTTCAAAAAATGAATTTATTTCTTTTTTATTTTTCCTTGTTTTGATGTTTTGAAATACTTGTGAAGTAATTTTCCAGTGCTGCATAATGCCGGGTTTGACTACTGACAATGGCGTTAATTTTCCAACTGCAAAAAAAAATAAAAAAATAAAAATGCTTTTAGCATACTGAGAAATCATATTTGTGAACATAATATGTCAGCTGTCAGCAATAGAATTGCAATATGTTTTCCTAAGTATGTTACCGCTCTTTAAAACACTATCAACAAACATCATTATGTGAAGGTGGTTTTGACAGTATGTTGTTTACGTCTGCTGAACATTTTAAAAAAGCCTGCGAGAATCCATTTTAATTGATACTTTTTTATTTTTTTGTGAACGTTAAAGGAACACTTTATTGTTAGGAATACAAAGATGTATACCTAACACAAACATGTTCTGCCTCCCCCTCCAACCCCTGCAATGTAAAGTGTTAAATAACCCTTTATTCACTGACACAATTCCAGCGCTGATGTCCCTCGGCACTTGGTCCGCTTCCTTTGACATCAGCCAATGGGGGAACATCTAAGAATTTATGCAATTCTCCAGAAGTCTGAAAGCCTCCACTTAGATGCCCATCGGATTGGGGCAGTGCAGTGTTTTACAATCTTGATGATCTCAGCCAAAATGACAGAGACATCACTGCAAGAGAGAAAAGATAAATTAACTCACCTTTTTAACCCTTGCGGTGGGGGCTTGGTCATCTAAATGATGACTAGGTCACTGTAACATTGGGACTAAACATTTTAGTGTTCCTTAAAACTCCATCAATACTTTTTTTTTTTGGAAATATATTTTTATTATTTTCTTTTTCGTTGTTTGTAAGCATAAAGAAAATTCTTTACAGTGACTCGGAGGTCATTTGGTATTGTAACAAACCACCTCTTTTACATGTAGGATTTTTGTCACAGATTTTACAGTAACCACAGTCTTCTAGGGTAATCAAAGTCCAGGACACATTCAGTTCAGTTTTCCTTTTTATTTGATAGGAAAAACAGGTGCATTAAATAATAATAAACAAAACCAAATTCCTTGCTCTTACCTGAGCTCTTACTAGACAGAAATCACTACCTGTAATTGTATGGCTTTCCCACTTACCAATTTTCCAAAAAAACAAAAAATAAATTTGCAATAATTACAATTGTTGTTTTTTTTCTCTCTCTCTCTCTCCCTCCCTCCCTCCCTTCCTCCTGGCTTTTTCTCCCTCACCCTGCAGGGAGGCTGCTCTTCTTTTAAAGGCCTGTCTGCTAATTGACTAGCTACAGGTGAGTGCCAATTAGTTGACTCTTAAGTTAAATCCAAATTCTGGTCTGTTACACAGCAACTAGTGCTGTTGGAGTCTTGGCCCACCCTGCTCTCCAAATGCTCCGCCCCAGGGACCCATACCCTGTTTTGCAGAGCACTAGCAATGTATAGTAACGTTAAAGAATGGGTGAGGTTATTTAGGTGTATTCCCCATTGAGTTTTGTTAGTATAGCCCAGTATAATGGGGGAAGATAGCCCTCGTCTAGAATTCTACGAACCCATCTTGTTGGGAGGGTTAATATAAGGAGACATGCTCTTAAATGCGTGTTTGCCCATGTTAGGTATATTCCTGGCTTATCTTTGTTTTTTAGTGTTTCCCCCTCCCCCCTTTTTTTGCAATAAGGTTTTTATAGGGCACTGTGTGTAAAGCAGAACATTTGTAGAGTATGCGGGGATGGGCATTTAAGCCATTTTCCCAGTAACTACCATTGAAAGTAGTAGCACGGCCGAACATACAACTACCATGAAGGTAATTAAAGAGTCAATGAACAAATTACAAAGCAATTTGGAAAGGATAAGCAGTTTTGCTTTTTCAAAGGAGACGCCAAGTTCCTTTGAGCCCCATTCCCATGAGCGTTTAAAGGTGGGTGTGTCCAGGCCTCAGTCAGGTCAAATCCCTAGCCAAGAACCTATCCTGTGCCAGGGGTGTTTCTTGTTGCTCCTTGGGTTGGGTGTCCCATCCAAGATTGAGCTAGAGTGTCGGGGTAGAAAGACCCCATCAATATTTTTAAGTAGGACGTGGTGCCTCCCTATGACTAAATCGTGATGCATTTTTCTTTCAAAGTCTTACTCCAATGCCTCTTCTTCTATGTATAAAATATAATGTTACCAGACTGATATTTACATATTGTTACGAACATACTCGAATTGTATTCATGTTTGCAAAGTGTGAATACAATTTTTATATAAAAAGAAAATGTGGAATTAACTAGAATTGTATATTTTATTTAATTTTTTTTTTTTTTACTTATGAAGACTTTCTTAGTCCTTTACTTACCCAGACTCCACATTCAGCACGTTTTTAAAAACTCTCTAGTATTCAAAATAAACCATTTTGGACCATGCAACCAGTACAGCGAAAATCTTGTGAAAACCTATTTGTCTTCTATACCCATGAGGAGTTCTTCCGAGACTAGCTCAGATAGATTTATTTTAGGATGAAGAAGGCTCTACTGCAACAACATCGTAAAAGCTCCAAATAGCAAAATATATTAGTAGTCATGTCAATACTAAATAAAATTAATTATCGCCATAAGTAACCTTCCCGCTTCAAATTAAGGGAATTAGGGAAATAAATGAAAATTTGAGGCTAACAATTGTTGAAAATTATCATCTAGGGCCAAAACAGGTAAACTATTGCCAACGGATATTATATTACAATGTATAAGAGATTATGGACTATTGATAAATAATACTTAATTGATCCATTCGGAACATAACCCGTGCTGTTTTCTATAACAGCATGTGATTACTAGTGGAACCAGCAGAAATGTGGGTTGGAGTCTGAAAAGTGACAGCTGTTGTTACTTATTTGCATATTCAGCAAAACATTCTGGGAGAATTGTAAAAACACAATATTTCAAAGTCAACGTATCTGATGCAGACATAAATTTTTTTTTCCATTATTTACTTAAATTAATGATGACTTTTTACCACTTTTTGAACTCACCACAAATCAAGTGATTATTGTCTTAACTAAATCCACATACTCTAATAAGTCAAGATTTTTAGATTTTAGTTTAATTTCTTCTCTATAGTACCAGGGTCATTGCTAGAATCCCACGGGAGTTTTATTTCTTTTAGATAGCAGGTGGTAGCTTCTTCTAAGAGTCACCTGCTAAATAAGACATGGTGCCACTTGTAAAGTTTCACCAATGCAGACAGTGGGTGCTGACTGATATAGTACCAGCAGCTGCCTATTACTGAGCTTCCGGTGTAAAATAACTCCTTGCGGAAAGTTGCTTGCTAAGAGTTTCCTTGTTTTTGACCCCATTGCTAGTCTCCCCACTTGTGTACCTTTGCCACCTGGTCCGACCCTCTGCCTGATCTAACTACTTTTTCCAGATTCTCCTTGGCTGTCCTTCATTCTTTGTTACCTAACTCTGGTGCTTGCTGTAGTCTGCATCCTGACCTCCTTCACTCCAAATCCTGACAGTCAAAGGAGGAAACCAAAAGGAGTCTGAGATAACTACACCAAAGCTTCCCCACCACTAGACAGCAGAGACTGTATTCTCCACCCCCCTTTCCTCAAAAGTGTGACAGCCTGGTGTATATGAGTTTTTCGATTTATGTATGGGAGTTTGTCTGTTACTGTATGTGACTGTGTGGGTTGTTGTATGAATCATAGTTTTGTTAGGGTAATGGCTAGTTACGTATATGCATGTGTACACGCTTGGTAAAATATAGGTAGTGCGTAGCCTTCACTGAAGAAAAATCTTAAATACATCAATGCCAAAATTCCTGTCTTTCTACTCCCTTATCTCCTTCTCACTTCATGTCTTTCTCGATCTCCTTATGTCCCCTCACTCTTGTATCTTTCCCCATGCCACATATATCCCCTAACCACTTGTGTCCCTCTCCTCATCACATAATATCCTTTGTGTAGTGTTTGAGTAGTGTTGGGAATGGCCAAACCACACAAAGGGATCTGTAGCTAGCCAGAGATTTCTAGTTCATTATGGAACATGTGATTTGATGGGTGACTACAACAAGAGTAGATAGCAAAGGACATTGTTTGTGCAGAGCACAGAGACTGCATCATAGTTACATAGCTGAAAAGAGACATGCACCCATCCAGTTCAGCCTTTCTCATAACAATTTTTTCTGTTGATCCAAAAGTGGGTAAAAAAAAAAAACAGTTTCAAGTGCTTCCAATTTTTCAAAAACATTCTCGAACCCAAAATGGCAGTCAGATATCTGTTTGGATAAAGAAGCTATTACCCCACAAATTAAAAATTACATCCCTGAACATCATGTTTTTTGCAAGTATTCATCCAGTTGCTGTTTAAACATCTGTACAGACTCTGATAAAGCCACCTCTTTAGACAGAGAGTTCCACATTCTTATTGTTCTTACTGTAAAAAAACCTTTCCTTTGCCTTAGGCTAAATCTCCTTTCTTCCAGTCTAACTGTGTGACCTTGTGTCATATGTATAGTCCTGTTCATGAATAGAATGGAAGTACTATCCACGTCACAGCAAGGTCTCTCATAATAAAGCCACTTGGCAATAATAATTGTGTGAATTTCTTGAGAAATATTATTCCTTGTTCAGGAAAATCCACCCATGACAGCTACATGTTGAAATGATTTTAATGCTTTATTTTTAAAGGAACACTCCAAGTACCATAACCACTACTGGAAACTGCACTCTACTTTTCTTTGTCCTGGGAAAGAGTATGTGGTTTGGTAATGTTATTTT
This sequence comes from Pelobates cultripes, assembly GCA_933207985.1. Taxonomy (NCBI): domain Eukaryota; kingdom Metazoa; phylum Chordata; class Amphibia; order Anura; family Pelobatidae; genus Pelobates; species Pelobates cultripes. The sequence goes on along the minus strand of OW240918.1, from coordinate 127,269,173 downwards.
AATTTACTTATTTTTTTGTGTGCAAACTATCTATCTATCTATCTATCTATCTATCTATCTATCTATCTATCTAACTTTATATCTATCTGTCTCATACAAGATCCAGTGGACTCATTTACTAAACACCAACATCAAAGCTCACACAATGTAATAGTTTTTTTTAAAGCACCAGACTCAGGCAAAAATACCCCATCATATATATATAGCTACTTGCTTTGATGTAGTATTTGGTGGTATGGATGTATCTATCTGTCACCCTTGCCAAGAAGAGTTTAGACACTGAGGAGCCAGGCAAGGCTTAGGCAGGAACAGGGACATGTGAGTGTGAGGGGAGTGTATACAGAGGAATGTGGTAAAGTTATTTTGAGATGTGGATGGAGTAGTAGGGTTGGATGGGTGGGCTTGTATAAATAGTTTGCCATCTTATAGCATAGCAGCTATCTTAAGGATCAGTTTGGAACAGCTTGGCAATTACTGTTTGTTGCGCTCGATATACCTGATTTCCAAGTGCTGTTTGCGGCCAGGGTATAGATATCGAAGCTGTTCTCTCTGCCCTCAGGGCTGAAGCCTTACAAGATGGGGGTCTGCACCTGCAGGCTCAGCTGGCTCGTCTTCGGGCCTCTGCAGTTGTTGTCGCCTCCTGTTCCAGTGGTAGCGGAGGTCCGGGGGGGGAGATCGGCCACCAGAATGTTTTGCCCCTCAAGGGGTAGCTACGGACCCTCCTGGGACCAGGAGTGCAGGTCTGGCCTCGCAGATCTGCTGATCTGCGGCCACGAGGCTCACTTCGATTCCCTTGTGGGCTTCTGTCACTACTCGGGTAGCGGGGTGATCCACGGTGGTCTGCACTCACTTGTTTTCCCCTTCTCCAGCCCCACGCAGCAGGAGCTGCAGTCCTTCTTCCTGGGCCGGCTGGTCCATGGCTACGCAGACTGATGGTGCTCCGTTGCAGGCTGAATCCCTGTCTACGGTCTATGAGGGTTTTTCAGCGGCCTTGTCTCCATCAGCAGACCCACCACATGGTTCCCGCGGTACAGGCACCTTAACGGGCCTATAGGCGGTTAAGTAGGCTTAAAGGTTTTTCCCGGGAGGCAGAGGTCTCTCTACCTGACCTGGGGTTGGTTGCTGGGAGTAGTGTGAGGCGGACATCTCCTACCACTTCCATTGTTAACTCTGCTAGCCCTCTTCTCTACACGGGGGTGCCACCTGGATCTTACGGGCACCCCTTGCCTTCTCCATCCCCCTGGTGTGGACCTGCGATTATGGGTCAAGGGGGGGGATTATGGGTCACCTGTTCTGTCTTGCCTTGTGCCTCTGGACCAGGCCTTGTTCCAGGCCTCATTATGTCCGACGCCAGTGTCGCTCCCGGTGAAGGTGGTGGCTCAGACCCAGCCTCCAGTGGTTACGGCTCCGCTACTCCAGTCGACTCACGCTCCCTCTGGTGAGTCCGGTTCTGCATTGGTGATTGGACACGCAGGAAGTGTGAGTAGCACGGGTTGTTCTGGGGTCTTGGGTTCGATTTTGGCGTGCTTGAGGGTGGTTCTGGATAGTTCGGAATGGAATTTGGGCAGGCTGGGACCCTTCTCTGGTAGCTTCAGCTGGGGGACTGGGGGTGCCCGTCATTGGTGGCTTCTTCCCCAGCGGTCCCTGACCCTTCGGCGCCCGCGACAGGTTTGCCGAGTGTGTAGGTAGCACCAGACGCTTATGGGGCAGCCTATATGTGCTGGTCGGGCCCTCTGGGTTTGCATTTGTGCCAGGAGGTGCGGGACAAGATTTGGAAGGGGGAGTTTGTTTAGATTTTCTCCCTGCTCCCCATGGATGTTAGGGACCAGGAACCAGGCAGAGACAGAACGTAGATGCAAAACACCTTTATCATAAATAGCAAATAATTACATAAACCAAAAGCAAAGTCCAGGAGGAAAGCAGGGGTCAGACACCAAAGCATGTAGTCAGAAGAGCCAGGATCAGGAGAGCGGAGAGCAGCGGAGTCATGAACAAGGCCAGAAGTCAGGAACCAGGAACACAGAGGAAACAGGAAATCTTCTGGGAATCAGGAAACCACGCAAGGGCAAGGAGGTACTGGAACTTTCTGCTTAAATAGGTTGCACCGATTAGCAACAGGGCTGGTCACTTTCAGGTGAGTAACCGTGGCAACCTTAATGAAGGCGCTGATCGTTTAAATCACCTGAAAGCTCAGACACAGAGAAAGGAAGGGTTGCTGTTTAAAACAGCAAAGAAACTCTGACAGTAACTCCTCCTCAATGTCCTCCCCCCCCCATATCTGCTGGTGGATCCAGGCTTCATGGGAAAGCGGGCATGAAAGGAACGAAGGAGGGATGGGGCATGGACACCAGAGGCTGAAACCCAGGAGCGTTCCTCTGGACCGTACCCATTCCAGTGCACCAAGTATTGGATCTGTCCTCTGAACACTTGTGAATCAATGATGCTGTGTAGTTCATATTCCTCATGATTATCAACCAGAACAGGACGTGGACGTGACACTGAGGTGGTGTAGCGATTACACACCAAGGGTTTCAAGAGAAAAACCCTTGGTTTTTTTGGAATGACATATTGGACCCAGCTGAGGAATCCATCGGAGTCACGGTGAAACGCGTTCTGGGAAGAATTTTATGATATTTTTATGCCCACTGTAATTTAGTACTTTTTACTTTATATTTATTTTTATTCTGTTAACCCTTAAGGGATATAGTATTTTGTGTTATACAATAACGTTTTCACTATCGAGATTGTGGGCTGTCGGTTCCTGCATAGAGGAGTATAACCCTTGTTTATACAACGTGCTGAGACAGAGCCGATATAGAGGCTCCACCTTTTCCTAGAGGTTATTGCACAAGACCACCCGGCAAGAAGAAGGGGAAGGTCGCCTGTACGGACCTACAAGCGCTTATCCCTGAGCTTGGTGTTAAGCTCAGGAGGATGTGAGTGTATTGTTTAACTTTGATATATACAGTTATTAGTATATACAGTGTTACACTATTAGAGTTCTTTTTCACTTTATAGGTATATTCCGCATGTTATTTTGACCTTTTTCATTGGGACGAATATTCTCTGGTCAGGCTCAGCCGAACCGAATATATGTATGTAGCGCTACACCTTTCTTTGTATTTTTCTATTTTAGTTGGTGTAAGTAAGAAAGATTACATCTAGGTGTTACAGCAGCTGTTCTTAAAAAGTGTAATTTTTAATAGTTATTGTATAAAAAAAATTCTTTTAGCGCCAGTATATTGTTTTTATTCCAAGAAAAGACTTTGTGCTAGTTGGAACAAGGAGGGAGGGGACAGCTGCCCTTAAATTAGGGTTGGTGGGCAAGGTGGTACTCAGTTACATATCTATTTACTGAGTAATTATGTTTATAGTGTTTTATATTATAAAGTTGAAGTTTAAAGATTTATATATTTATATTTTAATAAAGCAGTGGCCTATTTCAATCCAAAGCAAAGTCTAGTGTGTTTCATTGGGGCAAAAGGTTGTGTTTATTAATGGGCTAGGTTAATGCCCATACACAGTTACCCTCTACCTACGCACAAGGTTGTTGCCATTTTTTGATATGTTGTGTTTGTGTGGTTGTTCTGTCCTTCAAGTTCCATGATGCTGCACTCAAGATGTGAATAGGGGATACTTGTATTTATACCAGCCATATACCTCCACTCTGTTTCTGGAGAGCACAGAAGTGACTTTCTTTCTTCATGTTTTATGTTACAATTCCTGTGTATTGGTTTTCTATTTGCATCATCTTGCATTCTAAGATTACCTGTTGAATGCTATTTATTTCATTTTCAACTCCAAGGGATATTGTGTATTAAATTTGATATTTATATAGATTTATAAATATAGTTGTAGACAGCAGGCACATTTTAGAATCCCAAAATGCAAAAGAAATGGTGTTGTGCTACAATAACATGTGTGAGGATCACCAATGAGATAATAAACATACACTGGTGATCGGTCTCCCGAAATATACTGGTAGTACTCCAGTTAGGAAATGATATTCCAGCTTTTAATCACTTAAAAACATAGACATAAAACAAAACATAGTGTAAAACGGTTAAATACAATGATAAAAGATAATGTGATTAATGCACTCACAAGTGGTCCGCCACTAACAGTGGCCAGAAAGGCACATCAATAGGTCAAAAGACCTGCCACAAAGGGACTCCAAGATGTTCTGAGTCAGCTCCTGAATGCATCAAGGTTCTGGATCCCAAGAGGTAATAAAGCAGTGAGTACTGAATGAGGATGTCCCAAATAGGGAGTTATGGAGGCTCTGTATGTGTCCGACCGGTTTCGCATTGGCCATGGCCATTAGCCTTTCTGAAAGATCACGTTTGCACATTTCTTTTAGAGTGTAATGCAAATATGCAAAAACCCAATTGTCATTTAACCTCACATTTCTATTGGATGAGTTTACACCACCATAGAGCGATTTAGTTGTTATAGTGCTTAGAGTGCTACTTTAAAGGAATGGTGTTCAAAATGGTCATGGTTAATGTGTTTATGACCATTTTTTATGACCAGTGACCACAATAAGCAATTAAAATGACCATTTTCGTTTTTTCACTTACAACTTAAAGGACCATTCCACACACCTAAAGCACTTTAGCGTGCTCAGTCTTTGTTCATTTTACAAAAAGTGAAAATTTCAATAGAATTGGCATCTGTTACTTCCTGATTTGTTTAGCGGAGTGAAGGTAAATTTGAAACTTTCTTTACCTTGCAAAGACTTCTCATTGAGCTGCGTTGGGAAGTCTGTGATTGGACAGCCACAGAATGTCTGGGCAGGGTTAGAGGGGGAGGGCTCGCAAAGGCAACGGACAATAGATCTGCAGTTTTTTCAAGATGTTTGTAGATATTTAAAAATACACAATTAAATGCATACATATTTTAACTGGGGCTATATTTACTAAATTAGTCAATTTTGTTTGTTTGTTTATATGAGCAGTGGAGTATCTGTTAAACTTTAGTTTTGATAAATTACTAGCTTGTTATTTATAGAATGTGCTGATCCCTTTATATATTATATATTTTATTGACAGACATATGATTTCTTTGTCCACCTAATAAAAACCCCAAATGTCAAAATTATTTTTTTTACCTATTTTTTTTATTTATTTTGCCTTGCATTACATGTGACTCCATTTGAAACCCAAATCCTTAGTTACATACGTCAAACAGCTTGAGATTCCGCATGAAGGCTCAAAGGCTACTTTACCCAGAGATGTACAAAATGTGAGAAATATTCCGGTTGGCCTTGCTGCCTGTATGATTCAAATGCTGACATGATCCCTACTGAGCATTTGGCTGACAGCTTCGCTGTGTGATCTTCACCTGAGCAACACATTGTCTTTTAGCTCATTGCTTTCAAAAAAATTCTGGCATTCTCCGGTCTCCGAAGGGACCAATAACATTTACATGCAGTGAACAAGGATCAGGTTGCATTTATATGGTATCGTTTCGAAAAAATGAAAAACTTTGAGAACCATCTAAAAGCGCCCACTAACGTATTTTGATGGCTTTGAAGAAATTAATGATAAATGTATAAACGTAGACTTTTGGATAAAGTCACAATTTATTTGGAATGATGAAGTTCATTTTGTACTTTTTTTTCCTATTTTTTTTCTCTATTTAATAGATGAGGCATCATAGTCATCAGGTTTACATTGGAAATGGCTTCACTGTCTCTGGGTGGGTTCCATGACCTCTTCCTTTCTCCTAAATTAAACCTGACAGTCCTCCCAATGTCCCACACTTTCTGATACTTGGTCACAGAGTTAATAACTATCGCTGTGAGCTTATCCATCAGCTGGTTGTCCTCTATTTTAACTTATATTTTCTGTAGAGTCTAAAGTCTATCTTTTAGTCATTCCGCTGCTAAAGCTCTCCGAGCTGCTAACAGTATCATATTGAATAACTTTTGTGAATGGAAGGAGACCCTTAACAGGTCTAGATAGGAGGTATGCCCAGGGATCTTGGTCAAACAGTCAGAGAAATACTTGAGCAAGCAACAATTGGACCATCTCCCAGTACTTTTTTACTTATGTTCATCCCCACCACATACTTAGATATGTTCCCACAACCCACGTCCACTCCAGCAATAATTTTTTGGTATTTTTCTCATTATATCTAATTTCACTGGTTGTATACCACCGCTCCATGACTTGCTCTTGCTCTTGGAGGTTCACGCATACGGATACCTTTCTAGCAGCCTTCCATATTTCCTCATAGTCTCCCTTCATCAGAACCTCCCCTAGATCCCTTTCCCACTGTTTTACATAGTTGAGTTCTCCCTATATGTTTGAGGTGCAACAGAGGGTCAATCAGAAATTTTCAGAATAGGACACTTCCCCCCCCTCCCAACACACACAATCTCTATAGATTAATAGAGATATTAAGAGGCATTGTGACTCCTTATGACCAGTGGCAGAACTACCGCAGTCGCAGGGGTCGCAGCTGTGACCGGGCCCGTCACTTCAGGGGGCCCGTCTGCCCTGCGGATCACCTATGGCCGGATGCCAACCCCAATGTGTTGCAGCCCGGGCCACGTGGTAGATCCGCCGGGGCCGCATGTTTAGGCGCCCATCATGGGGTCTGTGCTGTTATGGCCATCGGATGGCAATGAATATCCAGGGGGCCCGGTCAGCGCTGTGGTGCTTTAACAGCATGACCGGGCCCCCTGTGATGAGGTCGGAGCACAGGGAGGAAGTGACTGCCCTGTCACTTCCTCCCAGCAACCATCGGGAGCTCTTGGAGGAAGAGAGGAGGGAGTCAGAGTTGGAACTCTGACTCCCATCAGGCTGAGCCACCACTGGACACCAGGGAAGTCAACCTCCTGCATCTAAAAGGTAGGACACAGGAGGGTGACTTAAACATTTTGCATGTGCGTGTGTGTGTGTGTTAGTGTATGTGTGTCTGTATGTGTGTGTGTCTGTATGTATGTATGTGTGTATATGTCTATGTGTGGGTGTCTGTATGTATGTGCCTCTGTATGTAACTGTGTGTGTATGTGTGTGTTTGTATGTGTGTGTATGTATGTATGTATGTATGTGTGTGTGTCTACATGTCTGTGTGTATGTATATGTGTATGTATGTTTGTATGTATGGATCTATGTATGTGTGTCTGCATGTATGGTGGGGTGGGAATGTGTGGGGGGTAGGCTTATGGGGAGGGGGCCACAGGGCAATTTTCACACCGGGTCCCGTGGTTTCTAGTTACACCTTTGCTTATGACTCATATATTGAGGCACCCCCTCATATCTTATCCCTGAACTTTCTCTCGCCTCACATCTCACAAATCCATCTCTCTTTTAATTTTCTGAAATATATAAGCAGTCCGCAGATGATCACCAAATGTACTATACAACAAGGAAAAAATAAAGAAGAACAGATGAAACAAGTATTTACAAATTACATAAACCTGGGCTCACACATGACCAGGTTAATTCTGCGTGGGGCTCACTACGTTTTGCCCATCAGGGCAAAAACAATAGACAAGAAGCAGGGAGAAAACTGCCATGCCCAGGCATCCATTGTTCCAAACCTTCAAAGGTGGTGGTTGATTAAACCTGTGGAGCATTAGCACTCAATACATTTATGCCATCAGGGATCATGTCCCCCTATTTGAAGCGTATTGTCTCTAGTCAAAGGTTTCATATTTATTAAGATCAGTAACAGATCCCACATATTCCAACACCCCACTGTCCCCACACTGCCAACTTAGATGCTCCCAAAGTACAGGTGCCGGTCAATTGTTAGGAAAGAAAGGGAGAAAAAAAAAAAAAGAAAGACGGGGTGGGATACAAATAAAGAATGAACATTGTGTTGCCGCTGGTATTTTCTGCTGTCAGCTTCCAGATTACTCTCTGGTTGTCAGTCCTTGTCTCCTGCTCCTTCCATGCGTAAAATCCTGGGCCTTTCCAATTACCGGTCAGTCCTCTTGTATACTGTATCAGCAAGAGGATCCAAAATAAATATTCTCTGGGAAAGCTTTTCAATTGACCAGTACTATTTAGGAGGTTGTTACCACCTCCATGCATTTTTTGGGGAGGTGGTGCCAGCATTGTAAATTCCTCAGGTGGAGTGAAGTCTAGGGTTCTGAGAAATCTTCTTACATCAGAGGATGGCTGCAGTGTAATGGTTTTTCTTCCATGGAATGCCAAAATTTTGAAGGGATGTACCCAGGCAAGTCTTTTATTGTGGTTCTGTAGCAAATCGGAAAGGGGATTCCACAGGCGACATCACTGTAGGATAGTAGGGCACAGGTCCTGGAATACTTGAAGTGTTGTTTCTTTGTAGCGGATGATGGTGTTGCGACTCATCTTCTGTTCCTTCATTACTTAGTTTGGTCTCTTTTTATTAGCTCATTTTTTTTCTTTTATGGGGCAAGGAGTTTGTATTTTTGCATATATATATATATATTATATAATGTAAGAAAAATAATATATATATATATATATATATATATATATATATAAACATATATAACTTTTTCCTTATACATTTGACTTTTTCTAAAATCACTTTTTTTATGCAAAATTACACACTGACTTTTATTGAACTGCTACAATTGCCTAAGTTTACTATGGATACTGTATTTCTTTAGGTGTTTATCATGCAGTGTTAATTTTGGCGGCAAATGTCAATTTAGCTTTAGCAATAGTCTTTTGACTAAAAAGCCATTTTAGTTTTAGTCGTATTTTAGTCATCTGAATTGTTTTAGTTTTAGTCTATTTTTAGTCGACTAAAGCTCCAGTAGATTGTACTCGACTAAATCTTTAGAACATTTTAGTTGACACAACTAAAATCTAATGGGTTTAGTTAAAGCCTCTATCTGTCTCTTTGGCTTCTCTCCAGCCCCTCTGGGTGTATCTCTCCAAAGCCCCTGTCTGTCGCTTCCCCACACGCCCCCAGCCCCACCGTGGGTCCCTCACACGCCAGTGTTTATTTTGGCCTCAAATTTTAATTTAGTTTTAGTCATAATCTTTTGACTAAAAAGCCATTTTAGCTTTAGTCGTGTTTTAGTCATCTGAATTGTTTTAGTTTCAGTTTACTTTTAGTTGACTAAATCTCAAAAGCTAAAATGTAAAATCTGACTAAAATTCTTAGTCGACAAAATTAACACAATGTTATCATTATAAAATTTTAAAAACTGTTGCTGGCTACAATGTCAGCGAATATCAGAGTATTATGCACAGATAATTCTAAATCGGTACCAAGGATGAACATATACTGTAATTTTAAGGTAGAACATAATAACTAAGTTTGAACCAACGACATGGAATCAAAATACCATTCTACTTGAATAAGATGATTCAAAGGGAAAATTCTCATATGGCTGCCAACTTTTCTTTATATATAACAACAATGATAGGAAGTAAAAACTAATAAACAAACTCCAGAAGGGATTTAGAGAACAATACATGTCTGGTGTTTGATACACTTACATTTTATCACATTCAGAGTTAACAATGATTAACATTTAGCTGGACTGCCATCCTTCTCTAATGAAAACCTGATATATTAAATTACTGTCACTGTGAAAGCTAATTACTGTTCTACTGGAAATGCAAAACCTTTCCATAATGAGGTTACGTACAGGGTTCAAGTATTTTTATCTATTTAATAAAATAGTGTAGATCTGTTTATATTTCTAAAGAGAGATTATGTTTTGTAGAAATATATATGAAAGGAGAGATTTAGTTAGACATCTGGTAAACTCAACTAAAAGAAACAGACACCCTCTTCGTGGACTGGAACGCAGTTTAGAGGAGTTTTGTTCCATTGCTACCGATGCTTTCATTTGATAAATTATGATACTGAATGACCAGCAAAGAATTAAAGGACCACTATAGGCACCCAGACCACTTCAGCTCAATGAAGTGGTCTGGGTGCCAGGTCCATCTAGTATTAACCCTGCAGCTGCTATGTTTCACTGTGGGTTAATCCAGCTTCTAGTGGCTGTTTCACTGAAAATCACAGTGAGAAGACACTGGCTGTCCATAGGAAAGTATTGAGAAATGCTTTCCTATGTGCGGTTTGAATGCGCGCGCGGCTCTTGCGCATTCGGCGCTGACGTTAGTAGGGGGAGGATAGTTTCCCAGCGCCGAGGGAGCCTGGCGTTGGAGAAAGGTAAGTGTTTTAACCCCCTTCAGCCCAGCGGGAGTGGGACCCTGAGGATTGGGGGGACCTAAAGACCCTATAGTGCCAGGAAAACAGATTCTTTTAAAGGGAACTTTCCTTTCTCTGAAAATGAACACTATTGAATAAAACATTGAAAAGTACCAATAACTTGTGTTAGCTTTTTTTTTAAATTATGTGCTTGCAATATTTCCCACATTTGAAGTTCCAGATTAGCACTTTTTCTGGTGTCCTTATAAGGGACCAAATTGTTTTTTTTGTTGAAGTAGAATTTCCACATAGGTTTCTTCTAGCTGTTACGTCAAACTTAATCAGTATAATGCCACCAGTTATGATGTGGATTGTGCAGTGTGTTTTTCTGCTTAATTTTCCAATTTATGTTTGTTGGTATTGCCGAGGGTCAGAAAACAAATGATCAGAAGGTAATATTCCATCTCTTTTTTTTTCATAGGCCTGATAAATTGCTTGTATATGTCCCATGTGATTTCAAAGCATTTAAACCAGGAAATCTGTAGTGAGAGTTATAAGAGCATTTTTATAGTTTAGCTCTGGACAATCCTATTTCTGGAAAATACCTGATCTAGAAAAGGTTTAAGAAACATTTTTGGAATATTTTCCCTTAAAACACCAGAGCCTTTGTATGGCATGGCGATTTGCAACACATGCTGCACTAGCCTCCCATTGCTACCCTGAAGGAAAGCATTGGATTGTTGATCTTGATGATCTCAGCCATGGAGGTGGGGTGGCATCTTGGAGACTGGTACGGCAAGGCTGAAGGGTAAGTGAAAAGGCTTTATTACTGCTTAGAGGTGGTGCCGTTGACCTAAACAGTTAGCAGGACAATGTATCGCGAGGAATACATGTTTGTATTCGTAAGGTTATAGTGTTCCATTAAGAAAAAACTAAGCAACAATCCTGTAGGTTTCGATTGTACACTAAAATTGTGACATTTGCATTTTTGTTGTTGTTCTTTCACCAGGTTTATTAAAATGTCAACACTGCTTGAGATAAAAAGCAGTGTTCTCCGACAAGTACAGAATCGCCAATCGTTTCGGCGAAGAGCAGAAACGGAATCAAGCATGTCGTCCCAAGAGGCAGCCCGGGTGACAAGTACTGACAGGTAGTCCCATGGATGTTTCTCATGAGTAAACATGTACCCGTGTGTGGTTTGTTTTGGGGGTTTAATACCTTTTTTATTTACCTTCACAGATAAACCTAGCAAATTTAGTTCACAGTTTGCCACAGTTCAATATTTAATGAATAAATCTGAATATGACAGGGTTCTATTAATGTCCTAATCACAACCCACTATAGTTACAAAAGGCCCGTATTTTGTCAAGTGACTTACTGGAATTCTTGAAATATGTTTCATGTAAGATATTTCTTAGTAGAGTCAATAGAAGTAATACCGTAAGAAACTTTAGGCAAAAGACCACGGAAACTAAAAATTTTAGATAATTCTGAATTGTAAAACTGAGGATGAGATAGTCAAGGCATGACTTGAGCTGAGTTGGAGAATTTACCCAGAGTAACTATGGCCTTGATTTTAATATTTTTAGATAAACTTTCCAGATGATTTAAAATGTTTGGTAAACTTTTAAAATGATTTAATATTTTGAAAAACATTTTAATATTTTGATATTTTCCGTATATTGATATTTTTTTACAAAAAAATTACATTGAGGCCTATATCTACCTAAATTGTGCAATTCTGGTTTAATTTGGACTTAAAGGACCACTCTAGGCACCCAGACCACTTCAGCTTAATGAAATGGTTTGGGTGCCAGGTGCCTCTAGAATTAACCCTTTTTTTTTATAAACATAGCAGTTTCAGAGAAACCCCTTTCCCCTTTTAACCCCTTTCCTCTCCCCAGAGCCCGGCGGGAGGGGGACCCTGAGGGTGGGGGCACTCTCAGGGCACTATAGTACCAGGAAAACGAGTATGTTTTCCTGGCACTATAGTGGTCCTTTAACGGAATAGTCCAAATGTGCATCTCCACCAGCCATACTTCTTCCTAGTGCATCTTCCCATAGCCACATTCCTCCACGTCTCCCCACATGTCCCGCAGCCATGTCCCTCCTTTTATCTTCTTATATCCATTGTGAAATGCTAAAAGAACTAAACTGGTTGTTGCTGGAATCCAGACGCACCCTTCATCTTTCCAGCCTTGTGTTTAAGAGCTTTTCTGGAAAGCTCCCACCCTACCTGAGCAGAATGCTCTCCCCAGCTGTTGCTACCTCCCATAACCTCCGATCCAGTACCAGCACTTTATTTAATGTACCTCAATACAAAAAGAAAGCAGCCAGATCCTCCTTTTCCTACAGAGCACCACAATTATTCAAATCTTCTCCAGGCCTAAAGTCTTTTAAGAGATCGCTCTCTACACACTTCAAAACAGAATGCACCTGTCATGGTTGATTACATATTTCCTACCTGTTCTATGTTAAATTTTGCATATATTGTGTATTAATATTGTTTTTGTATTTTATTGTACCCTACTGTATCAATGCAATGTTTTGTGGACGAAGGACATACTTGAAAACGAGAGAAATCTCATTGTATCTTTCCTGGTAAAACATTTTATAAATAAATCCAGTAATTATCTTTATGTCCTTCACTAGTAAATCTCCCCATGTCCACCACTAGTAAATCTTCCGCCAGCAGAATTGTGCCCTCTCTTCCAAGTTCCACCTGGTCCTACAGGTTCAACTGTAAAACCTGTTGGGCTAAATCAAAAATCCACAGTCTATAGATAAATTAGATAAGCTGGATTTTAAAGTATCTTCAATCCACATCCAGATAAAATGTATACACTGTGCTGGAGTAATTGCAATGTATTTTAAAGCCTTTTCTTGTTATTTCAAATCTTTGCTTGTTTAAGAAATTGTGACTTCAATGGGACAGATAAAGGGAAATCTGCAGACGATCTTGAGAATTTCGTGTCATAAAATATTAACGTCAAATACAAGGTCTGCAGACTTTGAGCTTGTGTCAAGAAAGCTGAAACTATTGGACAAAAATGGCAGTCCCAAGAGGAATGTCAAGCTTGAATGTGTGATGTGACAGATTTGCAAAAATACCCTATAAATATAGTGAAATATTGTTTCAGATGACATATATTATGGTAATCAAATATAGATTTCCTTTAGCGAAAAATATAGTGCTTTTCAAAATATAATATAGATAGCAATTATTAAATCTATTCATATAGTGCTTTGTTCCTTTCAAAGAGGATTTAGGATAGAACCTGCTTTTGTATCAAATGGAGTCTGCAAACAGAAATTGCACATAAAAAAGATGACATCATGCACAAATGTTTTAGAAATAAAAAGATTTGAAAAGGTGACATAAAAATAAAAGACATATCAATATCTTTCTCATTCAGGCAGGAAAATGTTTGTTGTATACCGAGAGAAATGGTAATAAAAGAGACACTTTTTACAGACAGCAATTTTCCTTAACCTTCTCTGTCTCAAATTTCACCCATCCCTCTTGGCCGGTAGACTTCATAATTCTGAAGTAAGGGCAGTACCATCTATGCAGTTGGGTCAGTGAACTGTAGTGGTTATGGTGCTTATAGTCTTCTTTTAATGTACTTTAATAGGATCTCCACGGATGCAGGAACTTCACTGTACTGCTTAGGTATTGGGTAGAGGGAATGAAGGGGAGGAACTAGACTGAAAGCTCTTTTGAGCAGGGTCCTCCTGAACCTATTGTTCCTGTAATTTTTTGTAAGTGTCTCATTATCGTTAAATATCCCTCATTAAAATATTGTAAATCGAAGCAGGATGCATTGGAGCTATATAAATGCCAACAATAATAATAATAATGATGATAATAACTAAGGATAAGAAAGATATTCCTGCTTTTAGATATCTTAGACGGAAAAGTAGAAAGAGAGGAGAGACAGAGGCAGAATTGTCGACACGTTTTAATTTATAAAGTCTCCTTCCCTAACAGTGTGATCATGAGAGGTGAGTTGTAGCTTAAAGGATCACTATAGGGTCAGGAACACAAACATGTATTCTTGACCCTATAGTGTTAAAACCACCATCTAGCCCCCCTGGGCCCATCATGCCTCCATAAATACAGCAACATCTTACTGTATTCAAGCCTGCAGCTGTAACTCTGCATGTTGTTTGCCTCAAAAAAACAAGCAGTCTGCTGACATCATCAGAAGTGGTAGCCTGATCCAATCACAGTGCTTCCCTATAGGATTGGCTGAGACTGACAAAGAGGCAGATCAGGGGCAGAGCCAGCATGATTCAAACACAGCCCTGGCCAATCAGCATTCCCTCATAGAGATGAATTGAATCAATGTATCTCTATGAGGAAAGTTCAGTGTCTGCATGCAGAGGGAGGAGACACTGAATGTTTGGATACATTTTAGGCAGCCATGACCCAGGAAGGATCTCTAACAGCTATCTGAGGGGTGGCCAGTAAAGTTATCACTAGGCTGTAATGTAAACACTGCATTTTTCTCTGAATTCTATATGACAAATGTCGGGCACAAAACTGGATGATCCAAAGCAGGATTTATTAAGACACAGGGGTTGCTTTGGAGTATCAATATTCTAGAGTCATAATAATTTTGATTTGGAGTAAATCATTTTGGTGACCATGCCTGGCACAGTTAGAATAAAATATTATTTTGACAAACTAAGGTGAGGAACAATTTTAAAGAGAACTGTCATTCCATGATTTTTATTAAAACCTTTACATATCTCTCTATTGAACTAATATGTGCCACTAAAGTGTGAAATATAAAATGAAATGTTGAACTCCACACGTTATTGTCCTGTAACTCGAGCTCCATTTTAGCTCCCTGTCAAGCATTGTTATTAGCTCTGCCCATTGCACCTAGCAGTCAGCATTGAGAAAGTAACATTGTTTAATTTCTCCATTTCTCTGTGTGCTATTTCTCCTGTTAAAGGGACACTATAGTCACCTAAACAACTTTAGCTTAATGAAGCAGTTTTGGTGTATAGAACATGCCCCTGCAGCCTCACTGCTCAATCCTCTGCCATTTATGAGTTAAATCCCTTTGTTTATGAACCCTAGTCACACCTCCCTGCATGTGACTTGCACAGCCTTCCATAAACACTTCCTGTAAAGAGAGCCCCATTTAGGCTTTCTTTATTGCAAGTTCTGTTTAATTACGATTTTCTTATCTGCTTTATTTAGCTAAAGTAATTTAGGTGACTATAGTGTTCCTTTAATTGGCAAAGCAATTGTCTGAACTGGATTATGATGTCATTTGCTAAATCTTCAATATAAATGTAAACGAAACAGTTAATCTCATGGAAAAAAAAGTTATATGTGATTTTCAATGTGACAATTCCCATTTTAAAAAGATTTTTAAGAATTTATTAACTACACAGTGACTTGTAGTGAACAGAAATGGAATGTGCAAAGTATTGTCCAAAGCAGCGGTCAGGTTCGGGGGGGAAAAGTGTGGAAACTTACAAAAGATTTCCAAAACTCCAAGATGGGGGAAATACTCTGTGTTTGTTTTGCATACATACCAAGACTGACCCACCAATACTGACCCATACACATAGACTAACCTATACAAACACCCACTGATCCAAACACACACAGACCGATCCACATACAGAGACTAAAACACACAGATTAACCGCCACACACACAGACTGACCCATATAAACACACACTGTCCCATACACAAACACTGGTCCATACACATACAATGATCCAGACACAGAGTCTAACCCGTTCAAACTCACACTGATGCGACCGTGGCCGGCGCGGTGTAACCGCCGGGGCCGCATTTAAGGGGCCAATCGGGTGGCCCATGCTGTTAGAGCCACCCGATGCTATATATTTCCAGAAGGGCCCAGTCAGCCCTTTAACAGCACGACCGGGCCCCCTCTGATGATGTCAGACTGCGCTGGGAGGAAGTGACGGCCCCGGTCACTTCCTCCCAGCAACCACTGGGAGCTGCGCGGGAGGAAGGAGAGGAGGGAGTCTCAGTGGGATCTCTGACTCCCATCAGGGTGAGCCACTGGACCCCAGGGAAAGGTATCTGTATGAATCTCTCTATGTGTGTTTATCTATGTCTGTCTGTGTGTCTGTCTGTGTGTCTGTATGTATGTGTGTGTCTGTGTGTATGTATGTATGTATGTGTCTGTCTGTGTGTGTGTCTGTATATATGTATGTATGTATGTGTGTGTATGTCTGTCTATGTCTGTCTGTGTGTATGTATTCTGTGTGTCTGTATGTATGTGTGTGTGTGTCTGTCTGTGTCTGTATGTATGTGTCTCTCTGTGTGTGTGTGTATGTGTGTGTGTGTGTATATATGTATGTGTGTATGTGTGTGTATGTGTCTGTCTTTGTGTCTGTATGCATGTGTATGTCTGTGTGTCTGTATGTATGAGTGTATGTCTGTCTGTGTGTGTGTGTGTGTGTCTGTGTGTGTGTGTGTGTGTGTGTGTGTCTGTATGTGTGTGTGTGTATGTCTGTCTATGTGTCTGTATGTATGTGTCTCTGTGTGTGTATGTGTGTGTGTATGTATGTGTGTCTGTTTGTCTGTCTGTGTTTTTCTGTATGTATGTATATGTCTGTGTGTCTGTCTTTGTGTCTGTATGTGTGTGTATGTCTGTCTGTGTCTGTATGTATGTCTCTGTGTCTGTATGTGTGTGTGTGTATGTGTGTGTGTGTGTGTCTGTATGTGTGTCTGTGTGTGTCTCGGTATGTGTGTGTGTGTCTATGTGTGTGCCTGCATGTGTATCTGTTTGCATGTGTGGTGGGAGGGGGAACGTATGGGAGGGGGATGGTAGACGTATGGGGGGAGGGTTGCTGGGAGGAGGGGGAGATGTCCAGGTGGTGGGGGGTGCCAAGGCAATTTTCGCACCGGGGCCCCATGGTTTCTAGTTACGCCTCTGCTGGCCTTTACACACACAGACTGATGCTAAGATATGCAAACTGGCCCATACACATAGAGACTAAACACAAATACTGACCCTTACACACACAGACTGGACAATACACACAGAGATTGACACTTAGACACACAGACTGACCCTTACACACACATACACACAAGGACTGACCCATACAAACACAGCCAGATTCATACACACACAAAGACTGAGCCTTACAAACACAGACTACCCCCGCCTCCATACATACAGAGACTTATCCATAAACACATACTAACCCAAGCACACGCACAGACTGACTCATACAGAGTGCACATTCAGCAGCATCTGCCTAAATATCTAATTTTCTACATGCTGTGTGCAGTGCTAAACTTCCTCTCCTGTCTGTCTCCCCTTGCGCTGCTCTCAGTAACCCAGTAGGAAAACAAAAAAATGGAATCACTTCCTCCCAGCCACGGGAACAGCTCTATTGGAGCCAGGCAGCACATGAGTTGAATTATGGCTATGTCCCCACTCAGCCAACTTTAAAGTTTTCTGGGTTAAAGAGAGAGATATTTTATCTCCCTGACGGCCCTATTAATGTACAGAGAGCCTTATCTTGGCGGGTGCTGTCCTGTCTACTTTTTGCTAAGCAGGATCAGCATTCATGCTGGGGAAAACATACAGAAACATAGTTCCCACTCATTCCTACAGGACTCAAACCCTGGTACAAAGTAGCAAAGTTATAAATATAGTTGTCTTGTAGAATGTTTCCAACTTTTGTTTTATCCTGAACCTAATGTTGAGTTTAGTTAGTAAAGTTTTCCTCCGGCCATAATGCACTGTGTAGTGAATAAGCTATTAAGTAACAGATATCTATAGCCACATGTTTATGTTCTATTTATATAGTAATTTATTGATTTACAACGTAACCACAAGTTTAATTACTTTACAGAATTTATTTGTACAAACTGAGTAAACAGCAATTCCGTTTCAGGAGTGTACCGGTTTACACCTGTTATTACATATTCGTAGCACTCTTGTTTGAGTTTGCCATATTTAATCAGTGTCCAGTTTGGCTGGGGAGATAATGAAATAAGTTGCAAGTGGAACTCAGACATTAATCAAAATGCTTCTGTAAACCAAAATCTGAAGCATCGCAAGCATAACGCCATAATTATAAAATTAGACTTTTAAGCAAACGCTGGGTAACATTAGCGTAATTTATGTGATTAACTTCTCTTTGTCTTAATTAGAAAAACCTAGCTTCGGTGACTGGTTAAATTATAGGCAACGACAGAAGAAAAATAGTGGGTGCAAATCAGGGGCCGGGGAGGGAGAGCTTTGGTAAAGGAAACAGTACTTCAGTAAATTAGTGTTTTCCTTACCACCGTTGGCTGTTTCTGTATTGGCCCACCTTGTATTTAACCCCTTAAAGGACACATGGTGGAGATTTTCTGTCATAATGGCCTTTTATTTCTGAAGCTGTGTCATTTAGGGGTTAAAGGCTAACATGTAAGTGTTATATCTCAATAAGGGTATATCTTATCCTTTAAAAATAAATAAAATAGTTTCTAGACATGACCTTACTAATAGTATTTAGTTTATCATCATTAATTTAAATGTATAAACCATGGCCCCCATTAAATGGTATATTAGAGCATATATTAGCTAGTTAGTAAGATTTAGATACATTGTAGAACAGATACACCTGGGGAAGAAAGTAGAATGAGTGATTCCAATGTAGAAACAGACGCATTTTACACTTCTTCCCGAAGGTGGTATATGGTAGAAGTGTCCTAGACTGTTTGTCTTGTACGTGTCATTCCTCTTTTATAAAGGAGAAATACGGATCTGTTCAAGGCACATAGGGTACACATGATCTCTGTGTAATATAAAGCTAACAGTCAAAAATCCAAAATGGGACTCCCCAATGCCTCCTAAAAATTCAATGTGCCTATTTTTTAAAACTAAAGAACAAGATTGTCGTCTGGAGATTGCAACCTACCAACCAGGGCCGTCTTTAACGCGGGGCAAACGGGCAGCTGCCCCGGGCCCAGTTTCTCTTGGGGGGCCCGAGGCACCTGCCCCGTGGGCCCCGCTGACCCCGGCGGGCGGGTGGCCGGTCGGGCAGGAAGGCGGGCGCGCGAGGGAGCACTCACTGCTTCCTCTTCAGCTCCCTCGCGCACCGCACTGATGCCGGAGCCGGAAGATGACGCCATCTTCCGGCGCCGGCATCCCTACGCGGCGCGCGAGGGAGCTGAAGAGGAAGCAGTGAGTGCTCCCTCGCGCGCCCGCCTTCCTGCCCGACCGGCCACCAGCCCAGGAGCCCAGCAGCACCACTGGACCCCAGGGAATCCCCCCAGCACTCCAAAAGGTAAGGAGGCTGGGGGGATTACATTTAAAAAAAAAAAAGTGTGTGTTAGTGTATGTGTGTGTTAGTGTGTGTGTATGTGTGTGTTAGTGTTTGTGTGTTAGTGTATGTATGTGTGTGTTAGTGTATGTGTGTTAGTGTTAGTGTGTGTGTTTGTGTGTGTTTGTGTATGTGTGTGTTAGTGTATGTATGTGTGTGTTTGTGTGAGTGTGTTAGTGTATGTGTGTTAGTGTGTGTGTTTGTGTGTGTGTGTTAGTGTGTGTTAGTGTATGTGTGTATGTGTGTGTTAGTGTATGTGTGTGTTAGTGTATGTGTGTGTGTGTCAGCATATCTGTGTGTGTGTCAGTATGTCTGTCTGTCTGTGTGTCAGTATATATGTGTGTGTATATCTGTGTGTGTCAGTATGTGTATGTGTCAGTATGTCTGTCAGTGCGTCAGTATATCTGTTAGTGCATGTGTATGCATGTGTCAGTATATCTGTCTGTGTGCCAGTATGTCTGTGTGTGTGTCAGTATATCAATCTGTGTGTGTCAGTGTATGTGCCTGTGTGTGTGTGTCAGTATTTCTCAGTGTATGTGGGTGTCAGTATATCTGTCAGTGTGTGGGTGTCAGTATATCTGTCAGTGTGTGGGTG
The DNA here is from genome assembly GCA_933207985.1 of Pelobates cultripes. Classification (NCBI taxonomy): domain Eukaryota; kingdom Metazoa; phylum Chordata; class Amphibia; order Anura; family Pelobatidae; genus Pelobates; species Pelobates cultripes. The sequence continues at coordinate 127,249,134 of OW240918.1, read as the reverse complement.
TCAGTATTTCTGTCAGTGTATATGTGTCAGTATGTTGATCAGTGTATGTGTGTGTGTCAGTATGTCGGTATATGTGTCTGTGTGTCAGTATGTCTGTATATGTGCCTGTGTCAGTATGTCTGTCAGTACGTCTACCAGTGTATGTGTCTGTGTGTGTGTCAATATATGTACCTGTGTCAGTGTGTCTGTCAGTGTATGTGCCTGTTTATCTGTATGTAGTCAGTGCATGTATCTGTGTATCTGCTTGTGCGTCAGAGTGTGTACCTGTGCATCTGAGCCGCAACTTTAAATTCAAATACACCCCTCCATTCAAACTTCAACACTACATATAAAACATACTCCTGCATTGAAACGTCAACACTACATACAAGCACACTCCTACATTCAAAAACAAACACTACACATAAATGCACACTTGCATTCAAACTCCAGTACCACATACAAACACATTCACACAAACATACTCCATACAAACACATGCTTACATTCAAACATACTAACATGGCTCAGTGCTAAATACACCCCTGCAAGCATGGGAAATTGGTAGAGTCCCAGCTGTCAAAGCATTGTTGGAGTTGCACGACAGATGGGGTTCTACCTTTAGTCCAACCTTGCAATTGGGGGTCCCAATAAAATTAATTCTACTTTAGTACCGCCACTGCGTTGGGATGGATGCCGTGATTGCATACCAGGGAGTGAGGGGTGAGAGCGGCAGGGCGCAGGGGGCCCAAGCAAACACTTGCCCAGAGTCCATTCGTTATTAAAGACGGCCCTGCTACCAACCTTAGAATTAAGATTCTTAGCTACATCGTAGCCTCATGTAGTCTATTAATTATTGGGTTTTTTAATGTTCTCACTTAAAACAAATAAAATAAAGGATGCTAGACCCATTAACTGGTGAAGGAAAACACAAGTCCGTAGACATAAGTGAGTTAGCTTCATGTTTGTTCACATTAAGTAAACATAAAAACATTGCTAAAATATTAAAGTAGGAAAGCTACTAGTGATTAGATAAACTCCCTACCTGTGTTTTTTGATAAACTATTCAACCACTCTTGCCCATAGACATGTGCAATTCGTTTCAGGCCAAATATGAATTCGGACGAATTTCGGTCAATTCGGACATTCGGGTACTTCCGTAATGCCGAATTACCGAGGTCCCAAAGTTCCGAAATTACCGAATTTCTGAAGTGTCGAGGTGCTGAAGTTCTGAAGTGTCGAAGTGCCGTAGTGCAGAAGTTCTGAAGTGCCGAATTGCCGAAGTTCCGAAGCACAGTATTTCCTAAGTATTAATATACTTACCCAGTGGAAGAAGAAGAATGTTACACTGTGTACAATTTTAAATAAAAAGTATACAAACGTAGCCAGGATTCAGCTGTAAGCATTTGCAACACTTAGAACAATCAAGTAACACACATTCATATAAAATTTAAGTTACTTGGCCAATCAATGTAATGACAGAAATGAATAAGTAGATAACTCCCTAATTCCCATGGTATTAGGGAGCTATCTACTAAAAGGCTGAAAGACCTAAATTGATTTTTCAGACAAATTTACTAATACTAAGTAAAGATTACTTAGTATTAGTAAATTATGCCCCTACACACTATACCGCGAGTAGGGGCATGTGTATTAAACAGTGAGCAGCCTGTTTTTCCCCCCACCCCTCCTAACCTGAAGGGGGGACCTATTGCCCCCCCGGCCCCCACCCCTGAATGGCGTGTGGGGGCCCTAAAGTAAAATAAGGGGGGGACCTATTGTCCTCCCCCGGCCCCCACTCATGAGCGGTGGGTGGGGGCCCTAAAGTAAAGTAATGGAGGAACCTATTGTCCTCCCCCCGGCCCCCACCCCTGAGCGGCGGGTGGGGGCCCTAAATCAGAAAAGGGGGGGGACCTAATGTCCTCCCCCTGCCACCGCCCCTGAGCGGTGGGTGGGTGCCCTAAATACTAATTGGGGGGGATCTAATGTCCTTCCCCCTGGCCCCCACCCCTGAGCGGTGGATGGGGGCCCTAAATACTAAAGTTCTTTGGAATTTTCCCACGCTGTGTAATTTGACTCATAACTCTCTGATTGGTGGATTAAGTAACCAATCAGAGAGTTATGAGTCAAATTACACAGCATGGGAAAATTCCAAAGAACTGCTCAGGGGTGGGGGCCAGGGGGTAGGACATTAGGTCCCCCCTAATTAGTATTTAGGGCCCCCACCCACCGCTCAGGGGTGGGGGCCAGGGGGGAGGACATTAGGTGTGTCCCCCTTATTCTAATTTAGGCCCCCACCCACCGCTCAGGGGTGGGTGCCAGGAGGGAGGACATTAGGTCCCCCCCAATTAGTATTTGGGGGCCCCACCCACCGCTCAGGGGTGGGGGCCAAGGGGGAGGACATTAGGTCCCCCCTCATTCTAACTTAGGGCCCCCACTCACTGCTCAGGGGTGAGGGCCAGGGGGGAGGACATTAGGTCCCCCCCTAATTAGTATTTAGGGCCCCCACCCACCAGTCAGGGGTGGGTGCCAGGAGGGAGGACATTAGGTGTGTGCCCCTTATTCTAATTTAGGGCCCCCACCCACCACTCAGGGGTGGGGGCCTTGGGGGAGGACATTAGGTCCTCCCCCCTCATTCTAATTTAGGGCCCCCACCCACTGCTCAGGGGTGGGTGCCAGGAGGGAGGACATTAGGTCCCCCCCAATTAGTATTTGGGGCCCCCACCCACCGCTCAGGGGTGGAGGCCAAGGGGAAGGACATTAGGTCCCCCCTCATTCTAACTTAGGGCCCCCACCCACTGCTATGGGGTGGGGGCCAGGGGGAAGGACATTAGGTCCCCCCCAATTAGTATTTAGGGCCCCCACCCACCACTCAGGGGTGGGAGCCAGGGGGGAGGACATTAGGTCTCCCCCCTCATTCTAATTTAGGGCCCCCACCCACCGCTCAGGGGTGGGTGCCAGGAGGGAGGACATTAGGTCCCCCCCAATTAGTATTTGGGGCCCCCACCCACTGCTCAGGGGTGGGGGCCAGGGGGGAGGACATTAGGTCCCCCCAATTAGTATTTTGGGCCCCCACCCACCGCTCAGGGGTGGGGGCCAGGGGGGAGGACATTAGGTCCCCCCTCATTCTAATTTAGGGCCCCCATCCACTGCTGAGGGGTGGGTGCCAGGAGGGAGGACATTAGGTCCCCCCCAATTAGTATTTGGGGCCCCCACCCACTGCTCAGGGGTGGGGGCCAGGGGAGAGGACATTAGGTCCCCCCTCATTCTAATTTAGGGCCCCCATCCACTGCTCAGGGGTGGGTGCCAGGGGAGAGGACATTAGGTCTCCCCCTAATTAGTATTTAGGGCCCCCACCCACTGCTCAGGGGTGAGGGCCAGAGGGGAGTACATTAGGTCCTCCCCCCTCATTCTAATTTAGGGCCCCCACCCACCGCTATGGGTTGTAGGCCAGGGGGGAGGACATTAGGTCCCCCCCAATTAGTATTTAGGGCCCCCACCCACCACTCAGGGGTGGGAGCCAGGGGGGAGGACATTAGGTCTCCCCCCTCATTCTAATTTAGGGCCCCCACCCACCGCTCAGGGGTGGGGGCCGGGGGGGAGGACATTAGGTTCCCCCCCAATTAGTATTTAGGGCCCCCACCACCAAGTAATCTTTACTTAGTATTAGTAAATTTGGCTGAAAGACCAATTTAGGTCTTTCAGCCTTTTGGTAGTTAATACCGTGAGAATAAGGGAGTTATCTACCAAGCGGCTGCAAGAGAAGTTCCGAATTCCGAAGTTCCGAAGTGTTGACGTGCCGAAGTGCCGGAGTTGCCAAAGTTCCGAAGTGTCGAAGTTCCGAAGTGTCGAAGTGCCGAAGTGGCGAAGTTCCGGAGAGCCGACGTTCCGAAGTGCCGAAGTTGCCGAAGATCCGAAGTGCCGAATTGCCGAAGTCCCGAATTTCGGAATGCCAAGCCGAACCGAACTGAAAAATTTTCCCATGCCCATGCCTACTTGCCCATTCTCCTTCTCAACCATAAATAGTGACTACAACAACTTTTACTGTCCCGTCTATTGAACATAAGAATGATTTTTTCTTGTATCAAGAAATGACTAATACTTAATGAGAAACATTGGTGACCTACAACAGTCTGATGGCTCTCATAGAGAAGCATTGAATCCAATAAGAATTGTCTTATTGTTTTACAAAGTCAGAAAAAAGGGTATGTACTAAAATCAACACATTAAGGTGTAATTGTTTTGATGATTAACGTGTCCATTTAACTCTTGTAAGTCAGTGAAATAAATGTTTAACCAGAGTATGCAAAGTAGGTGGGCTTGCAATCTGTGGCACATCATTTAACTGGGAAAACTTTATGTATAAGCTGATATTTCGTATAAGAAAAAAGCCCAGGAAACACTAGAAGTGAATGAGTAGAAGTAATCTTCCTAATGTATCTCACAAATACACCAGGATATATTATAAATAAAGAAGGTGGAAAGCCACAAAAACACTGATGTTGGAAAAAAATGGAGAACAAACTGATATATAAAATATTATGGCACTAAAGGAGTGAATCCAAAATCCAGGAGATAATCTAGGACCAAATATACAGACAAAACATAGCATAATACAGTGGTGGTAAAACAAGCCCCCCCCCCCCGTATACTGTAGATATTGCACTCACAAATAGAAGTAGAGTACGCGCTCATCATCCTACTTTGGTACAAAGAGAAATGACGTGTAGAATCTTCTTATAAACGATAGATTCCATATGCTCACATGCCGAAAGAAAAATATATCCACAATAGTGAAGTATGTCCGGTAAAAAATAAAAATGCAAGTTTAAATTTAATTTTAAAAAAATGCTTAATATGGAAAAGTTCTTCTTCTTATGTAGAGTATAGAGCCCAGTAAAAAAAAAAAAATGTAAATGAAATAAAAAATACAAATAAGAAAGAAAATAAGTAACTTTCCTGTGTAATCCAACGCGTTTCGTCCTCAGGGATATACATTCAGCTTCGCAATAAGTACTTCCCGGTCTGTTGATTATTCATTCCACGTGTGTTCGGCGTACGTTCCACCCTGGAACGCAGTGATGTATTTCCTGTTCCTGTTACGTTCATTGTGCCGTCTTAGTCATGCGTTCCACCTTGGAACACTTGTGGCATCTTTGTTTTGAAAGTCCCGATAGATTGAAATTAGTGGTACAATGTATCCAGTCGTATCTCCCAGGAAAGCTGATATTTCACCTCAATGACATACAACTGATCATTTTTACATTTAGTTTTGTTAATAAAATGTTTAGTATCTGCCCGCCTGAACTACCAAAAAATGGAATTAGCATCCATTTGTTCTGCTAATTTACTTTATATCTTTCCTGATTTAAATATGCTAATCATCGACACATAATGGGATTTAATTCTACAAAAATATCAACTCCATTCCTCTTTGTTGAACTAATTATTATAATTTAGTATTTGGCGTTATCGCTTAAGATTCAGATGCTGCTTTTAAGTTAGACTGTGCGATTAGTATTTTTTCTGCATTTATGTCGTGTTTCAGAAATCAGTTGGACTTCTTAGTCTTGACCTGTGTTATAAAACTAAAATGACTATAGTAATGCACGGATTTTTATTTCAGTCTGTTCACTTCAAGATAATATTTGCTTAACTGGTTTGGATTTGCTTTTTACGTTTTTTTAAATCCTCCTTGTGAAATAAAGTAACTAAAAGAGAAAACACGAAAATTGAACTAAATATCTTGTGATTTGACAGATGTTTACACCCAATCAGAAAAGAACACTCTGGTTGCATGTTTATAAAGAAATCCCATACATTTTGCTAGCCAGAACCCCACTAAACATGGGAATGAGAGCAAAAGCAGGTCATGTCAACAGTCCCCTTTCAATGCATGGTAGTTCTGTTTATGCACATGATTTAAGCAAATTAATACAATACTTTGGAGCAAAAAAGGGTAAATAATAAAACATGGAATGCACTATATAAAAAGTAATATTGAGGATAGTTCTCAACGTGTTCTATAATGTTTTTTTTTTTATAGAATTCAATAATCTGTTAACATTTATTGAATAGTTATTCCAAGCACAAAAACCACTTCAGTGATTTGAAGTTGTCATGGTGCCTGTAGTCTGTATGTGCAGCATTTTACTATAATGCGCTGCACATATGGAGTTTAACCCCTCTATTGCCAGAGGTGTAAATCCACCACCAGCAGCATCACTGGGGCATCATTAGCTATCTGAAACATGAGTTCCGAGTGGCTAATGTGAATTATGTGCAAAGTTGGAGTGCTGACTCCAAACAGGCAATGACAATACAGCCCCTCTCTGTGCCGCCCTTGTCCTCTCATCAGCTTGTCCTCCAACTATATACAGAGAGGGGGAGTAGTGTTAGTAGAGGAAGACCAGGCTATGGGGAGAACTTTCCTAGAAGTTGGAGTAGAGGTAAGTTACAGCTTTTTTTTTTAGGGGGGGGGGGGAAGGAGGGGTTAACTCTGACCACTTTTGTTTAGAGTAATCCTTCCTTCTTTGTATATCCAAAAATGTTTTTCCACCTACCACACTAACTATGAAAACTGTGCCTCACTATTAAAGGACCACTATAGGCAGGTCCAGCTAGGGTTAACCCTGTTTTCTATAAACATAACAGTTTCAGAGAAACTGCTATGTTTATATTAGGGTTAATCCAGCCTCTAGTGGCTGTCTCATTGACAGCCGCTAGAGGCGCTTGCGTGCTTCTCACTGTGATTTTCACAGTGAGAAGACGCCAGCGTCCATAGGAAAGCATTGAGATTATGAGACTTTCCTAGGAAACTGGCTGAATGCGCGTGCGACTCTTGCCTCGCATGCGCATTCAGCTGAGGAGGAGGAGAGGAAGCGGAGATGAGGAGGAGAGCTCCCCTCTGTAAGTTTAACCCCTTCCTCACCCTAGAGGGTGGGGGAACCCTCAGGGCACTATAGTGCCAGGAAAACGAGTATGTTTTCCTGGCACTATAGTGGTTCTTTAATGCTAAAAGAAAAGAGGCATAAGAGACACTAAAAAAACGAAATAAGTGCCGTGTGAATGAAAAGAAACCATAAATTGCAAACACTGGCTGGCATGGAACCAGAAAGGGGGAAGGCCTGCAATGCATTTGTGTCACTGGTGCAAATGGGGGTAGGTCCACCCAATAAAAGAAGTGAGTCTGTTTGAAATTGCTTGCCAGGCTAACTTGCCAAAGTCCAACTGAAGGCAACAGATGTCCAGAGCTCCGTTAACATCCTCTGCCCATAGACTAAAAGCCTTCAGTGCAGTTTGCACATTGAGAGTGTGTCTACTAATGTACTTGTGGAACTTGGCCTCAGATGTCCTCCGATGAGGGACACTAGAGAACAAACTCAGACAATTTGACAGGGATCCAGATTCTGCCAAACTTGTGACTGTTGGGAAAATTGCAAAGCACATGATTCTAGTCACATACCAAAAAGTGAATTACAAATGCAATCCCACGCGATAGAATCAATTTACTAACAGAAAAAAATATTGCAAAATAGCTAAACTATGGTCCATTATTGACACTAGTCAGAGTTTTCTTCATTCCAGTTTCTTGCCTCAAAGTAATATACAAATTATGCGACAGCTTGAACATCTTGAGGGAGAGAGTCTGGAACCGGAGTGTGAGTTTGAGGGAGAGAGATTATAACAGGAGTAAGAGCCAGAGCAGATTAACCATAAGCCGACACTAGGTGGCCACCTATGGTCCAGGGATTAGACAGGCACCCTGGAACCATTTGCTTGGTCCCATTACCCATCTCTATGCAAAGAAGGAAGGGAGTCAAGCGGCTAACATGTCTAGGGCCCCACAGGGTCTTAATATTTCTCTAGTAAGAGATATTGAATTGTTGAAAGGAAAGAGACAAACCGGAGTGAGCGCTAGAGGGACTGGAACAGGAGTGAGAGTTGGAGGGAGAGAAACTGGAGTGAGAGTTGGAGGGACTGGAAAAGAATTGGGATCTAGAGGGACTGGGAATTTGGGAATGGAACAGGAGTAAGAGCCGGAGGGAGAGGAACTGGAACAGGAGTGATATGTAGAGAGACCTGGAATGGAACAGGAATGAGAGCTGGAGGTATAAGAACTGGAACAGTTGTGAGCTGGAGATAAATTTATGTGAATGCCCATTGCTGGAAGAAAATAATATTTGTAATGGCTTACAGAACTGAATTAGATAAAAACTTTTAAAACTACGTTAATCACTGCAAGGTTGTTATACATTCATTAGTGCTACTGGACTACAAGATACAAGATCTCCTCATGTTGCAACAACTTATCAAATTGGTAAATGGCATTACACAGGCAGACTGGTTGGCCCCCGATCTTACAAGGGCTGATGTAGAAATATACAAGTGTGAAGTCATAGGATTACAAAGTATATTCTAAATCCATCTATCTATATCATTACTCAATAACCTGCGGAAGGAGATAGGATCAACATTTTGAAAGTCTAGCATTATATGTATTCTCTACTGTAGTTATGCTGTAAACACTTGTTATATTCATGCCTGGTTGAGGCTTAAAAGGAAAGAATTCAATGAAATAGGGATAACAGTGAATCTCTACAGACTAATTTCCAAAGGCCATGCAGTGTTAGCTACAGGTATTAGGTAAATTCTGTACCGTTCCTTGCTAAGATCTGAAGCTATCTGACCTTTGGTCCATTCTGTTTTTTAGTCCACCCCACCACTTTTTGTATATCAGTTTCACATTTTATTGGGTTCTAGATGAAATGAGGTGTGTGCCGACCATACTACAAATCCTTCTTATTTTGCTCATTATCATATACTGATACACAGAAATACAATAAAGGAACAGTATCCTCATACTATAGCACAGTCCATTGAGATAACAAGTGATCTCGTTCCTCCGGAGTTTGCCTCAACGACCACATTTTTGGTTTGTGAGTGTTATTCATTACTAAACAGTGTTCTACTATGTCGTTTATTTTCCTTAATTGTAGGTTTGGTCTGTCTCTGCATATTATCACTATATGGTGTTCTATGTATCAGGAATGGGAAGTCCCGGGAGAATCAATTCATTTTGAGGTTGTGATATATATTTTGGTGGTTCTATTGCCCATTGAACGGACTTTGTAGTCTTGGTTACTTTTATAATAAAAAGATTCAGGACACTACATAGTGAATCAGATCTTCAACTGGAAAGTGACAACAGAACCTGCAACGTTTTATAGTTAGGACTATATACCTTATTAATTAGGTTGTCAGTCCGTTGACCAAAATCTCTGTGAATTAATGGAAATTATATGAGTTGCTCTTGCGTGCATGAATTAAAATGATGTTAAGCAATGTCTTTAATTGCCGAGAAAAGATTACACGCTTTCAGCCCCACTCTTCTCGTTACCACTAATGAGTTCCCCTTTGCATTTCTCATCCATTTTTAGCAATGTACTTTTCTTTTGTATCTTTTTGTTTTGAATTCACTATTGCAATCATCTCCTTTTGTCTGCCAGAGCCTGTTTCTGTGGGTTTGATTTTTTTGATTTTTTTGTTGTTTAAGCTATTAGGATTCTGTGGATTTTCACTAATGACATGCTTCTTGGAACCTAGAGATTATTAAAGGATTACAGATAACATGAAATACTACTCTATTGTCTTCATGTCACAGTTTATCCCCTCTGCCCTTTAGGTGCATATGGAGAGATGTTCATGAAAAACAATATTTAAATAGGTGTGTGAGTTAGATGTTTTTTATGTGATTCAGTAGAAAATCGAGAACTGCCATGAAGAACAAAGGAACTTCTCTTACCTCCTAGATATTTTTAGAAAACTATAATTTTGCGTTGTGCATAATTGTGGCTTTCATTACTAATGATTGGTTTAATGATACTTTAAAACAAAATAAATAAGTCAGTCTGGTTAGTCTTCTTTACTATGATTTTCATGCTCTTAATTTAAGGTTTCAGTGTTTAAAAGGATAGCATTATAATGTTTGCATTTTTTTTAAATCATATTTTCTGAACATTAAATTGGCTGCTGTTATTTTTTTAAACACATCTGTGTTTTTATTTCATTCTTTTTTGTAAACCCTGTTTATACGCATAGCCAAATTAATGGTATTGCATAATACTAATCTACCAATGGGATCTTGCCATTCAATTATTTCCCATATTTTTCCATGTTTTATGCTTCCATCTGTAAGGAAATTAAAATTTGCCTCAGTTGCTAGTGGTGAAAAAAATATGCAAAATGTAAATTCTACATTTTGAGACATTCACACTGATGACTTTTCTAGATCATTGTGTCCATTTTGATTCCCATTAAAGTATTAGAAGAGCCCATGCAAAACTGCAAAACTGTAATACAGTCAATCAGGAATCCAAAGGTCAAGGCAGACAGTAAAGGTTTGCAATCAAGGAACTTGCAAAAGTTGAGGGATATGGAAATCAGACAATTGGAGCGGAATTTCGCGTAGCAAGTGCAGAGGATGTGAAACACAGAGGAACCCTTAGAAGCACACTAGAAATGCACAAGTCTGTTCACAGCAGCAGTGAAACACATTGCTGGTACAAAATATCATCATGCAACGTCTTTGTATCTGAAAACAAGACTGATGCAGACGTGGTGCAGAGCATCCATGTGTCAGAACTGATGCAAGTAGACACAGAGGAAACATTTTTGTTCGGACAAATCCATTTGGATGGAAAAGTGTTTTTTTTAATTAGGAAAAATTTAGTCAATTCAACTTGGGAAAACCTATTTGGACAAACCAAAATGGCGCGAAAAATATACATAGTATTCATATGTGTATGTACTTTGTAGTGCTGTGATAGGCTTATTTTCACATACTTTTAATTTAACTAATTATGGTCAGAATTTGGTTGTCTGAAACCCGAAAGAATAGAATGATATTTTACCTTTCAAATTCGGTCCATATTTGGTCAATATTCCCAATTTTGAGCTTTTGGTTACTTTAGAACATTTAGTTAAATATTTTAATAATTTGATCAGGATGATCCCTGGTTTATTAGGTTATTTGATAAATTTTTTCCGTTATTTATCTGATTAAGTGTCTGCCCCTCAATCATCTCTTTTTTTTGGCTCAACGAACACTGTCTCGTTATGCAAACAAACATATTATGACACTGTCTTTGATTTTCTTTTGTCATTAGAATTTCAGTATTTGGACAACCTGCTGATCCACCAAATTGTTAAAAAAATAGCAAATTGCTTGAAACCAAATGCACAAGTCTAGACACAATGGGCATCCGAAGATACACTTTACGTAGAATGACCATTATTGGGTTTCTGACATTGTTTCTTCTCTATATATCTCCCTATATAAAACCGTTGTAATATTTTTTTTTCACATTTCTTCCTCATGTTATGAATGTTTTTTTCTGTTTAAGTTATTGGTTATGTTACCGGATGTCAGTTTGATTTCCTTATTTTAATTGCGTTCGCATGATAAATTAAATTATTTAAAATTCATATGCAAACACTTCACATTTTAGAATGAGGTGTCATGTGCATGTTTTTCCCATTTGCCTGGTTAAATAAACCTACATCAGTAAGGTATACCTGTTTTGAAATATTCTTCTTCTGACCATAGATCCTGACCCTTAAGAAAATTGTAGTTAGAATGAAAACTGATCACGTACAAGTTTTCACAAATCCCCGTTTGAGCTTCAGTTGACCAAGAATAAGGCAAAAATCCCACTGAAGCTCTTATCAATTTTGCTTTACAAGAAAAGAAATGAAAACCCTTCCTGACTCAAAAATGGGATCCAGAGTCCTTTGTGGGTCCATATTCTACCTGATTTTAAACTTTATACTTGTAAGCCAGTGGTTCCTCATTTGATAAAAAAAAATCTATATCCAACACTTTATAGAAGACTTCGTCTTTATCTGCCAACATAAAGGCCTGTAGAGGATTGCATTGGTTTACAAATCTTATTGTAAAGAAGCCTTTCCAAGTTAATGTCCTTCACCCACATCTCTTAAGGGATAACCTTGTGCCATCAATAGAGTCAGTTTACGAACAATGGTTTCGTGATGCCCTTAGAAAAAAGAATAATTATAAAAAAAATATATATTTTTTATATAACTTTATTCTCACTCATATTTGATAGTTAAGCTGTAATATCATTTTGAAGAACATCTGGAAGATTTAACTTAAAATGTCAGCAGAAAAATAAAAAAAAAAACCATCGGAGAAACGGCATTCTATGAATGACACCTATCTGGGTGTTGGCAATAGTTTTTTTTTATTTTCCTCCCATAAAACACTTTGGGGGAAAGAAAAGTATGCTCCATTTGTGTAAATGTCTAGACTAACTTCTACTAAATAACACCAAGTTAAAAACAAAATTTCACTATCACCTCATTTCTACTAAAAATGTTCTAAGCTTCTTCATTAAGTAAGCAGAGTAGACTGAGAAGGGAGTGGCATTACTTTTGGGTCAAGTGGCAGGAAGGTTGGGTGGCCCAGGGACACCTGGAGCATGGCTATTGTAGGTCATTGTTTATTTGGAACCAGCTACCCAAAATAACAGGAAATGAAAAGGAAAGGAAAAAAAAGATACTTGTTACAATTATGTTTAATATTTTGTTTTGTTTTATCAGTAGTAAAGTTGTTCATGCTCAGTGCCAGTTAAAAATATATAATCACATTAAGCAAATAACAATTCTCTGTTCTCTGTATCAAACCAATCAATTCATAAGGTTAAGTTTTAAAATACCTGGAGGCAGGGCCGCCACCAGGGGGTGACAACCATGACAGTTGTCATGGGCCTGGCGGGCCCCATTTGTAGTGGCGGAACTGCCGTAAGTGCAGCTGCACCGGGGCCCAAACACTGATGGGCTTGGGCCCATTGGGTGGCCCAAGCATTTAGGGCCACCCAATGGGCTCTATATCTTCAGGGGCCCAGTCAGCGCTGTGGCCGTGTAATAGGGCAATCGGGCCCCTTTAAAAAAACAAAAAACGCAAGTACTGCTGGGAGGAAGTGACAGTCGGTCAATTTCTCCCAGCTCACTCCGTGCGGGATGGAGGAGAGACAGCGTGGAGGCTGTGAAGAGGGAGAGCCACACCAACTCCCATCAGCCCCAGCCACCCTCCTGCAATGAAAAGGTAAGAGGTAAATGAGATGTATACATATATGTATGTGTGTATGTATGTCTGTATGCATGTCGGTATGTATGTATGTATGTATGTATGCCTGTCTGTATATCTCAGTATGTCTGTCTGTATGTATGTATATATATGTATGTATGTGTATATATTTCAGTATGTATGTATGTGTCTGTATGTATGTCAGTATGTGTGTGTATATGTTTGTATGTATGTATGTATGTATGTATGTATGTGTGTGTGTCTGTATGTCCTTATGCATGTGTATGTGTCTGTATGTTTGTTATTATGTGTCTGTATGTATCTTAGCATGTGTCTATATATGTGTGTATGTCTGTCTCAGTATGTGTGTGTCAGTATGTATGCCTATATGTGTGTATGTCTGTCTCAGTATGTTGTATCTTTGTGTGCTTGTATCTGTGTTCTTTTGTATCAGTAGGTGTGTTTGTATCTATGTATTCATGTGGGCGGGATTTGGAGGTGGGCCCGAGGGATGGGATTTGAAGGCAGGCCCTGGGGACAGACTTGGAGGTGGACCCCCGGGGGCCCAGACAGTGAGCTCTGTTAGGGGCCCCAAAATTTCTGATAGCGACCCTGCATGGAGGACTACAGTATGCCAACTGCATTGCACAACCCTCTAAAATCCTTTGAATTAAGTGTAATTTTGTCTTTTTATGATGAGATGAAGGATGGCCTCATACATCAGACCAGGACAATCATAAATTGGAATAACTTGGGATATGAGAATAAGGACCTGCATGTTGTAAATACAATTTAAAATTGTAGATTTTTTTATGAAGATTTAAGTTAGTGATAGAGACTGAGAAGGGGCAACTGAGAAGGGGCGACTGATGACATCATCATTAGAGTTGGAGGTGGGCACACAATATAATTTATCTAGGATATCTGTGTCCAATATCTCTTATCTAGAAGTCTCCTCATAAACTGAAGCTGAGGATCACTACACGTGTTGCATTATAATGAGCAGTAAGTAACATATAGATTGCCGTAACAACAGAGATATAATCTCTGCATTCTGTTCTACTTACTCATAACCAAGATGAATAGATTATCCCCTGGGTGATTCTGTTGGTATACTATATTATTATCATATCTGTTTTTGGATCATCATTGTTTATGGGTTTTTTTTCTTCAGTTTTATTTATTTTTTTATTGTATTTATTTGTATTGTATATAAGCCAATTGATATTCAGTGCTATAATAGGTTTACATTTATTTATGTATAGGTTTGCTACACAACTTGTAATCTTTATTTTTTTATAGTTTTATTTTTATTAAAGTTCTATTAAAGCTTTATTAAATTGTTTTAAAATATTAAAGCACCTAATTACTGGTGTTTATATATTTAGAATCTTCCTATCATTACTCCATGTGTGAACAAGTAATGTTTGGTTGCTAAAAAAAACCTTTCCTGGATGCCATGTTGGAGGTTTGTGGAATATACATTTTAATGGCGCATGCTATGTTAATTATATAGATCTTTGATTGTCTTCCTTCCTTTGATGTTGGAGTTATAAGTTACCACCAACGGTGAATGCATTATGATCTCTGTCATTATACTCGAAAAAAAAATAGTATGTGAACTAATACATGCAAGATTAAATCTCTCTAAAGAAAGGCAATAAAGCTTGCTAATTAGTGAAACATATTTTATATGAACATCCTTGCACCATACAGATACAATGAAAAGCTTAATAAATTTGTTCGATATGTTGGAGAATCCCACACGTGTCCAGAATCTAATACATTTGTGTGTGCTGAAAATAGGCAACTGAGGGGTAGAGATGTCGCGAACTGTCCGCCAAACTGTTCGCGAACTGTCCGCTGGCAAACAATAGCGTGTTAACGTTGGGCGAACATATCCGATTTCCGGTCCGCCCCCTATACGTCATCATTGAGTAAACTTTGACCCGGAGCCTCACAGCCAGCAGACACATTCCACCCAATCAGCAGCAGATGGGAGGGAGGGTCTGCTGCTGATTGGGTGGAATGTGTCTGCTGACTGTGAGGTTCCGGGTCAAAGTTTACTTAATGATGATGTATAGGGGGCGGACTGGAAATCGGATAGGTTTGCCCAACGCGAACACGCTATTGTTCGCCAGCGGACAGTTCACGAACAGTTCGGCGGACAGTTCGCAACATCTCTACTGAGAGGCAAAAAGACCAAGGAAGGTGGATAAGTTAGTGTCCATGGATGAAACTGTAATTTTCAGACTTATTTACTAAACTCCGAATTGCAGCAAACTAAAATCTGAATGGCACAATTTAGGTAGTAGCTGATTTGGAAAAAAGGCTTCCTACTTGATTTTGCTAGGTGGAATTGAATTCAATACAATTCAGCGAGGTGAGAGAAGGCGTTGTCAACCAAGTTGACTTGGTTAAAGACTTACAGAAGCAGAACATGAGAAGGTTCACCTTCCAGAAGCAGAAACATTGGATGTGTGCGAGACTGCATGGTGATGGTGATGGAAAGTGGTTTTGATCAAGTCCTTTTTGTTCATCACAGATTTTGTATTCTAGTATGGAAAGAACCATTCAACTACAATAATTTAAGGTAAGGATGAAGTGGGAGTGGATGCACTGGAGATTAGAGTTCAAAGAGGAGTTAATTAGACATTTGGTATGTTAATTAGATTATTGTAGCTTCCAATAATAATGAGTGCATTGGGAGAGTGGGTGGTAATTATGGTGATAGTGAAATGTTTTAAGGATAAGGTTGGTTAAATTAGACGTGTATAACAGCTGAACCCTGTGATAGCCTCTGTCTAAGCTACGAGCACCCATCTAGTGGCTAATATGGACAGATTTAGACTAAGAAGGTAAGAAGTGCAGTAGGATCATAAGGTATTTATATAGTGCAAATTACCAACTCATCGAAGAAAGAGAACCTTATATATCTGAATATTTCTTATCAATAAATAAAGCGGTGTAAGGTCTACAGAAAGTCCTGGTTAACTTGAGACATCTTAATTTCTTATTAAAATTAATAAATATAAAACATATTTGCAGATATACTTAATGCAGCTTTCTAGGGTGCGTCAAGTACATTTGCACCATTATAACATTACATAGATTATATAGATAACATACAAACAAAAAGCTAGATCTTGATGTAACTGTACACCTGATTATGGTTATTATATAGCTAGCAGTGGTTATTATGTTATTCTGTGTGGGCTTGATTAGCTTGGCCTCTTATGTATTTTTTTATATGTATCTAGATGTCTCTTCTTTTATTGTGTGCCTTTGCCTCTCTTTCGCTTGTGTACTTAGTATCTTTCTGCTCTTCTAAGCCGGTACTTGAAAAAACATTAAGGATTTTAGGAGTGGGCTGAGGGTTATTGATGTGACGATTTGGATTAACTATTTTACAGAATGGGTTAGGAGGTTAGAATGTTGGGAGGTGGGAGGTGTGTTGTAGATGCTCTGCTGAATGTGAGTGCACCTGTGTTAACTTTAGGTGACACTTGGACTTTACATTTAATCAGAGCACAACACCCGAAATAGTGAGGTATATGCCACATATCTTTCCCCTAACTCTGAGCCACTTAAAAATGCATGTAAGCGACATGGGGTAGGAGTTATCTAATGGATATTACAACAAATCTGCTTTGCAGATTTTATTAGTTTTTTCTTTTAAGCTGGAAACTTTCCCTTTCTACACAGATTTTATTGTAGCTGTTTTTTTCCTCCTTTAGAACAGAAAGGATTATTGAGTACATTTGGGATTATTTCTTTAATTCTCTTTCTATATTTAGTTTTGATCCCAATTTTATGTTGTAGATTACAAAATTATATTCTTTTACTATAGCATCGTAGCATCCGATTGTCTCAGTAAAGACCTTTTTAAGTTGGCATTTAGAGGGTTTTTTTGTTTTTTTTAACTGTTGCATTCTAACTGTGAACTTTGTTCTAAACCTTACATTGCCCACATCGAACATGATGAGCAAGTGACCAAACTATTATGAGAAATGGAATAATGACTTTGCTGTGAATGTGTTTAAAGAATTCTTTAAAAAATGCCATCTCTTGAATGGAATCTTAAATGCTTTCATGCTAGATTAGTATATTCTAATTTCTATTTTTTTTTTACTCATGGTATTTGCTATAGGATTGATATACTAAATTTATGGTTTGTTGGGTAAGACACTATATTGGCTTTTACTGCTGCCACACTGCAATAAACTGGTATGCTGGTGGTTGTGATTTATAAATCTCCTTATCCATGTATAGATTAAATATAAAGGGTATAAAATGGGCACAATAATTACTTAGCAAAGAACATAGCCTTTCTATATAATAGTTCTCATTTGAACATCTAATTTTCAATCACTGTTTTTTCATGATTGCTATGGGAGTGCAGACCCATTGATGAGAGATTAGTTTTGACTGTTAAAGGAATATATTATTTGGACCCAAATTGAAATCATAGATCTGCAAAGGTCATTAGCAGAAAGGTATGGATAGTTGATAACTTGAGGTTATGTGATGTAAATGTGACATATGACCACTGAATGAGTTAGCAGTAGGTATATTGGTAATGGCTACAAAGGAACCTTAGTTCTAGAATGCTGGACATGGTTTTTAGTATCTGCTAAATCATACAATACCCTCTGCTTGAAAACCGTTGAATGTCTACATTAGGCGTTGTTAATAATAGTCTTATTAAAAAGTTTCTCAATTGCTTCAGTAAGCAGGTCCAAGAATGTCTTTTTGGCTTAATGAGACATGGCACATTCCAACATGAAAGCTCCTCGAGAAGCTTCCTAAACCAGTTGTTGGTTTTGATTATCTTTGGTCTCAAGAAATTATTTTCTTTTAGAAAAGCCGAAAAGCTTTTAATAACAGTGCCTCAAGTCTGAGAAGCAAATCAAGTTTGTAAAGAGTGTCGCTGGATGCCGCGTGTCCATTATCAAAATGACCTAGCTGTTGTGCTCATTATCAAGTGTTCATAGATATTGTCCAGAACACAGCAAAGATAATCTATACAATTATTAGAAAACCTGCTGTATACTGTAGAACAGTAACGAAAAAAGGCGTATTCCAAGTGATTTTTGTATGGTTCTCTTTCAATTTAAGTTGTTTTGTATTTTACAGGTGTACATAATTATTTGATTACCAGGAAGTGAATCCACAATACCTATCTTAGGTCTAGTAGTTGATGCGTATTTGACATCAAGAGTGTCGGGTCTGATAGGGGAAGTAACCCTTCACTATTGAGTATTTTTCTTTTAAAATGTTACTGAATTTACTTTTGAAAGATTGGCTACAAAGGACATAAAATCATATGCAAGGCTGAAAATAAGTGGCTTTGTCAAGCCTGTAAGGGATTGTAGTGCTATGCTGCCTGGTTGGGAAGATATAACGAGCACTGTGTGTGAATGGCAGTGTTTGTGCCAAAAAAATATAGATGCCCTGTGTATGGGTATGTGTAAGGAACCTTTCTAAAAATGACAGCGGAACTTAGAATTTTAGAAAACCATTTGTATAACACCCGGAAAAAATTATGAGCTATTTTGTGATATGATACAAGAGATCTTGGTCCTTTGCATACGTATGTCATGATGTATACACATGCTTATTACTATTCGCGAAGTTTTTACGAAAATAAAAAATGGCAGAACCATGGAAGAATTATTTAAAGGATTGCTCCAATCTAAACACTTTTTTGGTCAGATTAACCCTCAATACACCTCCAAAATAGATGTTAAAGCAGTGGCGTACACATGACCCATGGGGCCCCGGTGCGATAATTGATCCGTGGGCCCCCCCCGCGCGCGGGCCGGGCCGCAACACATGGCGGTGGGCACCTGGTCGCAGGGGTTACAGGGCTGCGACCCCTGCGACCGCGGTATGTACGCCAGTGCATGCAGATGCACACACACTTAAAGGACCACTCTAGGCACCCAGACCACTTCAGCTTAATGAAGTGGTCTGGGTGCCAGGTCCAGCTAGGGTTAACCCATTTTTTCATAAACATAGCAGTTTCAGAGAAACTGCTATGTTTATGAATGGGTTAAGCCTTCCCCTATTTCCTCTAGCGGCTGTCTCATTGACAGCCGCTAGAGGCGCTTGCGTGCTTCTCACTGTGATTTTCACAGTGAGAGCACGCCAGCGTCCATAGGAAAGCATTATGAATGCTTTCCTATGTGACCGGCTGAATGCGCGCGCAGCTGTTGCCGCGCGTGCGCATACAGCCGACGGGGAGGAGAAGAGGAGGATCGGAGGAGGAGAGGTCTCCGCCCAGTGCTGGAAAAAGGTAAGTTTTACCCCTTTTCCCCTTTCCAGAGCTGGGCGGGAGGGGGCCCCTGAGGGTGGGGGAACCCTCAGGGCACTATAGTGCCAGGAAAATGAGTATGTTTTCCTGGCACTATAGTGGTCCTTTAAAGGACCTCTACAGACACCAGGATCACATCAGCTCAATGAAGTTGTCTGGGTGTCAGGTCCCTCTAGTTTTAACCCTGCAGCTGAAAACATAGCAGTTTCAGAGAAAATTGAGTAATGCTTTCCTATGGGCGGTTTGAATGCGTGCGCAGTCGCATTCGGAGCTGAGAGGCTGAGGGATCCCCAGCGCCAAGGGAGTCCGGCGCTGGAGAAAGGTAAGTGCTGAAGACACACACACACTTACAGACGCATACACACTAGCTAACAGACACACACATTTACTGACAGACACACTCAGCGACAGACATACATACACACTCACTTACAAAACATACACTCTCATTGACAAACACACACTCACTAACAGACATCAAACAGACTCACTAACACACACACTCAGTAAGACACACACGTAACACACTCACTGACACTCACTAGCAGACACACACACTCACACTCACTCTAACACTCACACTAACACTCACTAGCAGACACACACACTAACACTCACTCTAACACTCACACACTAACACTCACACTGACACACACACTAACACTCACACTAACACTCACTAGCAGACACACACTAACACTCACACTGACACATACACTTACACTCACACTAACACTCACTAGCAGACACACACTAACACTCACTCTAACACTCACACACACTAACACTCACTAGCAGACACACACACTAGCACTCACACACACTCAAACACTAACACTCACACACACTCAAACACTAACACTAGTTTTTTTGTTTGTTTTTTAAATTTAATCCCCCCAGCCTCCTTACCTTTTGGAGTGCTGGGGGGATTCCCTGAGGTCCAGTGGTGCTGCTGGGCTCCTGGGCGGGTGGCTGGACGGGCAGGCGGGCACGCGAGGGAGCACTCAGTGCTTCCTGTTCAGCTCCCTCGCGTGCCGCGTAGGGATGCCGGAGCCGGAAGATGACGTCATCTTCCGGCTCCGGTATCAGTGCGGTGCACGAGGGAGCTGAAGAGGAAGCACTGAGTGCTTCCTCGTGCGCCCGCCTGCCCGACCGGCCACCCGCCCAGGAGCCCAGCAGCACCACTGGACCTCAGGGAATCCCGCCTTCCGGGTGTCAGCAGGGCCAGTCTCGGGGGGCCCTGGGGTGGTCGGCTCCTGGCCCCCCCCAGGAGAAGAGGCTGGCCCTGTGGGTACATACCAGGTCGCAGGGGCGGCCGGGCCCCCTGGTGGGCCGGGCCCGGTCGCAGCTGCGACCCTGGTATGTACGCCACTGTGTTAAAGAATAACTTTCCCAGTCAGCCCAATCCTCCTGCCTGGTGATAGCACTCAAACCCCTCACTGGAGAGGGTGGCATGGGGGATGGGGTTGTGAGCCACCATGGGTCACCTGTCACCAGTGTGCAGTGTGTGCTGGCATCAGACTTTCAATACGCATAGAATTTACATTCACCAGCTTGGAACTCTTGCCCAATGACACTGCCAGAGGTGGAGTTACCCTTCCAGTTGCGAAGGGCTTTAACTCTGTAGGTGCAGAATTACAAGTTGAAACGCTGCAAGACTGCAAGCTCCATGGCCACATTGGGTTACTGAAGTGGTTATGGTGCTTAGTGTACCCCTTTAACCCCTTAAGGACACATGACATGTGAGACATGTCATGATTCCCTTTTATTCCAGAAGTTTAGTCCTTAAGTGGTTAAACTACTTTTTTTTTTGCTGAGGTGATCCACGAAAGTTAGGGATTTTTATTTACTTTTGCATATTTGTTTTATAGATTTTCTGCATAATATGTGGGTAGGTGTCAGTTCACTACATGCAGGACTTTTGTGATGTAAATCTTTTTATATATAATAATATCTTTTAACATTAATATCTAAAACGTTCTGCTTGTGCTAATCCCAAAATTGGGAGGAATGAGTTCGGGATAGGGTGGGCGTGTCTGTGAGGGAGCATTGCCAGTAACGTGAGTTGCATAAAAGGTGATGCCCATAATGGGTGGTCCAGCCCAGAAAAGAGG
Source organism: Pelobates cultripes (assembly GCA_933207985.1). Taxonomy (NCBI): domain Eukaryota; kingdom Metazoa; phylum Chordata; class Amphibia; order Anura; family Pelobatidae; genus Pelobates; species Pelobates cultripes. Next base: position 127,227,617 of record OW240918.1, on the reverse strand, counting down.
CGGTCTTGGCCAGAAAAGTGGTTGGCCAACCCACTGGAGATCTTAAGGGGTCTCACTGGCCAGCCTGTAGCCTGCAGAACTTTGCAGAGCACCTTTGCATAAGTGCTCTTTGCAACTTCCTAGCAGCTGTGCACAGCCCAAGCTCATCTTAGATGCGGAACTCCAGAGAACTAAATGGTGTGAAAGACCCTGATATTAGGACTGTTTGAGGCCTGGCATAACATCCATTTATAATCAGCCATTACTGTACTTGTAAAAACGCACTCTGGCAAAATTCCATTAAACTGTTTTCAGACTAGTGCCCTCGATATGAGGAAAACCAGATGCAAAAAACTGATCCTCCAATTATTTCATAATGGCATTAACATGTTTTTCTTTTTTCATTCAAGAGTTTTATTCAGATACTAGAAACGCATCTTACCTCCTATATTTAATACTCAGCCTAAATGTATTTTTTATTGTTTAGTTTGTTTTTGTTTCCCTTTTTAACTCGCATACAATATTCATGGGTATGAAACAAATGATGGCTGTTCGGTGGGCTGCAAATTGGTGTTAATAAATGTTTTCTTTCGCTGCATATATTAATATCACCCTTCAAGAAAGCCCAGACAATTTGGAAGGGAGGTAAAATGGTTGCCATGGAAACTGAAATGCCTCACACAGTGAGGTGAGGGGTTTCCATAGACCTGCTGTGTCAATGCATTTCCAAATCTCTCATTTATGTGTTCGAGCAGCTAGCGCAGGTCTCATTACCTTAAACTCGCATTTAACTACGCACAATGTTACAGCAATTAAATTTACAAGTCAAATGCATTCCTTTAAAGCTTATCATTTGTAAATTAAACTACAATCTATAAATTTAGAATGCCTTAAAATATGCTGAGCTTTTGTATGTTAATGTTGAAGTTGATTACAGTTTTTTTGTCTGAGATATTTTAGCTAACTGATTGATTTTTGTGGCTTTGCAGGTGGTAGCGAATGTATGCTTTTTGTCGATTTTTGTCATAGTTAGCTTCTATATTTCTACATCGTTAGTTCAGTTTATCCACTAAGGTCTAAATATGCTTCAGAAAAGCAATACTCTGGGACGTTTCTTCTCCTCGTTTGTATTGTGTGTCCTGACTGTGCAGGGACTAAAGTGAACCGTGATGTCACTTGCTAAATCTTTAATATTCATTTAAAGGAAAACATAGCAACATAAGTTAACAATGTTTCATTCAATGGTGTAATTTCTGGAGAAGTGCTGAGTGGTTGAGGAATGCATTCAGAGCTTTGGCTTTACTATTTTGTACCTTTTATACTCTAATTGTTATTTTTTTTAAATCTGTATATAGATATGTTTAAAATAAGATTTTTTTTAATTGACATTTTATATCACCCCATTCCAGACAATTTGCAATAAACAGATTCTGTCAGTTATTTAATCTGAAGGTCCTTTTATTTAAGTGCTATACATCAGGTTGGGTGAAATCTCACACTCTTACCAAAATAAAATGTATATAAAAACATTGTGTGACAGCCACAGTGCAATCTGTGTCCCCTAATCTCATCCTTAGCTTGCCCAACACTTCTGAATAGTGAACTATGTTAATTCAGTCACCCTTCTATTGATGACATGGTAGAAGAGGAGCTGGAGTGACAGAGATAGTACAATTCTCAGGCAAAGCACTCAAATCAACCTATGCCCTGCAGTGGCCTAACAGAGCGTTGCTATGAAAGTCCCAGCATTGGGTCTAATAGCCCCCTTAAATGGAGGCATGGGATCGTCATGTGGCCTTCAGGCAAGGTGTGTCGAACTGGTAGAATTCCTCTTGCAAGTCCCTAATCTCATATGACAGCCAAGCCCCACCCCCTGAGGATTCTTTTTTATTATGAATTACAAAAACGATTTACTCTTTTACTGTCGGAGGGCTGCTGTGACATTAGACTGATGTCTACACTGGATCTCTGAACCAAGTTCCATCTACTGCCCATAGATAAATTAGTCATCTACAACTTGGAAAAACTACTGCAGTGAAACCCTACAACGATCTGAGACGTTTTGCAGGGACTGAAAGGAAGAGGCCGTACTAACTCATAACATCTAACCAAAAAGGAGATATTTTCATTTTTGTAGGACAGCCCATGAAGGTCCTACCTTGAGGGCTTTTATGTCTAGTTTATGTAGAAGAGCTCCTCCTCTGTCATATAGGGAGATGGTTCAATGTATAAAAATTTTCTGAAAAGGCATGCTTTGTCCAATCAACAATTTTTTACATGAAGGTACAGGTTTCTTCTTTCACTTGTCCAGGCCATTACCCTGGTTTTGGCGAAATTGTTACTCCTTCTTCAGAGCAGTCCATGTTCTGTAGATAGGCGTGGTAGACAAAGACAGGGCAAATGGATTACGAATTATTTTTAAAAAACAAATAATAATAGCTCAGTGTAAAGGAATGCAATATTTTAGAGTCACCAGTTCCATTTTCAGCAAAGATAACTCCAACTTTCAACCGTCTACGGTCAATAAAATAAGTACCGTTAAGAGCACTTAGAGACTGTAGCTCTGTGGAATATTGCATATTTTTTGTTTCTATTGATTATTTATGGATGTCTGGATTGACATAATTAACAGATGGTATCAATACGTCACAGGGTTTTCTTGTATGAGAAGTCTGGAATGTGCGTTGGGGGTCTTGTCCTTATATGGCTAGAGTTATACTCTGACGTCAGTATGGGGACATCTATATAGTAACTGAACAAAGGGACACAAGGTCTCTCTGTCTCTCTCTCTCTCGATGTAGCCATGTAATTATGTAACTCTCCCTTCAGAAGTCCATCAATTACCATCTGCTGTTGAACATCCATGATAATGTAACATCCTTTGTTGTTTTATTATGGATCAGTAACTAAGAATAAACCTGAAGAAACTAAGTCAGATTGCGTATTAGTACTTTTCATTAATATAGACGTGTATTAATGTGTCAAGCCTTTGACCCAAGACTATATATACAAAAGTATATATATTAATCAACTAGAAAAATCACGGAAAGACACAAAAGAAGGAAGCAGAATTTATTACAGGTTCCTTTAAATGCACCTCAACCAGATTCAAGGACAGAATTCAGGTAAGACAAATTAAGTGTGACACCAATGTCATTACCTTCTTTTTGAACTGAGGTGTTTCTGCTTAAAATTGTTTCTATCAGGAAAGCCTCCAATTTATTTTTATGATTTAATTACAATTAAGGCTCTCTCCAGCTCAAATTAAGTGCTATTTCTGCATTATTATTATATATATATATGTGTGAATAAAAGAATGGTTTGCATTTGGAAGTGTTATTTAACAGCAGGAAGTAATTTGTACATGAACAATCTTTGTTCAACTGCCCCTCTACAAAAATAGACGTATAGGGCATTTAACAGTGCACAGTTTGTTATGCTGTTGCAATTTCCACCTCTTTCTTTTAGTCCATCAATTTGGCACATAGCTTGGTTCCTGGACAATCATACGCAGTGGGGTATTGCAGATAAAATGTATTTCTTGTACGACTCTGTGAATCTCATTCGTAAATTATTATAATTAATCAAAGGCAAAAGAAGTTTGGTGAGAAACAGCATCTCAGAAATGTCAGTTTACTTCTCAGAAAATAAGAGAAATTGATTACATAATAGGGGTCTTGCAGAAAACCAAAAAAATAAATATATAAATATAAAATAACTACTTTCATAACAGAAGAGGAGGTTGTTGCTTAAAATATTTCGAACAGCAAATGTCACTCTGCATGAAGGATTGGAGACAAATGCTAATACTAAGCCACCAGTGTGCGAACTGCCACTCATACGATTTAGGCATTGAGAGTAACGATAGCAAAGAATTTAACCTCTAAATCAGTTCCAAAATACCACAGAAATGAAAACAGGTCAAACCAAGCAACAGAACAACCAAGGTTTTATGGTTTGGTTATGGTGTAAACATTCATCAATGTACTATGCCTTTTTTCTACCTTGAGCATCAAGTGCCCTGGCCTGTTTCTCTGATTCCTAACCTGCCATCATCAAGTTATAATGAGCTTGGAAGCAGTGTGGGTACACATATATAATATAAAACGATTTGTGGGTAAAAAAAATAATTAATCATCTCGCCATTTTGCTTCAGTTGTGCTCACCTACAGTCCAATTCCTATTAACTACTGTTGTGAGTGAGTTTATTGAAAATTGACAATGTTAGCATTAAATACTATGGCAGTGAAATGTCTACTTGATCACACAATGTACTCGGGAGAAATGGCATTAGTTGCTTAAAAGGTTTTATCCGACATTTGACCAAGGTGATCTAGAAGGGAGGACTTGTTCAAGAAGTCATTGCTCCAGATTTTCCCTAAACCAGTGGCAGAACTACTGCTAGTGCAGTGGCACCGGGGCCCACATGCTGAGGGGGGCCATCGGGTGGTCTATGCACTTAGAGCCACACCATGGGTATTGCTGAACAGGGGCCTGGTCAGGCACCGCAGCCCTTTAACAGTACAACCGGGCCCCTTTCACACTGCTGATGCTGGTAGGAAGTTAGTTCAGATCACTTCCTCCCAGCTAGAGGAGGAGCCACATGGAAGCCAGTAGAGACACATGAGGAGCAAGATGAGGCAGAAGAGGAGGGGGTAGAGCAAGAATAGACCCAGCTTCAGCCCTACATTCTTATCAGACTCAGTCAGCAGCAAGACCCCAGGCAAGTCACTTTCCTGCACATAAAAGGTGGATGGCTAAAAATATAAAAATGATGATATATATGTGTGTATGTATCTGTTTTTGTGCCAGTGTATATATGTGTGTATCTCTGTATTAGTCTGTTTATGTTACAGTTTGTGTGTCAGCGTGTGTGTTTGTGTCAGTGTGTGAATATGTGTGTCAGTGTATGTATTTGAGTGTGTGGATCTACTCAACTCTCGAATCTTGCAGAAACCTCAACTGCCTTGATCTCCACCAAACTTTAAACTCTCATTTTACCCATCTCAAATCTAACTTGCCCTAACTCTGCAACCTCACTCTACAACTCCACTCTCTCCTCTCAACTAGACATCATAGCACCTCCTACAATAAAATGCAGCAAGCGCCCCCAATTACAACCCTGGAACACCAAGCTGACCTGTTATCTCCAAAAGTGTTCCAGAACTGCTGAACGCTGCTGGAGAAAGTCTCACTTTGCATCTGACTTCCTCCACTATAAATTTATGCTGCGCTCCTACAGCCTGGCTCTTTCCGCTGCAAAAGTAAATTACTTTAACACCCTCATAAGTACACTGTCCCATCAACCCAAACACCTATTTCACACTTTTGATGCTCTTCTTCACCCTTTTACTCCCCCTCCTTCTACCACCTTGTCCACCACAAACTTTGCATCTCATTTCACTGAGAAGATCTCTACAATCAGAGAAGAGATCTCTAATTTCTCTCCTTCCCCTACCAATACATCACCCAACCCCACTCCCTCCACCATTCTACACTCATTCGCACCTGCTACAGCAGAAGAGGTTTCTGCTCTGCTCCGGTCCTCCTGCCCCACTTCCTGTTCCCTCGATTCTATTCCCTCGTATCTCATCCGCACTTTGTCTCCCTCTCTTGCTCTTCCTCTCACTAAAATTTTCAATCTTTCCCTTTCTTCTGGCACATTTCCCTCACCCTTCAAACCCTTCCAAAATCCTCGAGAGAGAGTTGTGTACACCAGATTGACTGACTTTCTCGAATCCAACTCTCTGCTTGACCCCCTTCAGTCTGGATTCCGTGCTGGTCATACTGTCGAAATGGCTGTGACCAAAGTATCCAACGATTTAATTGCTGCTAAATCTCACGGCCATTACTCTATCCTAATTCTCCTTGATCTTTTTGCTGCCTTTGACACTGTTGATCATCAACAACTTTTTTCACATTCTCCGGAATTTTGGTCTATGGGATACTGCTCTCTCCTGGTGCTCCTCCTACTTCTCTTTCAGTGTTTTTTTCTCTTACTCTGCCTCTTCCCCCCAACCCCTCTCTGTCAGCGTCCACCAAGGTTCTGTCCTTGGTCCCCTACTGTTCTCTATCTATACTGCCTCCCTTGGTAAACTCATCAGCTCCTTTGGCTTCCGTTACCATTTCTAGGCAGATGACACGCAAATCTACCTGTCCTCTCCTGATCTCTCTATGCTCATCTTGACTCGTTTCTCTGACTGCCTCTCTGCGATTTGAAACTGGATGGCTGCTCACCTCCTTAAACTCAACCTGTCCAAAATGGAACAGAACAGGTTTTTCCTCCTTCAAGTGTTGCTACTCCCGTGTCTGTCTCCCTCCAAGTCAACAGCGCCACCATCACCTCTACCTCGCAGGCTCGCTGCCTGGGTGTTCTTTTTGACTCCAACCTCTCCTTCACCCCACATGTCCAATTAATCACCAGATCCTGTCGCTTCCATCTCAAAAACATGGTGCGCACCCACCCCTATTTAATTCTGGATGCGGCTAAGGTGCTGGTTCATGCTGTTGTTCTCTCTCGCCTTGACTACTGCAATCCCCTTCTCAGTAGTCTTACGTATTCCCAGATTGCACAGCTCATTTTCCTGTATGCTCGCACCTCCCTCCTTATATGTTTGTATCTGTGTGAGTGCTAATGTGTATTTGTATGTCTGTATATGTATGTATGTATTATTATTATTGGTATTTATATAGCGCCAGCATATTCCGTAGCGCTTTACAATATCAAAGGGGGTGATTTAACATTAAAGTAGACAATTACAAAAAATTACAGGAACAATAGGTTAAAGAGGGCCCTACTAAAACAAGCTTACAGTCTATAGAAGGTGGGGCGTAAAACAGGAGGTAGCAATCAAACCAGCTGGAGTGAAGCAGAGCTGGAGGAGAGAATAGAGTGCAGCCCTTTAGGAGAGAGCAAGAGACAGGTATGCGAGGTAGAGGTTACTCTGGGAGGCCATAAGCTTTCCTAAAGAGATGGGTTTTGAGGCACTTTTTAAATGATTGAAGACTAGAGAGCTTGATGGTCGTAGGCAGGCTATTCCAAAGGAAAGATTTCTTCTTAGTTGAGGTTGAGGATGATGTGGTAAGTAGCTATTGAGAGCAAATGAAAGGAGGTGGTAATATGAGAGAAGAAATGGAGTGTTGCAGAGATTAGAGATTATACATTCATGAGAGAACATAAGATCAAGGGTATTGCCATACACACTCGTGCATTTAAACAGTATGCACAAGTACACTATTGCATTCATATGGCAACAGTACATATAAATACACCCCTACATGCACTCACATACTCCATACAACCCTGAAAAGATGAGCAAATGGCAGATTCCCAGCTAGCAGAGTACTGTGGGAGTTGTACAACAAATGGAGATCTACATTTTGGGCACCCAAAAAAAGTATTGCACCAGGACCCTCTCTACATTAGGCCCGCCACTGCCCCAAACCATGATTAATTTTTGCAGGGATGGTAGAAATGTGCATGATTCTGTAGTGAAAGTCAGAATATGTGAGGGTGGGTGTTATTCCAGTGTTCAACAATACTAAACCTAGTGCCAACACAAACTCTAAAAAATCAGTTTGCGGAGGAGGGTAAATCTGGCTCTGGGTAACGTCTTTTTTAGAGTTTAGTTTAGGGACTGAATATCAGTTACTCTCCCAAGGCAGTACCAAAATGTCCAAATATCGACTTCCACAATGTATCGAATAATGGAACAAGCTAAGTTCCTTCCATTGTACAACCTCTGAAACTAAAATAAAAACGTTCTAATGTGTCGTAACTGGGAGAGGGCAAGGGGCCAACATAAGAAATGTTTTGCAGAAATGTTCTACAATGGCAGTACATGTACATTATAGCCACATTTTTAAAAAGATGGGTCTGCTATAAATACACACTCTAAGTATTAATCAGTAAATGCTTAATTCGACAATAATACTTTCCCCCTACTCTTACGACGTTTACGCTTTTATTCACTTAATCTAAGGTAAGACTGTTCAGCAAACACTACATATTTTAGTTTTGCTATATCCTCTCGTATGGAATTCAACCTTTATCCCTCCGCCAGTCTGTATCTGTACATTATGCTGCTGTCATTTTACTCTAATCTGGAGATTGCATACATCGCATGGCTTGTGTTGACATCTCAAATCCAGTGTCACGACAAGTTAAACACAATTTTTGCAGCAGGATTCATCTTTAAGATCCTACAAAAGGATTGCAATGCTTTTTCCAAGTGTTGTGACCTATTGTTATGACTTAAGATTTCCAGTAATTGACCTCCGTTTCACTTCTTTAAAATTGACCCAGGCCTGGCTGTCTGAATTTTCTACCTACCTATCCCACCCACTCCCACCCCTCTCCCCCCTCCCCGTTACTTTCTCCTTTTAATAAATGTCAACAAACGCTTTCTTTGACCACAAGAGGTCACATCATTCTTGTTTGTTGCTTCTTCCATTTTTATTGGCTTTTTGCCGTTGAAATAAAGGTTATAATACTAAAAACAAATTAGCCGTAGAGTGCCATGCAGCATTGCAAGGACCTGTATACATGTTTTAATTTTCATTTGTTTTGCAAAACGAAACTTGTAGAGGTATGAATTTCTCAGCCAGGAACACATTACACCCATTTAATGTTTTCCAACAAGCTATAAATGATAGTGCTCTCCTCTGTTCAAACAGTAAAGGAAGCTTCATATATCCTACCATTCCTACATCTCTTCTTTCAAATCCCTATTAGCATTAAAGAGATTTAGGCAGATTGCTTTTACATTTTTAAAAGCCATTGTTTTAATATTTAGTTTAACTGTACTTAATGTGTGTGGGCATTATAACTTTATTTTAAATTTTTAATCTTTGTAATATTTCTTTGAAGATATTCCATTTATTCTAAGTGTTTTTTTTCACTAAATAATTTATGCCAATTAACATAAAGCTGCCCTTAGCTTATGGAAATTGATCTTTTTTACTATACCCACATGTGCATTTTGCTTTCTTCAGTTTATTTCAAAAGACACCACTTTGTGATCATTATTTTCCAAGTGCTCCCCTACTTGAATGTTTGTCAAAATTCTTTATTGTAACCAGACCCAGACAAGTGTCCTTTCTAGTTGGTGCTTGTACCAGTTGCGGTATGAAGGTGTAATTTAACAGGTTCAAAAACCTAATTCTCCTTGCCAAACTACTAGTCCCTCTGTCCCAATGTATGCCCAGGTAATTAAAATCTCCAATATTTAATGTGTTACTCAGATTTGCTCTTAGAGCTGTTCTTCCTCACCAATATTAACATTAGGTGGTGAAAAGATGAGCAAATGGCAGATTCCCTTACTTTTAAAGGACCACCATAGTGCCAGGAAAACATACTCGTTTACCTGGCACTATAGTGCCCTGAGGGTGCCCCCACTCTCAGGGTCCCCCTCCCGCCGGGCTCTGGGGAGAGGAAGGGGCTAAACACTCACCTTTCTCCAGCGCCGGGCGGAGAGCTCTCCTCCTCCTCTCTGCCTCTTCTCCTCCTCTTCGGCTGAATGCGCAAAGAATGGGTTAACCCTAGCTGGACCAGGCACCAAGACCACTTCATTAAGCTGAAGTGGTCTGGGTGCCTAGAGTGGTCCTTTAATGGTCTAGTGGTTCTGCCTATGTACTGAAGGCTACATATACATTTCAGGAGATAAATCACATTGTTGATGCTGGTGAGGGTAATGAAAGAGTCAATATTATATTTTTTACCGGTAAAATTAGAAATAAACGTTTGTCTTTTCGTTTAATAATAGATTCTTTGCATTCTCTGCAGCAGCCACAATTAAAAGAAGTGCTTATTTATATTTTTAAAACTGAGTAAACTTTCTATTGATACTTCTTTCTTTTTAATGATATAACTCCTGGTTAAAATGTATTTGATATTTTTTTGATCCTCTATGTAACCCTTTAGGCTTTACACTGATATATTTAATGAGATCGTATTTTTTTCTTTTAAATATAACAATATTTATTTAAAAGTTAAAAAAAATATATGTCTTTGGAACTTAAAAGTGCAAATAATGGGGATTTGCTTTGATATTAATTATGTGGTCCTTTTTATACTTAATTAGCCCTTTCCTCTTGGTTTGTTTAATCTCATTAAACTGATTTTCCACTATACTCTCTTCATAACCTTTATCATAGAATTGTTTTTTGTTTGTTTTTTTAAATCAGATTGTTCCACAAATTTATTCTCATCTTTATAATTTTTATTCAGTCTTAGAAATTGTCCCTTGGGGATATTGCTCAGCCATGGATAAAAAAATGGCAGCTATCCTTAAGGGGCATGGTTTACTTTTGATATTTATTTAGCACAATTCATTTAATCACTTAATGTGAGTTCTTTATGTTTCTTAGTGTGTTGTTTTTTATAATTATATACATAAATATTTCAGTATTTTTTAGCTTCTTTCCTTTCTACTATCCAGACCTTTGTTCTTTTTGTTTGTATAAGATTTCCATTTTCCCCCTTTTGCGGGTCTGTGTTGACTTATGAAGCCAATAGTTTTTAAAATGAGGTGAGTAGCCTCATGGGACTTTAAAGATGGTGAGTCCCTATATACTCGCCGACAGAAGTGATGTACAGATTTGTAGCATCAAGATGGCCGCTGGACTGGAAGTGATGTAATGTGGATATCAGGAGCACCAGGATGGCGGCCGAACTGGAAGTGACATCATGACGGATGTGTCCTCAGCAATTAAGTGGATAAATAAACAGGAACTATGAAGATGAAGGATATGCACCAGAGGAAGACATATTGTAGTCAAAATGCATTTTTCCTGCTTAATTTGTTTTTATATAGTGTAATACCTAAGGGGAGATTTTGATATCTTATTCTTTTTCTTGTGTATACATACATATTGCACTATGATCTTTTATTTTTTTCTTTTCTTATAGTCCCTTGAGTTACAAGAAGGGTATAAGTATTTTTGTACATATATATTTTTCATTTATTGGAGCACTGCACATTTTGGTTTATTGCTGTTTTGGTGAAATTTGAGTGATTAGTTTGACCGATGATCGTAGCAGCACCTTGTGCATACACATTTTTAAAAATGTTTTTTAATAACATATTTTTCACTACCCACTACACTTTTTGGGGTGTTTGATCAGTAATTTTTTTTTTTTTTTAACAATTATTATCTATTTTTATTAATTATTATCTATTAATCTTTTTAATACAGCTTTTATGTTACGTGCAAACTGTAGATTCCATTTAAGCATTATTTGCTGAATAATGTCCACATTTAGTCAACATAATTTCTTTGCACATGCTTCATTTAAATTCAGATTGCTGAAAATGTTTAGGTGTTAACAGTGTCCTTTCTTTCTCGATTTAGAAAAGTGCAAGTTTTAAGAGAAATTGTCTCTTTAATAAAGGGCCTGAGTTGCACTTTCTGGCTCTCAATGAGACTGTTGGATTGGTGTCATTCTCCACTGCTTTGTGAGAAGCAATGGATTGGTTTGGGTTTATCAGTAGTGATGATATAGTGGAAGCGGAGAGAATTTTAGTAGGGACCCTCTCACTGGTTTATTTGTAAGTTAAATATTTTTTAGCGCAATATGGTGTGGAGGTCAATAATGGACTTTTAAATAATCCAGCGTTACAAATAGTTCCTTTAAATGTTCTGATAATATAATGTGCTGTATTTTGTTTGTACATTGTTAGCGATATAAATCATATTTATTATGGGGGTTTTCAAAAAGCCTGCCTGACACCTACAAATGTGTTGTTTTCTTCTTGGTGTTAAAACAAGTCTATTTTCAACTTATCAGTGAAAACATCATTGCACAGTTTCAGTTAAAATACAACAAGGGAAAAAAAATACCCATTGGTAGATTATCTGTCAAAATTAACAAAAAATAAATGCAAAGTTTGGGAGATAAAATAGAAAGAAATTGGAAATTTCTTAAAAATAATAAATGTTTTTAAACTAATAATGTAGTTATAAAAAATAATAAATATGATTTGTTTTGTTTAACGGGACACTGTAAGCACCAGAACCGCTACCACTCAATATAGTGGTTCTGGGGCAAATAGACTGTACTTGCAATGTCAGCAATGCAAACACTGCCTTTTCTACGAAAAGACAGTGTTTACATTGCTTACGAATGCTACTTCTAGTGGCTGTCACTCTGACTGCCTCTAGAGGGTCTTCCTGATTCCGGTCTTGCAAAAACTGCAGGACTGACATTCTGCGTCTACACCCTCTGCATGGAGACATAGACTGTTCCCTATAGACGATGCATCTATATGAGGAGCTGCTGGTTGGCATCTCAGCCAGTGAAGAAGGGGCAGCTGTGGAGAAACCTGCACACCGGGGGATATAAGGTGAATATATAGTTTTATTAAGGGGAACACAATAATTAAAATGGTTACTATAACACTCTAGTGTTCTATTCCTACAGGTAGAGTGTTCATTTAAATTGTTGATAGAAGCTATTGTTTTCTCAACTATAGAAGTTGGAACACTACCTGATATACTAACTGGACAATGTGAGGCTTTTTCACTAAACTGGAGATTTATATTAAATTCTCCAAGTCAGCTATGCTTCCGGTTCAGCTACATTGGTCTTAAGTATGAAATTTATATCCCCAACTTGTCTCACTTGTCAGCCCTAAAAATTTAAAGTTCGTCTGAGGTGGACAATTCCTGGACAATAAAGAACAGAGAAATTCCCCTTAATCATAGATCAACCAAAATGTTGAATCTAGGGCTAGGGGAATGGGTCAGGATAGGTGGTACCAGCTCCACCAAGTATGGGCATAAACCCTTTATTGCAGAATTAATAAAAATCACACAAAATGCTAAGGTTGTTCCCCTTGTACAAGAGAAACTACCAAGCAAGCCAGTAAAATAATAAGCAAACACTGATATTAAACCTAATACATCTTAGAATATGGAGTCCGACTGATAGGAGAAAAGTGATAAGGGAAAAAAGAGCCAAGAGATACAAGGTAATGCCAAATATTATTGATACAGTGCATAAAAAAGTATCTCTAAATCAACAGTAATACACTGTAACTTTATTGAACTGTTAAGTGAAAAGAGATACAATAGCACCTATGTATCAATAGGGTAACTCTAATTCCTGTAGTTGCTTATAATATCTGTCCTAGGTACAGAAAAATGAACACTTCGTTCTAAATGCTATTCCCAAAAAGGCTTTAAAATTTGGGTGCAGAAAAATAAACACTGCGTTCTAAATGCTATTCCCAAGGAGACTTTAAGATGATAATCCCCTAGACAGCATAATGATTTAAAGTCCCTCTATACAATCCATAGATGAAGCAATATAAAGCAAAATATAAAGTTGAGGGAAAAGTGTAGCCAATTCTGATATGAAGTAATAGTATGAAAAAGAGTTTGTCTAATGACAAGAAGGAAAGAAGAGCGTAATCAAAATGTATAATAATAAAGATATAATCTAATAAAGCAAATCTATCGCTGTTCTATTATCATACCCTAACTTCTACTAATAAACACCTTCGTGGGTGTTCTAAGCTGGATGGCTAAATTGAATGCTATCTTCCTATCAACTGAGAACGGACTCCAAACAAGTAATAACAAAAAGGAAAATAATTAACAAAAAGTGATCATAACGAAAATGTGAGAGGAGGGTTTCCCTTAGTGCATAGTGAGTGATGCACTATGATGTGCCAAAATGCAGTGACAGGGAATCCCCCCGTATAACCCGACGCGCGTTTCGGAGTCTAAAACTCCTTCGTCAGGGGTTGAAAATTACCGCCAAAGAGCCCCCCCGGTATTTAAATGTCAGTTGACCAATCATGGTAAATGTCATCTCATCGTCATCAATGACGTGGTATATGGAGTCCACATGAACACAATGTGGGTGGAGGTGTCTGCGACGTCAGATGATTGACTTACATCCCTCGCATAGATAAAAAAAAAATTCTTCTTTCCTTCTTGTCATTAGACAAACTCTTTTTCATACTATTACTTCATATCAGAATTGGCTACACTTTTCCCTCAACTTTATATTTTGCTTTATATTGCTTCATCTATGGATTGTATAGAGGGACTTTAAATCATTATGCTGTCTAGGAGATTATCATCTTAAAGTCTCCTTGGGAATAGCATTTAGAACGCAGTGTTCATTTTTCTGCACCCAAATTTTAAAGCCTTTTTGGGAATAGCATTTAGAACGAAGTGTTCATTTTTCTGTACCTAGGACAGATATTATAAGCAACTACAGGAATTAGAGTTACCCTATTGATACATAGGTGCTATTGTATCTCTTTTCACTTAACAGTTCAATAAAGTTACAGTGTATTACTGTTGATTTAGAGATACTTTTTTATGCACTGTATCAATAATATTTGGCATTACCTTGTATCTCTTGGCTCTTTTTTCCCTTATCACTTTTCTCCTATCAGTCGGACTCCATATTCTAAGATGTATTAGGTTTAATATCAGTGTTTGCTTATTATTTTACCGGCTTGCTTGGTAGTTTCTCTTGTACAAGGGGAACAACCTTAGCATTTTGTGTGATTTTTATTAATTCTACAATTCCTGGACAAGTCTGTTAATCTCATATCTCCCATGAAAGGTTTGAATCCATGGGAGGTTTGGCTTCTGGACTGGAGGTGGGCAAGAGAGAAGAGCAAAGACAATGGGCTGGTACCTAAAAAAGTGGCAGATCACCCATAAAATGAGTGGATACATTCAAAAAAAGGGGGCGTATCAGTCTGACATGCATGAATGCTACACTGACTGACAGCCTTTCTTGCTGGTAGAACACAAGGTATGTAATGAGGGATTTACTGTAGGAGCCCTGTGGGTAGGCAACCTTCAGCACTCCAGATGTTAGGGACTACATCTTCTATAATTATCTTACAGCCATAATGCTGGCAAATCATCAGGGGTAATGTAATCCACAGCATCTGGAATGCCATAGGTTACCTAAGCCTGTTGTAGGATTTATTTATTAAATTTACTGTGATAAATAACCTTGTGTATGTGTGAAATTGGTTGTAAAGTCACGATGGGTTACTGTTTAGTAAATAAAACTGTAAGCCTAATGATCTGATTACACATTCTCCAAGTGTCCTTAGGTACTGTAAAATACTACAGCAGATCCTTAAAAAAATATGCACTTTTATCTTTTTTTATTCTTTAAAGATAAATGTTGGTAATCGTGAATATTAAAACAGGACTATCCACTGCAAGCTCTGATTTTCCAGGGATTGACCAGGGAATTGAAAACATCAGGCCAAAATACTTGAACTGGAAACATATCAGAGAATTTTTCCAGTTCAGCTAATTTTGCCTGAATCACTGTTTAATTCCTGACAATTCACTTTTTTTAGGGGCATAGTCATGTAAGCCAAATTGCCCAAATTAGCCAGTGTGAAAAATTTAACCAATAGTTTTTAAGTTCAGTAGAATTTGGTGTTATTAAATAAAGCACCTAATGAATAATCCTGTATAGAAATTAAAATTGAAAGAAAAATCCTTTGCGGTTTTACAATTAAATAATACCCTGTGGTTAAGGTAAGAAAGAGTCATGGGTGTCACACAGGGGGTAGTTAAGGAAGCTTTTCCAACTGCTTAGAAAGGTATTATTTAAACAGAAATCCCAGGGAGAAAATGTCACTGTTGAGAATCTTGGCATTATTGAGTAAAGTGCAGCTGTCAGAATGAATCGTTTTGGGATATTGAGAAGTGACAAGCTTGATAACTGAAGAATACGACTTTGCCCTCTACCTTGATTTCCAGCTATTCGTCTGACACTGATCCACAAAGAATGAGTCTAGATTTTTTTTTTTTTAAATGCACATGCATTTGATGGTCAGATGGAGGAGAGCTAATGGACAGCCAGAGGACTTGTTTGCTTATTATTTGTGCATTTTTTTTTTTGTATGGGGTGTAGAGGGGGAGGCCAAAGGGAAAAATAAAGTAACAATAATTTTTACAATAGATTTGAATGGACTAAAAGACAATATTGTGATTTATAAATAGAGCATTACTTGGTTCAGTGCCCTCCAAGCTTGCTTGAAATCCATCCAGTTCTAGTTAAAAGCTCAAATTTGTGCCTTTCTGTAAAACCCGAGTAATTCAATATAGGCATTTTTCGTAGCCAATAAAGGTCAAAACAAATGAAAATAATGATCGTATCATAGCAACTGAGAAGTTCGAATGAGAATAGGATTAAGTGTATAGAGGAAATCTTTGTCATGCCTAGAGAATAGATTTACATGATTTTATCAACTGTGAACTAAAAAATTTTTTTCTGGCATCAACGATGACATGAGGCATTTCTATAAAGCTGAAATTGTCTGTGCCAGGGTGTGACGGACCGCCTGGCACTCCAACCGAGTGCCTCCGGCAATCGATGCTCCTAGTGCTCAACAGGGAATTCCAGCACTCCACCAAACTCCACCTCTGCTGTCCTTCATCCACCCTGGACTCAAGACCGGGATCCCGCTTCCAGTGGGCAGACCTCTCCTACTCCCAGAGAGTGTAGCAGGAATAGCTCTTATAAGAGCGAGTGATTATAATTCCTGGGGAGTATAGTGATATAGCAATCCCCAGGATAGATACAGCCGTTTCCCCCACACATGAGATGAGACTCTATGTTGAGGGTAAGCAGGAACAGATTTTAATGGAGCCACAGCTGGCCTTTTATGCAAGTCCCCATGCAAGTGGAACACCAATCTGGACCTGATGGGGCAAAGGGTGACAATGTTTCAGACCAATAACAGTATAGTTACAACATGTGACACTCCCACACACAGACAATAGAATCCCTCCTCTGTGCTTGCGAGATAATTGAATCAGGAACTGTACTAATCTAACCCAATTATCTCCAAGCACAGAAAAACAACACATTTTATGAAACCTCAAAAAGTACCTTAAAAACACATAAAATCCCATAAAGTTACAGCCCCTGATAGCCTCGATCTGGGTGAACAATATATCCAAAAATCACCCAGATCGGTTCAGGGGTTCAGGAATTTCCTGGAAGTTATAGTTTTGACCGACTGTGCACATGGTCCTATGCCCAAAACAGTTCCAGTGAAATCAGTGCTAACAGCTCGTCAGGTTCGGTAGTCTTTTACGGGTTTCCCTGCAGGGCCCATAGTCTGTGGGCAGGAGGCTGGCAAGCAGACCCCTCCAAGTACAAGTGACGAGGTTACTTTCACCCCACAGGGTTCTAGTGTTCTAAATAAGAACTCCATGTAACCAGTGGGTGAAGAAGTAGAGATTGGTGAGTCAATCTATTGGATTTTCTTACAGCAGAATGTGGCGCGTTCCCCACCAACAACATTTTGTTTTTTAGTTCCATCCACCATCACAGTGAGAAATTTATCCTAGAAAAAAACACCACCTGACTTTGTGGTGTAATGCTCCGTATTTAAAAAAAACATTACTGAAATGTCTTCCGGCATTCAAAAATATAGTCTTCCTTTTACCAACAATACATTTGCCATCATTCCTGGGAGTCTATACTTTCTTATCTCTCTGACATGTCCTCTCCAAAATTGGGACTGAGGGACAGGAACCCAAAATCGGGACTGTTGGGAGTCCTAAAATGCATACGCTATCTATTTTTTAATGAAGTGAAGGATCTTTCGTCTTTTTGTGGTTACTCCAAAGTCTGGTGGCTGGTCTTGATCCAGTAATTTTCTCCATTAGGGGTGGTCAAAAGGTAGAACCCCAGTTGCCTTGTCTTGGTAATAATAGCAAAGCAGACAGGAGATGACATCCCCCTCATAGCCCGTCACATTTCCAATTTTATAACTCCCAATGTTGGGAGGGATCCAATCTTAGCCCACTCTTACACATCCATTCTTGCAAATGTATTCATATCATAAAGTAAATAAATGGCGATAATGACACATTGAGATTCATTCCTGTAAAATATTGCTGAAACGCAGTTCCAATCAGGGCTCCCCTCCAGCTCACATATTTAATTCACAGCAGGTATGCTTCAATCAGGCCATACGGGTTTATTCTATCATGCTCCACAACACATTCAACTGCTGTTCCACAATCTATAGATAGTAACCTGGTTTGTAAAGTGGTTAATATGGCTCTGGCTACACTTCTTGATGGCTATAATCAAGCATTAAAGAAAATACCTTGAAATGCATTGCCAAGAAGTGTTAATTTACTACAATAATGTGCACTAATGGCCTTTTCTGTACTCTCATTTTACAAAATCCAAAGTTATAACATTAATCATTGCTACTCGGTAATGGATTACAAGAAAAAATAGTTGTTTTTTTTCTTTAAGTTCTCAAAATAAATAATAATGCAATGAAATATGTTAGAATTTTTTTGTGCCTCAAACAATTTTCCTTTGCAACCAGCACCCGCTGTCAAGCATGTGTTTGTGATGAGATTTCTCTTGACATACTCTGACAAGGCTCCATGGTGGAACTTGGTGATATAGCCAAGTGATCAAATATGGTAATATCTTTTACAGCAGACGTGTAGGAGATGGCTTCAAGCGAGCAATGCCTTCAAAACATTTTGTCACATGTCACATTTTTTTTTTCACATGTCACATTTCTTTGTTTTATGTTGACACGTATTTGGCATTAAAGTACAAAAGTAAACAAAACTAAAAAACAATATGTTAAGGCTTCAGTATGACCTTTCAAGTAGGTCACCATCTTGGAAAACGTGGAAATATGATCAGCTGTTACCCTCACAACACCTCACAACAACTCAGAGTCTTGTGAAGAGAGATTTGAAAGCAACATCATAATCTAGCAAAATCATATTCATAAGGGGCAGGCCCAGAAGTCACATGTGTGGTATAGCGTAGTACTGTTTTCATCAGGCAGGTAGTGTGGCCCTGGTGGAACTTTTGGAAATTTAGATATTGCTTACATTGTTGCAGATGTTACAATAAAGGATACGTCAACGATATGACCAGGAGCTCTGGGTGAAACTAGGCGTTGTTTAGAAGGTAGGGTTGAGATGTAGACACCTGGAATCTAATTAATGACATTCTTTCTTTAGTTAGAAAAAAATTGACATCTTCCACAGTAAGACCTGGAAAATTTGTATTCTGTAATTATATCTCAACATATTAAGCACGTATTTGAGTTTTATATATATATATATAAAAAAGGATACTTCTGTAATCAGGATGTTTCGGTTATGGACTTAATATGGCGGCAACACAGTGCACCACTGCCAAGACAGATGCATTTGTAGAACTTTTTCTAAAGTGCGAAATGCAACCAGTTTTATGTGCCCCCCCTTCTGCCAAGTATATTATATTTTTAAATTACATTTTCAGTAAATAAGATTGTTAATATACTATCATGCTGTGTGTGTAAGTGGATGTTTCATGAAGATAAGTAGACAAAATGTTGCCTCAGGAGATCTAGACTTAAACCCACTGAGTGTTTTACTAAGTAAACACAGATACATTGATAGTAACTGTGGTCAGAAGACCTTGTGAACCTTGCAATCCCACCTTCTCCACTCTGAATATATCCCTATCTATATGTTATAACCTATATGTTCATATTGTGTTGACTTGAGTTTTCTTTTCCTAATAATACATCTTGTAGATACAGGTGTAGGCCACTTTTTCTTACCATTTTTATGTTCTCTAAAGCCACATAACTTTAAAAATAAGATTTATTTCTTCTATGGAATTCTAGAATTTTGAGAAAGTGACATTTCTCACTTGTCCGGACCTTTTCTGCTTAGAATTGAAAACAGAGAATTTGGCCTCCGACCGTCTCTTAATGCTTTTTTCAAGAGTAAGGGAAGAAAATTTTGTGTATGCTCTAAAATACTAGGTATTTCATTGAAATACCAACTGCTGCTTAAAGTGATGGGAAGCCTGTGTTTAAATAGTGAAAGTTATGATCAGAGAGGGGAGAGAAATACGTACTTTTCTGCTGTATCTAGGATACTTGAGAGGCATACTATGCATGTAGTGATTAAGACAAGCTTTTATACAGTTACATAGTGGTTGACTTAATCTTAAAATGTAGTATGTGAATATAAAAATATTGGCACAAAGATTGCTTTTACTGTAGTGCAAATCTAATGTAATGTTGTGTTCTATTGTCAGGAAGTATTTTTAAAGAAGACGAGCCTTTTGGGTTCTCAGCCTTGGATGTTGAATAATTAGAAACTCTTTAGTGATTTGCTTTATTTATTGTTAGAGCTGTTTTTAAAGTTTAGTGGCTTGTTTAATACTTAAGGTTATAAGATTACAGCATTCCAATCCATAATGAAGGGATCTTTGATGACCCTGTATGAATAAGTATAACTCAATACCCTATAACCTTGGTGGCTTCCATGTTTCTTTTTTTTTAATTAAAGTTAAACCAGATGGCAGGTTTACCTTCAGACACATTTATTCTTAAAACACCATGAAAAGTCTATGTAAAACAAAATATTTATGACAAATGCTTCATTATTATTATTATGTTATTATTTATATAGCACCAACAAATTCCGCAGCGTTTTACAGTGGGTGGGTGAACAAACATGTAGTTGTAACCAGACAAGTTGGACACACAGGAACAGAGGGGTTGAGGGCCCTGCTCAAAGAGCTTAGATGCTAGAGGGAGTGGGGTAAAGTGACACAAAAGATAAGGATAGTATTAGACTAATGACAATTGCAAGAGAGGAATCAGTCGGGAGCTATTAACAGTTTAATTGATATGCTTTTATGAAGAAGTGGGTTTGTAATGATTTTTTGAAGGAGTGGAGCCTGGGTGAGCATCTAACGGAGGAGGGAAGAGAGTTCCACAGGAACGGTGCAGCCCTCGAGAAGTCTTGAAGGCGAGCATCAGAGGTGGGAGTACGGACAGAAGATAGACGGAACACATTCATCAAACATTGTGTCATTCGAAGTAGCTTCTCAGCCTCTCCTCCCCAAATTATGTGACCACCATTGCACAATTAACAATGTGTGTGCACTCTAGGAGTTGTGGGACACTGCCACATGACAAGGCGACATAGTTGCTGCATATACAACTACCTATACCCTCAAATATCTAATCTATGCAGCTACGTCAACGATATGATGTATAGGTTGATGTCCCATTCGTCCCAAAAGCTACATTTTAACACATAGTATAGTCATACAGCCGGCTTCATCACCTGTGTAAATATTTATTGTTATTGGTCCCACTTCACTTTTTTAATGTCAAATATAACTTTAATGACTAGGTTTATTTTCCCAATTATGTATATATGTGCAGAAAATATATTGCCAAGATATAAAAATCACGAACAGCTTTTTTTAATCTCTAAATAACCTCAAATTATTTTCATGCAAATTACTTTCTCTGAGTAGACCTCTGAAGAGGAACGTCTTTCTAGCTGCCTTAATTGGTGTCTGTTTAATAACCTTCTCGCAGCTTTCACAGAACCGCAATCCTCGATAAAGATCACTAAAGGGCATGCTTGTCAGATGATGGCAGCATTAACTGTTATATTCTATTTATTTTTTTATTTTTCTCATCATTGGTATAATAATGCAAATGGTGCAAAAATTAGGTATCTAATATGGGTAGTGCTTCTCAGTAGTGTTTTTATTCTTTTTTTTTTAATCTACTGCCATTTAACTACCGCATTAAGCGCTAGAAACCTATAAAGCTGTGATGTCATAACTCTACAAACAATGCTTTTTACTACTTTGCTCCTTAGGGTCAAACTTGTGAAAATTTTGTGAAAAGGCATTTTTTTCCCCCTAAACATTTTATTTGGTTTACGCAGAATAAAAAAGCATAATGTAAGCTGGTATCTAGAATAATATTTATATGTACATTGCCTATGGGGAGCATGATATCTGGCAAACTTTAGCAATGGGTGAATCTTGAGCAAACTTCCATTCCAGTTGCCTAGCTAATTTACCTACAATCCATCACTCAAAAGAATCCAACAAAATGGCAAACCATAGACATCATGGACAGAGGAGAACAAAATGGCTGCTTCTTCACATGAAAAAAACCCAAAACCTAAAATAAATGGTGATATAAATAACGTGGCAAAGGGGGAGCATAATCATTAAGATAGCAGGGGCACGAGGAAAAGAAAACATTGAAAGGAAATAAAATGACAGTGCACTTTAAGAACAATTTAACAACATGGAAATTAAAGGCTTTCCCGTTGCTTCACAGTCATTTCTGAGCTTCTGCAGTAAATTATATTGATTATTTAGCAAAATGGTTGCCTGCTGGCTTTCTAATTATGTCTAGTAGGTGTTTATTTGGTAGGAGACTGAGAGTAACACAGCCTGCCGGGTAGTTAAAATAATCAGCTTGTTGTTGATTTGGAAGAGATGCTATGAAAACTTTGGGTGGTGACTGAGGCTTTATCTATTATGTCCAATATTGTAATTTGTAAAATAAGACCTCTCCATTCTAGTAATGTTTCATTTTATAACCTATAATTTTATGAATAACGATGTTCCTTCTTCAACCAACACATAGGGTTTGAGATTATTTATCTAACCAGAGGTAAAAATGCTTTTGCAAATATTTCATTTTATTTTAAATGAAAGTTTTGAATGTACACAAATTAGTTGTGGCTTTTTACCTCTGCAAAACACTTCAATGTGCATTGTATCGTAGAAATTATGCAAAATATGAAATAAGGTGACCCAAGCCCAATCCTATCGCTTCTGTTAGTGGCATGTTGGGTACATCTTCAATTAGAATATATATGTTAGACCCACAACCTCAGAGCTCAGGGACTCATTTCAGTGTAATCTCTAATGTTCTTTATGAATTAAAAGGACAATCCAAACACGCTTTATCTGTCTGAAATGCTTTATCTGTCAACAGTCCTCTAATTTTACAAAGACTGCAGATTTGAATAGAAACTGGTACTTTTGTTATTTTACCCTTGCTGTCAAACAACTAGTCCTGTTACTTCCTGGTTTGGTTAGCCTATTGGAGCTAAACTCAAGGGGCAACAATTGCCCAGAGCACCTCCCTTGCTAAGACTTCTCAATGAACTGCATTGGAAGGTCTGTGATTGGACAGCTGCAGATAGTCTGGGTGGGGTGAGAAGGGGAGGGCTTCAAAGGTAGCAGACAAGACAAATGCAGGTTTTGCAAGCTGTTTTTAATCTAGCCCCTCTCCCCCCGCAAAAAAACAAAACCAAACTTAATTAACTGCATGCATGTTTGCATTGGCGGAATATCTACTAAATAGTGATTTGCTTTCTTTTCTCTTTTGACCTTTTTTTCCGTTTGGAACGTGGAGTACCCTTTCACATATGTATGGAGAAAATTGATTAAAGAGTTGGTATTTTCTCTGGAAATTACGCAGTTTAAATATAGACTGGAAATTACCTATACCTTGTGTTAACCTTTTTTTATGCAATGCCCTATTTTCTTTTACAGTTATATTAAAGATTTAGCAAATAACGTCACAATTCAGTTCATTCTAGGCATAGCCAGGGCACACAATGCACATGAGGAGAAGAAACCGAAATATTGTTTCAATTTCTTCTTCTCGCTCTGTGCCAACTGTGAGGTACAAACGACAAAAACTCATATTAATGACCGACAGGGAGCTAAGATGGATGCACCCAGATGCAGGATAAACAGGTGCTGATCTAGACATTTTATTTTTCACACCTCTCATTCTGCTTCCTCACAACACACTATGCGGTTAGTTTAACAGAGTTAACCGAGAGAATACTTGACCAGTGTATAGTCGCCATATGGGCAGTCGGAACCTTGGACAAACCCCCCCCCCCCACATACCTATCCCAATAACATGCCGACACTAGGGTATATCGGTCAAATTGTCCACAGCTTTTATTAAACAGGTATAATAATACGATAAAATTAATAATAACAATCATAATAACGATAATAATAATTTAACATATAAACATGGGTCATTGCCCCCATACTCCGCCCTCGCATCCATATCCTTCTTTTAATATAAAAGGCAATGACCCCGACATAACAAACACATAAATATATATATAACAATTTTCAACCTTACTCCAACATGAACCAATTTAAGTGCCAACCATAAGTAAGCACGGCAGGGGTATACCCGGATACCTCTAACCCATCAGGTTCTGAGCCACCTCCAGGACTCGAAACCTACCAATCACCTGTGACCACAATTCTTCATGTTCATCACGTTCCTCATGGGGAGCCTATTTCCTTTTCCTCAGGTCCCTATCCTGCCGCTGTGACAAAACGGGATAACCCCCATATAAAACCAAATCCTAGGGAGGGAGGGTGGGACAAACTCAGCCAGGTAGGAGATTAACAGTGCTCATTCCAAAATGGCTACCTATTTAAATAGCCAGTCCCCTATCCCACAACCCACCAGTCCTAGTCGCTTCCTCCTAAGCCCGCCTCCTAACCCCTGTCAAGGCCCTTTTCCGCTAAGCTGTGCTTCGGCTACATGGGGCTACAGGATTATAACATCGCTCAGATCCCAGTGAGAGAGACTATTTAAAACACCATGTGATGTCAGTTTCAATACTGTCAAACAGACTGCACATGGACTCAGCAGTTGGATTGGTGGATCTGTCACTGAGCACTGTGGAATGTAGACATGTACAATTGACACCACTGCTTTAGATGTTTAAAGGGATCACATTAACTGGTTTGGGTTGGGAGATGGACGCAGGTCTGAATAAGTTCCATATTACAAGTTTAAATAAAGAGCTAAATTAGCATAATTAGTATAAATTACCATCTCTGAATCCAGAATGCTATTTATTATAGTTTTAACAAATTATCATATTTTTACGCTGATTTTTAGTACTGTGACTAGCATGTATTTGTAGCATTTTTAAAATGTGCAGACCTATGGAATATGTTGGTGATGCTTAAATAAAATTAATAATAATAATATGCTTAAAACTAGCAAGGGAAACTAAATTACATTTATTGTCTGGTGGACTGGTGATAAAATGTTTGTTGGGTTCTACGAATAACCTCTTGTGTTAAGTACTTGATCACAGCAAAGCTGTGGTTGCTATAGTAACCATCTCAGAACTGTGCTGTTTGTAAATATTTTGCAATATTTTAGAAACACTAAGACAATGTGGATTTCTATATGAGGGGAGAAAATATGGTTTTCCATACTAAGAAAAAAAAAATATGAGAAGCTACTGGAAAGAAAATAATTGGAAAACATATAAAATAATGAGCAGCAATGTAAATGTAGTCTTTATTTGCAAATGTGACATCCTGACCGTTGTGAGTGCTGTCACATCCTGGGTGCTACACTATGCAGGAATATTAAAAACACAAACCACGTATTATTCAGGGCAAAGTTGTAATAGCACTTGAATTGCACCAGTTTTAACCTTGATAACCTTCCCCTATATATCTAAATGTTTCAAATGGCCGGACAGTGACACACAAGGGTGTTGTTAGGATCCTAAAACACCCAGGGTTGGAGTTAAAAAATAATGTCCCCTCCTCAACCCTCGCTCCTCAACACACCAACACACAGATACGCAGACGCACACAGACATGCACCGACACACACATACACAGGCACTGATAAGCATACAGGTACACAGAGGCAGACAGACACAGGCATGCATTTACACCGTAATAGTATACCCTTGTTGGCTGTCTAATTGCAGGATCCCACCACTCCACTTTTGTTTTCACCCTGCTCATACCTCCCAATGAATCGGGATGCTGGTGGGAGGAAGAGATAGGGAGAGGACCAGTGATGCAAGTCGCATTACTAGATCTGTCCCAATGGGCGGACCCACACAGAAAGTGCATGATCTTGAGTTAATGGAAAGTCAGCCTCGCATGAATGCACTCCAGGCTACCTGACCATCATGCAGAGAGCGCTGAGGGCAGACCCTACAGGGAGCACTGTTTCCATCTTCCAGTCCAGCTCTCTTCAGGTCCAGCAGCAGGTCCAGCAGCATCACCTGCCAGGAGCTACATTGCTGCTGTGGTCTCACTGGAGTAGAAAAGGAATGACGCAAAAAACGATCCCTAAAACTGGGGAATCCTCCATAACATTTTCTTATAATGTCTGCCTGTGAATGTTTTTTGAGGCCCTACATTTTTTACATATTTTTCCCCAAATCAGACAAATAGTTCCCAAATAAGTCCCCACTTTGTCTTGTTTATCTCTTGACATTGAAATTCCAAATCAACATATGTGAGTTTTTCGTAAAGATTCTATCTCTGTGAAAACCTCAAAGCTGACAGTGTCTCTGTAACGTTATCAATGATGACTGTATAATGAATGTGTTTACTGATGACATTGTTAAATAGAACGTAAAATAACAATAATGGCTTCAAATTTAACTAAGAGTTATTTGTGAAAAATAACTGCACGACAGGTGAGCCGTCAGATAGTTCAAGTCCTATATCTGCATTTGACATTTATATATATATGATATATTGCTTGAAATGTTTAGGTTGGGGTGAAATAATTGCTTCCCTAGTAAAATTCAGTATGATATTATTAAAAATAAATTGTAAGTAAGCTATAACCTTAAGGGCACGTCAGATAGCTTTGGCCAGAAGGACGGATAAAAACTGACTCAATGTTTTATACACTGACATCTAAAGATTTTTGTTTTCAAACATCAAAGTTGAAGTGGCTGCTTCTATAGACTGATCACTGGCCCTGAGTTTTGTCTGCCAGAAATTGTGATGAATATGAAATATAAGGGCAACAAGACATGACAAAGTGAATTAGTTATTTTTTTTTTTCTAGTGCGCCTATGCAGTCCTTGTTATCTAAGAGCATTGCTAGAATGAACAGACATCCTTGGAGCGGAGTTTTAATGGAAGAATGTCCTGCGTAAAACAAAAATAAAAAAATACAATTGAAAAATGTTAATAATTTTTGATCCTTTGGTACTGTCAGTTTGCCATCAGTCATTTAATAATCAGTTTAGAAATTCTGAATAAAACACTCAAACTCCCAATACTCGTTGCTGGCAGTAATGACTATAGTACACATCAACCACAATACATACATTAAAAACATAAGGAAAAAAAATACTTGTTACATAATTACATAGGCTGAAAAGAGGCGTGTCCATCAAGTTCAGTCTTTCTCACATCTGTTTTTACTGTTGATCCAAAACACAATTTTGCAACAAAGTAGGAGGAGTGAGGAACTTACTTTTGATCTCTCTCCTCTATGAATCTATTAGCCTATGAGAAAGTTTTTCACAGAACACCCTGAACGTTTCAGTGCCTGTGTCCGGTAAAAAACTAGTGACCAACCAGCGCATTTCTGCAATGGCCAGGAATGAATTTCCACTTTTAAGAAATGGATTTCCACTTTTCGAAAGCTTTTGTTAACATCAAACATCTATATAACATTTTGATATTAGTATTCAGCATGTTTTTGCAAGTAGTTGTGGATGTAATGAATTGGAAATTCAGAACATGTGTTTTGCCTAACATGCTTTATTGAATCAATTTAATCCATTATTTTCTAGATTGTGTTATTTAAATATATTCCTCCTACAAGAAGGCTTTATTTATGAAATGCTTGTCTTGGCTTTTATTGTGCATTTTTATTCACATTATTTATTTACATTTATATTATTTTTAGTACAAGGAGAGGGATTATCTAGCTATCTTGCCATTATTAGCATCACTGGTTGGCTGAACATAAAAGGAGTCATAGTCCACATTATCTGAGGCTCACATCAAGTTAAGTGGACAAAAAAAAGGGATTACGCTCTTCCGTAATCATGGTATGCAACCTCCCTTTGACCTGACTTTAGGGAACCTTTAGGAAAAGAGTGTTGAGTCTCTTGTTCTTTTGTGTTTTTGCTTACCTGTCTGTCCAAATTAACATCAAAGAGACAAGCTGAAAATACACTTGTTGTGCAAGGATCAGCCATGTGTAATTTGTGCAACTGCAGCCTGGCTGACGAGGAGAGGAGAGCTCCTCTGGTCCAATTGTTGCAGGACATCTTGGGAAACATCAGCCAACGTGGGTATTCAAGGTGTATCTCCCAAATGACCTAAACTAGTGTCCTTGTTTCTCCTTTTTTGCTGCACAAAGGTTGCATTGTTGATATCTTGGCTAGAAGGACATGCTTAACAAAATGCCTGCACGGGGCAGTCTATTTATTCATGTACTGTTTATTTTACATTTCAAAACCAATGGACCTGAGTCAGCAGATCTGTACCTCATTAAGGTAAAAATAAGTGTGGTGCTGGCAGCAGAGTTCAGCACATTGATTATATGTAACATCATGTGGCTTTGTGGTGGTTTCAAGGTGTGGTATTCAAGTTGTCATAAAAAATATGAGGTAAATGGGCAATTTGAAGACAGAAAACCTAAACTGAAAATTACAGAAAATCGGAATGTGGTGTGCATGTGACTTACGGTACTTGCCGGACAAATGACAGAGATAAATCCAGTGTAGTTCTTAGTAAGCACTGGGCGAAGCCACGTGACAATAATCTACCTCAAACAGAGAATGAATTGCAAAATATGGTCACCTTTCAGAAATATTGCTCCCAGGAAATCATGCGGCAAGTAGATGACATTTGTGTCTGCAAAACTCATGTTTGTATCAACAACCAGTGTTTGAAAATATGATGCAATGGGTTCGAAATGTGTAATTTCTGGTACCTAAAAACTCCAATATGTCAAATGTGTAATTTCTAGATGAGTAGGACACTGTAATTACTTGACGGATACAGACGCAAATAAGTATCAAACTAAAGATTTTGGAGATGGTAGTTCAGTTAATTGATTTTGTCTGGTCCAGACGGAGGTTCTCTGCAAGAGTGTCCTTATGGGCTAACGCAAGTATTTCTGCCGCCCTAGGCAAAGATCCAATTTGCCACCTCCTGACCCCTCCTGTGACAGGGATCCTCTCAGCGCCCCCACCTTTGGGCGCCTTGAGGATCTGCCCAGCGCAGGGGGTGGGGCGGCTCGAGAGCCGCTCGCTCAGCACTGCGGACCCAGACAGGGGCAGGCAGCCCACCAGGGAGCATTCCGGTGGGCGCCCCCAGCAGGCCGGCGCCCTAGGCGAATGCCTAGTTCACCTAACAGTGGCGTCGGCCCTAGGCTAACGATAATTGCCTCTAATAATGCAGTGCGGCAAGCAAGTTCTCAGGATATAAACTCAAAACAGAATATTGATAAGGTTGGACAGCATGTAATTGCATAATTGTATGATGAAAGCATAGTTGAAGTAGTTTATATGATGCATTTTGTAATTAAAGCAATGAAAATTTTTAAATAATGACCTTACAGAAATGCTTTTTTTTTCCAATGGTTAATTTGTTGTCCATATTGTTTTTTTGTTTTTTTTCTATCACCTCCCAGGGAGGATACGGGGGACTTTTTTGATAGAATGAAAAGCGTTCTTCAGAAGCAAGAGAGTATGCAGCGGTATTGGAGAACAGAGGTACAGTATTTTTAAGTGTTGACTCATGCTTAAAATGTGAGAATCTAAAAACTGCAATGTGTGTAGTATTCATTCACTAATGTGTGTATGTGTATATATATACAATGAGGGAAAAAAGGTTTTGATACCCTGATGATTTTGAACGTTTGCCCACTGACAAATAAATGATCAGTCTATAATTTTAATGGTAGGTGTATTTTAACAGTGAGAGACAGAAAAAAAAAATCCAGAAAAACGCATGTCAAAAAAGTTATAAATTGATTTGCACGTCAATGAGTGAAATAAGTATTTGACCCCCTATTAATCAGCAATATTTCTGGCTCCCAGGTGTCTTTTATACAGGTAACGAGCTGAGATAGGAGCACTCTCTTATAGAGAGCTCGTTTCCTGTATAAAAGACATCTGTCCACAGAAGCAATCAATCAGATTCCAAACTCTCCACCATGGCCAAGACCAAAGAGCTGTCCAAGGATGGCAACGACAAGATCGTAGACCTACACAAGGCTGGAATGGGCTACAAGACCATCGCCAAGCATTTATATATACTGATCAGCCACAACAGTAAAACCACTGACAGGTGAAGTGAATAACATTGACTATATTGTTAAAATGGCACCTGTCAAGAGGTGGGATATATTAGGCAGCAAGTGAACAGCCAGTTCTTGAATTTCATGTTTTGGAAGCAGGAAAAATAGGCATGCAAAAACATCTGATTGACTTTGACAAGATCAAAATAGTGATGGCTAGATGACTGGGTCAAATCATCTCCAAAATGGTAAGTCTTGTGGGATGTACATTCCATAAGTGGTCCAAGGAAGGAGAACCGGTGTCACGGTCCAAAGTCCCCAGATATCAATCTAATTGAGAATCCGTGGGATGTGTTGGAACAACAAATCCAATCCAGGAGGCCCCCCGTTCGCAACTTGCAGGACTTAAAGGGTCTGCTGATAATGTCTTTGTGCCAGATACCACAGGACACTTTCAAAGGTCTTGTGAAGTCCATACCTTTACGCATCAGAGCTGTTTTGACAGCATAAGGAGGGCCTACACGACATTAGGCAGGTGGTATTAATGTTGTGGCTGATCAGTGTATATGCACACTCAACACACACACAACACACTGGGGAAGCCTTGAAGAAAATGCAACATATGAGATAATGAGAAACTATCACACAAAAATAAGCTGTTTCTATTTATTTCTTACACGTTAAATATTGATGTGATATTGTGATTAAAAGTTCTCATTTATAATACATGCTAGTACATCTAATTAATCTGAAATTGTGTCACTTCATTTTGCCTGAACAGATGGTCACACACCAAAATAAAATGTTCGTGCTTGCTATTTCTTGTTGTTATTTTTTAGGTTGTTTTAAATAATAATATCCCACCACCTCCAGAAAATGTTGGGGAACATAAGGCAGCAGTGGAGAAACTCATGCTAACCAAAAGAGAGGTAACTTTAATTGTATTAGAACTTTATCTCAAACCTTAGTATATAAAAGGATTGTATCTTTTTATACAATGCTTAGTTAGATCTGTCTGCTCTATACAGGCCTACAGTAAGTAATTGAGTGGGCCTTTCTATTTTGGATTGGATCCATAAAGAACAGACTGCTAATAAATTCACATTATGTTCCATATTTCCCTTTACTTGCAAACAGTGTATGACTGAAATAAGTGATGTGATAGAGAAAGCATTATCCTAATGAGCAGTAGGTGTTTAAAAGCAGCCATGTTCTTTTCACTAAAGTCAAGATAGTCTAAATTCTCCCTGATATGTGGAAACTTGGGTGTAAACACCAAATTTCTCACCTTGAGAACTGACAAAGTAGAACACAAGTTCAACACATTATCTTAACCTGACATGGTCGAAGAGAAGCTCTAAAACAGGGGTGGGGACCCTTTTGCCCTCCAGATGTTGTGGACTACATCTCCCTTGATGCTTTCCTGACATTATGGCTGTAGGAGCATTATGGGAGATGTAGTCCAAAACATCTGGAGGGTTAAAGTTTCCCCACCCCTGCTTTAAAGACATGAACTAACAGAGCCACAGTCCACCCCAATCCCAGGAGGTTCTGACAAGAGGTTTTCTATAGGGTTTACCATGTTAGGTGGTCGTTTGGCCAGACGACTATTGTGGTATGGCACAATCAGTCACATTACAAAATGACAGACAGGTAGAGCTGGGGGTTGTTGAAGGCTTAAATATTCATAATGTGAATTACTTGTATCATATTTTTTTTAGATGGAAATGCTGTATGAAGAAATTGTATATACTCTAGTATACATGGCTGGGGTTGTATCCTCAGAACATATTGCAAGTGAAGAAGAACTCTTTTGTTATCTGCAGAAGGTATGCCAATCTTTTCCACTTTTTGTTTTTAACTTAGAACCTGTTTGATATAGAAAGTAATAATGTATACACAACAGAAAACCAATACACCCTCCTGGTCCCTACTGTTGTAGTTGGCATTATCATGTTCAGATTCTATTCAATTTGATTCAGCTTTGTGCCTTATTGACTTTTTTACAGTTTTGGTAAATTGCTGATGGTATTTAACAAACACGCACACTATTTCTGCTTAGTTCATTGGAACGAACACCTTCAGGGTTATAGAAGAGGGTAATTTATGGGTTGTCTCCTCAGTGTAAGTCCAACAGGAGGTATGTTTCATTGCTGACTCTCACATCATATAGTAGGGCTAAGTACCATGTTTTTTTTATTATTAGTGGCATTTTCCTATTGTACTATGTGGTCATATTTATATTATGATGATGGCTTGTGTTTTTGGATGGCGGAAACTATCCAACTTCTGAAGCAAAACAAAATGTATATTTTTGTTCCAGTGTAATGTAATGGTTCTCTTTAGGGTGCCCCTTACATGCTATATATCTTATTTATTTTTTTCAAACATTAGAACTTACCTTTAATATCTTATATGTTTATCTAACACAACGTTAAGTATAAACAAAATGTTAAAAATGAAAAAAAAAAATTACAATTTTGCTTATAATAAAATTTACAATTCAAGTGCAACTAGCAATAAATAACCCAAAATAGATTAATGTATCATTCCGAATTGTATTATGCCTCATATGTCTAGGATCTAAATAAAATTTTGGTAGCTAAAATTACTCTATACAAACCTCCCTCCACCCCTATACCATCCCTAACCCTATGCTTACACTAATCATGCACCTGGTCTAACCTTAAGCATATATATTCCCCAACCCTAAGAAAGCATTAATCCTAAACCAGCATTAACCATTACCCTACACTTACCCCTGAAATCAGCAAAGGGATTTCCATGCTAAAACAGTAGTGACATGACCAGTCTGTCATCGCCATCTATTGGCTATATGCAACATGAAAGGGAGATATCCCGCTCATGCTGCAGTTCTGGCACACTGTTTCTGTTGATCACGCTGTTGGCAGGAGGTATACAGAGAAACCCTGTTGGGTGCTTTTCAGAGCCTGGGGGGTTTCTTTCTCTTCTGGTGCAAAGAACCTGTCCCCAAAGTCTCTCAATTGTATACACAGTGTTTCTGAGAAAAGGTAGTGTTTACATTGAGCTATAAAAACAATTCTAATGGCTGTCACTTGGATAGCCACTATAGCCACTTCCCATTATGGAAAATATTAGAATAAGGCTAAGCAAAGAAAAATAAGAAAAAAGAAGGGGAAGGGAAGAAAAAATAAAGAATAAAAATAAAAATAAATAAAATAAATTACAATTAAAAATCAGTGGTGGATGGATAGGTCTACCTTCACTAGATATATAAAGTATCTCAGGAGTATGATTAATAAAAGAGTAATTTAAAATGTATCATAGTCAACAAAATAGTGACTCTGAGGTAGCAGGAATAACAGCAGCAAATAAAGCAGTAACAAACATCCACAAACAATGGGAATAGAAATTCACTAGTAGCTAAAAAAAATATAAAGCACCAACAGCAGCCAATATGTCCAAGGTACATAATTCTGTGTGTGGACGGAGCCTTTGGAGGAGCCTTGTGCCGATCCCAAAAGGCTTTTTCAGTCTCCGAGGAAATATGCATTCTGACATGCACTGAGCTGTCAGCATAGAAGGCAGGGAAATATTGGTCCTGCTGTTGGTTAGAGCTCGGCATAGTCTCTAAATATAATGTGGAGTGTGAGCCTTTCTTATATACAGGAAGAAACAACTAAAAATGGGAATAGAAGTTATTGAATGTTAACACTGGAAAATAGTAATCAATCCGGTGTGTACAACAAATTAATGCATGGAGACAAGTTATGTAGGCATCCTTCTCTCCCCTCAATGTACTTTTCAACCTATCCTCCCTGCCCCTGCTCTATCCTTTATTTCCTTTAAAGTTCACACTGTCTGCATATTTAAGCCCACCCCTTTAAGAATTGCCATCATCTATCGCCCCTCCTCTCCCCATTTCCCCCCCTCCCCCCAGTCATCCTAGGCTATTCATTGAACACTTTTCTTCCTGGCTACCCTTTCTCTCCTCTAGCACTCCTTCCCTCATACTTGGGGACTTTAACAACAACCTCAACTGCCCTGATGCCTCCCATCTACTCTCTGTAACCTCCTCCTTAGGCCTCACACAGTGGTCTACTTCAGCAATTCATACAGTAGAAAATACTCTTGACCTCATCTGCACCACTCTCTATACCACCTCCAATCTCTCCACTGTTCCATTTCCTTTATCTGACCACCATCTGCTGACCTTTGACATCAGCATATCCTATACCCAAATTTCACCACCCTCAACTCTCCAATCTTGCAGAAACCTCCACTGCCTTGATCTCCAGCATTTCACCAGCAAACTCCAAACTTTCCTTTTACCCATCTCAAATCTCACTTGCCCTAACTCTGCAACCTTAATCTACAACTCCACTCTCTCCTCTCAACTAGACATCATGGCACCTCCTACATTTAAACATAGCAAGTGTTCCCAATTACAACCCTGGCACACCAAGCTGAGACGATAGCTCCATAAATGTTCAAGAACTGCTGAATGCTGTTGGAGAAAGTCTCACTCTGTACCTGACTCTCTTCACTATAAATGTATGCTGTGCTCTGGCTCTTTCCTCTGCAAAAGTAAATTACTTCAATACCCTCATAACCACACTCTCCCGTGAACCCAAACGATTATTTCACACTTTTAATGCTCTCCTTCGCCCTGTTGCTCCCCCTCCTCCTACCAGCCTGTCCGCCTCAAACTTTGCAACTCACTTCACTGAGAAGATTTCTACAATCAGGGAAGAGATCTCTAACCTCTCTCTCTCCCGTTCCAATACATCACCCAACCCTACTCCCTCCGCTGTTCTATGCTCATTCGCACCTACTACAACAGAAGAGTTTTTTGCTATTCTCCGGTCCTCCTGCCCCACCACCTGTTCCCTCAATCCTATTCCCTCATATCTCATCCGCACTCTGTCTCCCTCTCTTGCTCTTCCTTTCACTAAAGTTTTCAATCTCTCCCTTTCCTCCAGCACATTTCCCTCACCCTTCAAGCATGCAACCATAATGCCGATTCTGAAAAAGCCCAACCCTGACCCCAACTCCCCATCCAACTATCGCTCTATATAACTACTGCCATTTGCCTCCAAGATCCATGAGAGAGTTGTGTATGCGAGATTGACAGACTTCTTTGAATCCAACTCTCTGCTTCACCCGCTTCAGTCTGGATTCCGCGCTCGTCACTCTGTTGAAACAGCTGTTACCAAAGTATCCAACGATTTAATCGCTGCTTAATCTATTTACCATTTAACCATTATTCTATCCTTATTCTCCTTGAACTTTCTGCTGCCTTTGACACTGTTGATCATCGATAGCTTCTTCTTATTCTCCGTAATCTCGAACTACAGGATACTGATCTCTCCTGGTGCTCCTCCTACCTCTCCCAATGCTTTTTCTTTCTCTGGCTCTGCCTTTTCTCCCTAACCCCTCACTGTTAGCATTTACCAAGGTTCTGTCCTTGGTCCCCTACTGTTCTCTATTTATACTGCCTCCCTTGGTAAACTCATCAGCTCCTTTCTTTGGCTTCCATTATATTTTATATGCAGATGACACACAAATCTACCTCTCCTCTCCTGATCTCTCACCGCCCATCTTGACTCGTGTCTCTGACTGCCTCATCGCAATTTCCAACTGGATGGCTGCTCACTTCCTTAAACTCAACCTGTCCAAAACAGAACTTATGGTCTTTCCTCCTTTAAGTGTTACTACTCCTGTGTCTGTCTTGCTCCAAGTCAACGGCACCATCATCACCTCTACCTCGCAGGCTCACTGCCTAGGTGTTCTATTTGACTCCGACCTCGCTTTCACCCCTCATGTCCAGTTGATCGCCAAGTCCTGCCGCTTCCATCTCAAAAACAGAGCTCGCATCCGCCCTTATTTAACACCAGACGCAGCTAAGGTGCTGGTCCATGCCGTTGTTCTTTCTCACCTTGACTACTGCAATCCCCTTCTCAGTGGTCTTACATGTTCCCAGATTGCAATCTATAATGAATACAGCTGCAAGGCTCATTTTCCTGTCTGCCCGCACCTCCCACGCCTCCCTCGTCTGTCAGTCCTTACATTGGCTTCCAGTTCGATATAGGGCTCAATTTAAGATTCTGGTGCTTGCTTACAAGTCCCTACATAATGCTGCTCCAACCTACCTATACTCCCTAATACACAAATATGTCCCGTCGAGGCCCCTGTGCTCTGCCGAAGACCTACGTCTATCCTCTGTCCGTACACACAGCTCTGATGCTCACCTCCAAGATTTCTCCAGGGCTGCACCTCTTCTGTGGAACTCCCTTTCCTTCTCTCTAAGACTTTCACCCAGTCTCCACTCATTCAAAAAATCTTTGAAAACACACTTCTTCAGGAAAGCATATCATCTAAACTGTTAGCGGGTTTTCATCCCCCCCCCCTCCATGACTCCTCTCCTGTAACTGTAAAAAATAACCTACTAAGTTCTCAGTGATTACTTTTCTAGCAACCTATTTCATTACCCTACTTATACCCTTTGAGCAAGGCCCTCAACCCCTCTGTTCCTGTGCGTCCATTTGTCTGGTTACAATTACGTGTCTGTTAGTCCACCCATTGCTGGCGTTATATAAATAATAAAATAATAATTATTATTATTATTATTAATGATACTCCAAAAAAATATTCCCCAAAAAATTTAAATTAAAAAATAGATGAGTGCATCATAACTGCATCAAAATTACATAAAATCAAGGGTACAAATAAAACAGATGGTAGTGTGGTGCAGAAAAGTAACATAAGAAGACAATAAAAAATAAATAAAAAATATATAGAATATATATATGAAAAGAAAAAATATATAATTAAATATATATATATATATAAATATGTAAATAAAAATAATATAAAAAAAATAATAATAAAAATGAAACAAGATCTAAACACTGAAAAAAAATTAATCTGGAAAATTAATCAAAAAATGTTGGGAAAATTAATTAAAAAACTTTTGATAAAAAATGACGAAGTTCAAAATCTGAGTTAAGACCTTTTGTGATAAGTGTGCCCATCTGATCCATTTCATTTCTGCTTTACCAAGCTCTCTCAGATAGTTGCCTCCACTCCAGTGTTCTTAATTTTACTGATTGCCCAAAAATTCAATATTCTGGAGGAACTTTATTTTAATGTTCCTCATGTGTTCCCTAACTCTAACAGACAATTTTCTTGTGGTCCTCCCTAAGTTTTTTTGTCCACAGGGACACTCTAGCATATAAATGACATGAGTGCATTTGCAGTTTAGTGTGTCCTTGATTTTATATACCTTGTTGCCTTTGGAGCCTTTAAATGTTGTGATCCTCCTCTCCTTGTTGACAACACTTTCTTTCTATGCTGCACAATTATTGCACTTAAAAAAACCTTCCAATAATTTTTGGGGAATAATATTCTTAGGGCCCCTGCATCTTTTGACTAGATGGCTTCTAATACTATGAGCTCCCCTTAATAATATTTTCAGTTTATCCGGTAAGATCCCGTTAAATCGCTTACCCCTTTTCAGCAGTTTCCAACAGGGCCGCCATCAGCAGGGGTGACATCCATGATGGTTGTCACGGGCCCAGCGGTCCTGGGGGGCCCGGACTGCTCTGGTAGTCCCGGGCCCCACATTCCCTCTCTGCTCACATAGGTAGCGAATATTGCTATCTATGTGTGCAGCCACAGGCCCCCGGCTCCCTGTAACTGCAGAGGGGGCCCAGCACACTGCATCTTCTCTTCTCCTCTCTTCTAATAACTCTCGCGATACCCACGGCCTTCTGAGTGTTGCCATGGCAACGCTCCGTGCGGCACGCAGGCCGCAGGTCTCGCAAGAGTTATTAGAAGAGAGGAGAAGAGAAGAGTAGAGGCAGTGTGCTGGGCCCCCTCTGCGGTAACAGGGAGCTGGGGGCTCCACCATGCCACCGGGCCACCAGGGATGGAATCTCCCCCCTCCCTGGACACAGGTAAGAAGCAGGGAGAGGGGAGAAACATTTAATTAATTTAATTTAAAATTAGAAAATTAATGTGAAAAGGCCCCTTCCTCCCCTCCACCCCCAGATTGCACATTTACACACACACTGCATACACTAACACAACACACACTGCATACACTACCCTGACACACACACTGCATACACTAACACAACACACACTCTGCAAACACTAACACAACACACACTCTGCATACACTAATACAACACACACATTGCATACACTAATACAACACACACACTGCATACACCAATACAATACACACACTGCATACACCAATACAACACACACACTGCCTACACTAGTACAACACACACTGCATACACTAACACAACACACACACTGCATACACTAACACAACACACACACTGCATACACTAACACACACACTGCATACACTAATACAACACACACTCTGCATACACCAATACAACACACACTCTGCATACACTAATACAACACACACTCTACATACACCAATACAATACACACACTGCATACACTAATACAACACACACACTGCATACACCAATACAACACACACTCTGCATACACTACCCTGACACACACTCTGTATACACTAGTACAACACACACTCTGCATTCACTACACACTAACACACACTCTGCATTCACTACACTGACACACACTCTGCATTCACTACACATTAATACACACTCTGCATTAACTGTACACACAGCATCCACTACACAAACTTCCTGTATTCACAGTACACACACTACATCCACCACAAATTGAAACACTCTGCATTCACTATACACAGACACTGCGTTTAATACACACACTACATCCACTACAGACACTGCATCCACTAAAAATAGAAATTGGAGTGGAACAACGCTACAGTACTGATCACAGAGGTGGATGGAGCTGCACACCTGAGGGGAAGGGCAACCCTCAAACCCTTCAATAAATCTGGGAGAGCAGGAAACAACGAAAATACAGGGTGCGCTAAGTAGAATAAATGAGAGATAAATTATACAAATAGGAGGTAATATTTACAAAAATAGTCTCTGAAAATACAAGGTAGGCCTTGGGTAGGTCTTCTTAGGTTCTTGATAAGGTCCTCAGTGGTTAATATGAAAAATAAAAGTAAACACAAAGAAAGACCAATAGTGCAAAACCGTTAGGAGATGGTGTCACAGACAACACAGAAATAGAGAAATGCCAACTCACGATCGATAGAGCTATGCCCAGCTCTAGGTAAAACATCATACAGTGGTATTTGAAACTCCCCACCTGTAGGATATAGCTGGACAATAGGTGATTCTTCAATACTTTATACAACGTCTCAAATACGTGTCAGCATATAAAATACATAAAAGGAAAAAAGACCAATGGTGCAATAACGTATGACACCTGCAGCTACAAACAAACACTGAAGTCCTCAGAGTGCCAACTTACAGTGAAAAGAGCTATAACCAGCTCTAAGTAAAACATCATACAGTGGTATTTAAACTCCCCACATGTAGGATATCCTTCTGGTGATGTATGGAGTGCAGGATTTATGAAAGAAAGAAGCACAAAAGAGAACCCATAGTGTTCTCAGTAGATAAAATTGGTGCTAAAAGGTAAAACGAAACGTACTTACAATGTATAGAGCAGCCACACTGCTCTGTGAACCAGGCGTGAGTGGAATAATCCCCACCTAAGGATTTCTTTGTAGTACTGGATCTTTAAAACAGTAAAAAATCAGCCAGGATAAAAGTAGAAAAAATTTAATTAGAAGGACTGACCATAGAAATATAGGTAGTCTAAAAATGCTTTTATTATAACAAGATCATAAAAAACACAACGCGTTTCGCCCAAAATAGGCTTTTTCAAATGTAGACAGATACTCCTGGCTTGTTACATTTTATAGGCAGCAGAAATGGCTTAAAATTTGAAAATTGGCACCATAATGATGTCATTGACATGTGACCGCGGTCACATGACATATACATAAATACAAAATATACATAAAAAGTAAACAATGATCGTTTTACATAAATAAATACATGGGATGATTTAAAACCCATGTTAGACTCATATAGGATGCTAAAAAATAACTTTTGTGTAATGGAATAGGGAAGTAATCAAAGGGAATCAAAGGTGAAAAGTCGCAAAATCGCAGCCGTGGGTGGGGTCGGCAGTGGCCGAGAGGCAGTGTGGGGAGTATGGGGAGTGGAGTTGTGATCACGTCCGGAATGAAAGGCGTGATCTAAAAGGGGGCGGACCTCGCGAGCCGAGATGGGGAGATATAGTATAAACGTGGCGGCCATCTTGTTTGTGGGCAAAGTAAGGGAAAGGGATTAGATAGAAGTGAGATTCTATTATAGCAAGGTGAATGTTAATAAAGGGACAAAATTTGCGTATGATAGATTATAGCATATCTATGACAAATTTATATGTTAAATAAACATGTAAAATATAATATATATATATATACAGTTGTATTAGCTTGTGTTTAATTAGAGTGTAATAAAGAGCATTATAGAATTTGAAATTAGAAAGCTACTTATTGGTTACTGAAATATTTATCCTGGGGTTATAGGACATTATTGATGGGAGTAAGTAGCAGGAAAGAACAAGGTTGATAATTAATATATTAAAATATTAAAAATGTTGTTGATATTAATATTTAAAAAATTTTATAGAAAATTAAAAAGATCAAAATCTGCATTTAAGCCATCAGGGGTACGTGTTTTAAGATTAAAAACCCATTCCATTTTGGATTTACCCAAAATATTTTTTATATCCCCACCTCTCCATGGGATTGTATATTTGGATAGGGGTGAATTTAAGGACACTTTTTTTGGTGGTGTGTTAAAAAGTGCTTTGAGACTGTGTGATTCTCAAAACCATTTCTAATATTGCGACAATGTTCGGATATCCTAGTCTTTAGATTTCTGGATGTCATACCCACATACTGGAGGCCACAAGGGCACTCCAGTAGATATATGACATTTTTTGTGCAGCATGTGATTTTTTTTTTTTTATCTAGTACACACAAACACTACATCCACTACATCACTGTACACACACTACATCCACTACTCAAACACACTCTACGTTCACTGAACACACTGCATCTGCTACACAAACACACACTCTGCATTCACTGCACAAACAGTATCTAATACACACAAACACTACATCCATTACACACATTCTAATTCACTTCCACTATACACACCACATTCAGTCCTGCATCATTGTCAGCGCACTAGGTAGGGCGTGGGCTGGCCCGGGGGCAGGGAAGGGCGGGGGGCCCAGACCTTGTGCTTTGTCAGGGGCCCCCAAATTTCTGATGGTGGCCCTGGGTTCCAATGTTTCTTTAAGATCTTCTTTAGTCTTATGTTCTCGTGTTTAAAATCCAATATAATAGGTAATATAGCATTCTATTGTTTTTCTGCGCGAACTCTGGGTTTTAGTAAGATGGTTCTCTCCATTTCTTCTATTTTGGTAATCTGCTTATTCAGTTCATCTTCGTCATATTCTTTTTCTATAAAACTCAACTTCATGGTCTCAGCCTGAATTCTATACTGTTCAACTTCTGAACAATTCCTTCTTAATCTCCTAAATTTGTTATTAGGGAATGTTTTTAAGCCAAGATGAATAACGCCCACTTTCTTTGAGGATGAAGCTATTAACGTTAACATCCTAAAAATGAGTTTTGGTTTTCATGGCTCCATTATTAAATTAGATCTCCAAATCTAAAAATTCTACTTTTGAGTTTTGGTTTTCATGGCTCCATTATTAATTTAGATCTCCAAATCTAAAAATTCTACTTTTGATTGGCTGAATGTGGTGTTGAGTTGTACTCCCCAATCATTTGAATTAAGGTGCAAAATGAAATCCTTGAGGGAAGATTCTCCTCCTTTCCAGATGAACAATATATCGTCAATGTATCTTTTATACAAGACGATATTGTTTTGCCATTTTCTGATCCTCCTCAATGAAATTGTCCTCCCAGTGGCCCATGAATAGGTTTGCGAAGCTGGGAACAAATTTGGTCCCCATTGTCGTCCCTTTCCTCTGGATATATAAAGTGCCCTTCTGTCAGAAATAATTATTAGTTAAAA
Organism: Pelobates cultripes; assembly: GCA_933207985.1. Lineage (NCBI taxonomy): Eukaryota > Metazoa > Chordata > Amphibia > Anura > Pelobatidae > Pelobates > Pelobates cultripes. The sequence continues at coordinate 127,185,688 of OW240918.1, read as the reverse complement.
TGAACATAATCGATTAAATAATAAAAGCAATCTGTTCTTATTCCAATACAGCTTCTTTGTTCAGAGCATGACGTATAGCTTCCCTTGCTGTGGTCAATAATAGTATAAAGTGACGTGACATCTGCTGTCACTAATAGATAATGCTCCTGCCATGTGATGTCCTGAAGATACTTGATGGTGCTAGTAGTATCTTTTAAGTGAGATTTCACTTTGGTGACATAAGGTGGGATTGAAAAAAAATCAATGTATTGGGACAAATTGGCAGTTAACGCGTTGATTACCAAAATGATGGGTCTTCCAAGTGGGTTCTGAAGATTCTTGTGGATCTTAGGCAGAAAGTAAATTACCTGTGTGGTTGGGTGTGGAACAAATTTAAATTCTGCCCATCTGATGATGCCCTCTTCTTTTGCTGTGTTCGATGGAGATTCCGAAGAAGAACAGAATAAATCCCAGTATGGTCCACTAAAACAGAGGGACCGCACTAGGAGAGAGCACAGCAAGAAATGGAGAAAAAACAAACAAAAGCTATATAACCCTAACTTTTTTACATCTAAAATTAAAATGGAAAAAAAACAGAAAAGCTATAACAATTATAGTTCTAGGGGAGAGTGGACAGTAAAGACGGTAAATTAAATACCTGCTACATGAATAATTTACTTGTCTATTAGACTCTACTCCTACAAACAAACGGACTCTTCATATATCATTCTATTGAGAATAGAACATAGACCTATGTATAGCATATAGGTACAACATGCCCAACGTAAGAAAGTCTGAAGATGTCTCAATATAGTGTATACACTTAGATCTGTCCCTTGTTACCTCAGCACCACACAAAGCTAGTGCAAACCTGAACCAACAAACCCTAGAGCTATGATGAAATAAACAATGAACTATATAGTGCTCATAGTGCTACCCAAGTGTATACAAAAATTAAAGTGGGAAATAAATGAAGCGCCCAACGCATTGTAACCGCAGGTGGTTCCCTTATTTACCACTATAATGTCTTAAAGCATAGAACTTAGTAGGGCTAACCATACAGATATCTTAGCCATAATTTTATATATAGTTAGTGTAAGAGATCCTCTATTTAACATATATAAATAATTGAGAATACAATATAAAATAAGGATGGTCTTGGAAGCAATAAAATTTTGCCTTTTTGATATTTATTATATAAAAATATAAATATAAAATCCATTATAGCAGAGTTTCTAAGATTAAACTAAATGCTTGCAAATATCATTAATAGGTTAACATACCCTTCTGAACATGTCATCATGTCAGCCTCTCTGTCATTTTAAGATGGAGCAGCGTCTGTCTCAAGTCTCTCCTCTGTGTCTTAACATTTAAAAGTACACCTATTTATACCTTAGGTGTCTCCATTTTAGGGTTACCGTAGTTCATATATGAAAAAGTAACACTTCTTTTACTTTATTCATTTTAGGACCTCCCTTAATTTGGCAAACATACAAGGCCATAACTAAAGAGTGCATACGTCATGGAAATTTTCCTGACTTAGTTCAAGATGGCATCTTAAAGTCTAAATAGCTTATCTGTTGTTTATACTAAGTCGTAAGTGCACAGTCGTGGGAGATTCCCGGATTTGGGGAAGTTCCATTAACTTGGGGTTACCACAGTATATTGTGTACTGCAAGAGTCGTAGTATAGCCTTGAAACTTGTTTATGCATTATTGTTATTGTAATTCGTCTGGGACAAAATGGCGCAAACATATTATGCACTGAGGTTATTGCTTAAAGAAACAGTTATGAAAAACAATATGTTCCATTTCTAACACCTTGTCAGTTTGCAATATCTCTTAAAGACAAAGTACACAGTTTAAGAAATACAACATTTCATTCTAAAACTTGTAATATTTGCATTTGCCCATAACAGCGCGTTTTGGCATGCTCACACACCATTGTCAGGGGCCAAAGATCTTAGGTAGAAAGTAAAACACCGGTGTGGTTAGGTGTGGAACACATTTAAATTCTGCCCCTGTGATGATGCCCTCTTCTTTTGCTGTGTTCAATAGAGATTCCAAGGAAGTCTGCATATTATTTAAGGGGTCTTTCTCTAAGATCTCATATGTGGACCTGTCTCCCAAGAGTTTCTCCGCCTCTTCATTGTAGTACTGAGTAGCCATTATTACCTCCACCTTTGCCGGCAGGTTTGACTGTTATTTCAGTGTTGTTAGATAATTCTTCAGGGGTGTCTCTCTCAGATTGTTATTATTGCATCTCCTTCTTAGTCTGCCTATTTCTGATAGCACTGTCTCCTTAAATAGCTACATGCTTGAGGAGATCTGATTGACTGGAAAAATGGTTGATTGTGACTTAAAGTCACTATGCAAATATTTAGTTGTAGAGGGGAATATTCCCATCTGTGGTAGTTGTTCTTGTTGTGGAAAATGCTTTTTCAGACTCAATTTTCTTATGAATCTTTTAATGTCAATCATACAGTTAAATTGATCTAGTTCTCTGGTTGGGGAAGATTTTAGATCTTTGTTGAGGACTGAGATTTGAGGTCCACATCAGCTAGATTAAATATCCCTTTTGGCTGTACCTCCTGTTCTTTCTTCTTTGTTCTCTTGGTTCTGCCTCCTCTACTTCTTCTATACTTAGCCCTCTTTTTCTTGAATGTTTCCTTGGAGTGACCGGATGGAACCATGCCGTAATTCGTCCTGAAGCTTTCTCTAAAAAAGGCTCCTCTCTGGGTGGTTCATGAATATTACACTTCTTGTGTTAGGTGGTCTTGGTTCAGGATCTTTGCTGTTAGCATTAACAGGTTTTTGAGGTGAGGGTCTCTTATCCTTATTTTCTGATGCTTTAGTATTGTTGTTGGTCCGGGTACTGGACCTACATGAGGAAGATTTTCTCATACTTCCCGTTATGGACCTGTAATCATTTCAGGACTGACATTTGGCACCTTAACACTCTGCATGAAGATTCCGAATGCTTCCCATAGAGATGTATTGAGCTTAATGAGGCAATAGCCATGCATCATAGGCAGTAGCTGCCCAGTACTTTGTTTTGGAGAAGCATTGGGTTGACTGATATCATTGCCATTGATAATCTCGGCCAGTGATGGTAATCTCAGCCAGTAATCTCATGGAGCGGTGGCCATGGAAGAAGATGAATTAAACTTTTTCTTTTTTTTTTTTAACTAAAACTGTTTTTTAATATGAATCAGCACAGTAAACTTGATAATATAAGATAATACGATGTATTGCTTCGGCACACTTCTTGGGTTCCCTCTTTTCACTTAGACATCTGTGCAGCCTTCTGGAACATTCTGTAGCTTAGACGTTTGTATGTATCTTTTAAAGAAAACACAAATAATAGTTCCTTCTTCCTGGATCTCTAGAGTGCCAGTATAATCATGTGTTTTATTAGTAAGTCAATGTATAATTTGATAAATAGAACAGAAAGACAGCTGGTTTGTCATTCATCAAAAAATAAATACAAATAACAAAAATGTATGCGGCTTTTTTAAAGCAGGCGTTTTGTTCTGAAAAGCCTTAAAGTTATTGCATCGTTTGAAATTTAATCCCAAAGCATCTTAAAATCTCAAGGGCATGAAGGGGACCACAGTGTTAAAAACATGTAATTATTTAAACGAAAAGTGCTTTATAATAACATGCTTTAAAATGCAGTTTGAAGAAGTTATTTATAGACAAAATGCACAGTGTAACCTGACGTTTAGGATTATAAATTCAAATACTGTTTGGAATAAAATAGAAAAAAAAACAGAGAATCAACTATAGGTCTGATGATGAAGTTTTAATAAGTTGTTAAATTTTATTTACAGCGCATATTAACGAAACACTCAAAGCACCAAAACCACTACAGCGTGCTGTGGTGGTTATGATACCAAAAGTGCCCAGAACTACCCCTCATTGCAGTTAGTCAAAATATCTTATAACCATTTGGCTTCTTCCCTAGTGTCCACAAGTTTCTTCTACCTGCCTCTTATACAGCCTTCATAGAGAACTGGAGGCATTTAAAATAAAGGTTTACCTTACCTTACCTTGCTTCCGGTGCTAAGATTCATTGTGTACTGTTGGCCTCTCCGCCTCCTGTGATGTCATTGTGGAGGAGCTGCATTCCTAGCTTTCGTCCAATCCAATGCTTCTCCTAGGAGTTCCTTTGGAATATGATGCACATGCACGGTGAGCACCGCAGGTGCAACCAATCAAATGCTTCTCAATGCTTTCCTATAAACTGCATTTGATGATATTAATGTCACATGGGGTTTTACTTGATTGCTGCATAGTAAATGCAGTCACTGTAACAGCCACTAGAGGTGTGTTTAACCATTCTACAAAACAGCAATATTTTATCTTAAAGGGGTTAAAATTACAGAACTATTACACCAAGACCACTTTGTTTTGAAGTAGTCTGGGTGACTGTACTTACTGTTGTTTGTTATTGTTCATACTGACTCTTGACCTGAGCCTACCTCCAGTATGATATATTTGAATCCAGTTTGTTTATTTTCTAAAGTAACAGGTTGATTCCCAATTAATGCATTCCTTTTGTCTACCAATCCAATTTGTTCTTGTGAGGTACGTCCACTGTAAACATCAACAGGTTTACTGCTCAACTGATTCTTTGATTTGATGCATACCTTTGTTCCCTGTACATGTTGTGTCTATTTCCCTCCTCTTTGTCATATTGAAATCATTTTATTTGCCTTAAGCCTTTCACATGGCTCTCCCCTTTGCCCTCCTACTGTAAAAGTTGTACTGTCACGTGAATCTCTCTTCTGATATTTCAGTTTAAAGGGACACTATTGTCACCAGAACAACCACAGCTTATGGTATTTGTTCTGGTGAGTATAATCATTCCCTTCAGGCTTTTTGCAGTAAACACTGTCTTTACAGAGAACATGCAGTGTTTATGTTACAGCCTAGGAATAACTCCACTGGGCACTCCTCAGATGGCTGCTATAGGTGCTTCCAGAGCCAGTGGTGCACAGTGTGCTGCACTGCCAATCTGTGTCTCCAACCTCTGCATGGAGACACTGAACTTTCCTCATATAGAAGCATTGATTCAATGCATCTCTATGAGTAGTTTCTGATTGGCCAGGGCTGTGTTTGGCTTGTGCTGACTCTGCCCCTGATCTGCCTCTTTGACAGTCTCTGCCAATCCTACGTGAAAGCATTGTGATTGGTTTAGAGAATGTATTATTTATTTATATTTTTAAAATATTTTACCAGGAAAGATACATTGAGATTTCTCTAATTTTCAAGCATGTCCTGAGTCCACAAAACATTGCATTGTTACATTACGGTACAATAAAATACAAATACAATACAAACACAAAATACAAAAACAATATTAATACACAATATATACAAAATTTACCATAGAACAGCTAGGAAATATATAATCACCCATCACAGGTGCATTCTGTTTTGAGGTATGTAGAGAGGAATCTCTTAACGGACTCTAGGCTTGGGGAAGATTTTAAAGTGTGCGGTAGGTCATTCCACAGTTGCGGTGCTCTGTATTAGAAGGAGGATTGGGCCGCTTTCTTTTGTATTGAGGTAGACTAAATAAAGTGCTGGTACTGGATCGGAGGTTATAGGAGGTGGGAAAAGCGGAGGAGAGCATTTTGCTCAAGTAGGGTGGGATTTTCCCAGAAAAGCTCTTAAACACAAGGCTGGAAAGATGAAGGGTGCGTCTGGATTCCAGCGATAGCCAGTTTAGTTCTTTTACCATGTCACAATGGTGGGTCCTGTAATTACATTGTAGCACAAATCGGCAGAACGAGTTATACAATGTATTGAGTTTATTAATGTGAGAATCATTTCTGTGATGTCAGGCAAGCAGGCAGGAATGATTTTATTACGTTTAGGGAGGCAAGGAGAGGCCAAGGGGAGTAGATGGTGGTTTTAACACTATACGTCAAGAATACATGTTTGTGTTCCTGACTCTAGTGTTCCTTTAAAACATTAATGCAAACATATTAACATTATTTTCATCTGTCCAAACTACAGTAAGTTTAGCTGTTATATCATTTGAAGATTTGTCTCCCAGAGCGGAGGCAGACATTTTTTTTTTATTGTATTACAATTTCAAACTCTTAGTGGTAATTTGTAGAGCAGCTTCCTTAAGCAGTTTACGATAGTTCGTTAAACTCTTTGATGATGCTCCAAGGTTAGGTTCTCTGGAAAATGGTCCACACAAGGTATAGACAGTTTTTTTAATGTTTTATAGTGCAATACAATGAAGCATATACTATTTCTGTCAGCCATTTTAAGGTCAGTTGACTGTTTTACAAAAAGTGTCAACTCTGTATTTTGTGAAAGTAATAATCTAATAGTTAAGGGGGTTTTCCAAAGTAGGGAAAGAAAATAACAAGAGAACACATCTAGCAAAATGTTAGTTTTCATCCTATTGGTAGATAACTTTATGTTTTTAATGTCGGCAGCTAAATTATAATAGAAAACAGATAAACAAATGTTTTAAAAATAAATGTGATTATACACGAGAAGCTTTTACTTGCATCAATTATGGAATTATGGAACGGGTCACGTCCAAGGATAAAAAGGGAAACATTCTCTTGTCTGCAGCTTGATGAATATATTGCTTTACCCCGAGAAAGTATGCGGTGCGGTAAAATTCCCATTGGATAAATTTAATATGCAATACTGAGTTCAAACTGTCCTGATGATTTATGTCACTTGACGCGGCTAAGTGTGCAAGCAAAGGTTCTCTGAAAGATCAGAAAGAGTATAAAATATATAGAATGTTACTCTGAATCTGAGTTTTATGTTTTCTAATATTTTTTTTTTAATTCAATCATTTATTGTTTAACTTATTGGTAAAACTGCACTGAATTTTATTAATCCACAAGTAAATTAAAAAAAAAAATAAAAAACAACATTCCATCTTATTGATTACTATAGTTGTCTTGTTACCAGACCAGTTGATCACTGCTCATTTTATTCAACTAGTTTTTATTTGTTTTTGTTTTGGTGGTGGAGGGAGAGTTGTCTTGTTTTCTTTTTTTTTCTTTTTTTTGTTATCCGCAGTCTCTTGTGCTGTTTCCATGTTAGACTACTAGCTTATATATATTAAGACCTCCTGTGTGAGTGTTCTCATGTTGAGTAAGTTTGCATATCATGGTTACACCATTACCAATTAAATTGTGCTCTTAAAGGGACACTATGGTCACCAAAACAACTACTGTTCTGGTGAGTATAATAGCTCCCTTTCAGGCATTTTCATACGAACACTGCATTTTCAGAGTCCCTAGGCTCCACTCCTTAGATGGCTACTGGAGGGGCTTCCTAGCTCAGGGCTGCACAGTAAGCAGTCCTGCCGTTCTTCGTCCCCACATTCTGCGTGGAGATGCTGAATTTTCATCAAAGAGATGCATTGATTCAAAGCATCTCTATGAGGTGATCCTGATTGGCCAAAATGGCATTTGTCCCTGCCCCGTGCGAATTTTAGCCAATAGGGAAAGCATTGGATTGGCTAAAAATTGGCCATGTTGATGACGTCACAAAGGGGGCGGACACATGCGGCACTGGAAATAAGGTGAGTTTTAAACATTTATAAGGGGGCAAGCCACCTAAATGGTGGGTTTAGCACTATTTGGTCAGGAATACATGTTTGTGTTCCTGACCCTATAGTGAGCCTTTAAATAATGTTTAAATGAAATGGCACCTTGTTTAAGCGAATATACAAGCCTGTGTGTTGGGTTTCTTAATTCTTTCTGAATTATATTGATCAAGTAACATCTCCAGCCAACTACCAATCCAATTTGTTCTTGTGAGGTCCGTCCTCTGCAAACATTGACAGTTTTACTGGTTTACTATGAAACCAATTTAGGCAATACTGCCTGGTACTAACTGACCATTACAGATTTCCTGTAATTTTTACAAGATAGTCCTGTTTTTAATGGCTAGGTTTAGCCATGTTCACATATTTTCTTCCTCATTCACAATATTTGTCTTAAGCCTGAATTTAATATAATTGTGCTCTTGTCATTTATCTGTCATTGGCATAAGAAATATGTGCATATTTTTATTTATTTTTACTTTTACTGTTATTTTGAATGTAAATATGGTTGTCGATTTTTATTTATTTTTGTTTTTCGCAGGTATTTGGGATGAGTAAAAGTGATCACGATTCCATCCTTCAGCGTGTCAAGGAATCAAAGGTAGTATAAATAATACAGAGTCCAAATATTGCGCTCCTTTTAATTCCAATTAACAATGCATGACAGAGACTTCTGGGAATTGTAGTCTGCTAACAACTGGAAATACAAGGCTGGACATCCCTGAGTTATTTGTTTAGGTGTACAAAGCAGTTTACATGTAAAGTATATTTATTATGAAACAGGAAGGGATAAATTATATGTTGCTATTCTGAGAGCAATTGTAATATAACACTGAGCCTGGGTTTCTATTTAAAGAGACATAAGCACCAAACAACTTTAGCTTAATGAGGCAGTTTTGGTGTATAAATCATGCCCATGCAGTCTCACTGCTCAATTTTCTGCTGTTTATGAGTTAAATCACTTTGTTTATGCAGTCCTAGTCACACCTCCTGCATGTGACTTACACAGTCTCCCTACTACACATTTTCTCTAAAGAGAGACTTAATTTGTAAACGTCCTTTATAGCACAGTGTGTTTAATTTAGAATTTATTATTTCCTGCTCTGTTAAAAGCCTGCAAGAGCCTGCAGAGCCTCCAGTGTGTGACCAAAGTTCAATTAACAGAGCAGGAGATAAAAACTTTTAAAGTAAACACACTGTGCTTATCTGATTGAAAAATGAAAATGAAACAATTTTTGATGTTGGCTGTGTTCCAGGGACGAGTGGATAGGTCTTTATAAACTGAAACAAACGTGATTTAACTCCCAAATGGCAGAGAATTGAGCAGTGAGACTGCCGGGGCATGAGCTATACACCGTCACTGCTTGATTAAGCTGAAGTTGTTTTGTTGCTTAGAGTATCTCTTGATAGAATTTATGCAGCTCTAATCGAGCTAGAGCATCTGTCAATACATTTCCTGCAAATTGTCAATCATAATACTTAGGTTTGCTGATCGTAGCGAGAATTACACAGAACCAAGGTAAGGTAAGGTGCATCCAGGAAAAAAAGTTTGACAAGATTTTATTCCTCAAAAATTCCTGAAATTAAAATAAAGTACTGTGAGCCCTCATTGTGCTGTTACATTCTTAGAACACACTTTCATATTGTTATAGACTATTTAGTATTTTTTCTCAGAGTTTCAGATGGCTATTGATATTGGTTGCTTTTACCTTGTCTTTCATACTTCACCCCCCACTAACATGCTGTATGTGCTTCTGAAGGGAGGGCTGATGGACTTCACCCCCGATAACACATCCCCTCTTCTTTTCCTATCTCTCTGTCTACCTGACCCATTTTTAAAAACATGTTTCAGTGATTTTATGGCTCATAGAGACCTTGATTTAATTAGTTTGAATTTGCATCAGAAATTATTCCATTCCGTTTCAATTCTTTTCATATGATTTATCTATAAAGTCCATAGGAATTTTTGTAGATAAATTATTTTAAAAGATATTTTCCAACAGAATGGAATCGTAACAGGAACAGATTTGACAGGTCCCCAGCTAGCAATCCAGATCTGTCCTGCTGCACTGTCTGTCCTAGCAGCCCCAGGGACCATCACTTTTTCAAGACAGGTATTGACCCTCTCTGATCTCCTTCTAGGCAGTTATTGATCTCTCTGCCTGTCCTCCTCTTTCAAGTAGGTATCAGCCCCTCTGCCTGTGCTGCCTACAAATATGGCCTTTACAAAGGTGCTTGCACTTCATAGGTCTAGCTTTTGCCTCCGTCTTTAAAAAGACACATTTTAGCTCTGAGGTTAGTGCTTTACTTAAAGGTCCTCAGTAGTAGGGAAAGCAGGACATAATACTCTGCTACTGGAATCGCTTAAAAGACCACTCATGAGACACAGTTCCTAATCCAACTACCTTAATTCTTTATTTCCACCCAGGTCCAACTATTATCAACATTACATTTAACTTATGGATAACACGCTCAATATAATACATAAAACATAATCATATGGGGAATCATGCAGGCAACCACATAAAATCTAACTCTGCAAAGGAGGGGCAGTTAGGGGGATATAGACAATAAAAATTCCGACTTTCTGTGTGCATTACCATCATATGCAAATATATGCAAATGAAAGATTCCAGGAGGGAGATTCCGTTACAGGAATAGTTTCTGATGCCTGATTCAGATGAATTAAATTGAGGCCAGCATAAGAATGCATGGGCTATCACACAAGGCACTATATATTGGAACAGCATTAACAGAGGTCTGGGCAGGAAAAAAAGCATGACCCTTTTTTGCTTTTCATGCTGTGTAATCAATGTAATGAGCATATTACAGACCATGAACGGAGGCTCAAACAACCACTATTGAAGTCTATTAAGGGTGTAGTAAAGCCATGTGTTGAACAGGCATGCGGAATCCACAATAAGGACAGCCAGCCCTACAGACCAAGGTTCAGACTGGTCAGATTGCCTCATATGCCACATTCAATGCAAAGGGGCGCTGTGAGTACTCACCACTCTACTTCCCCCAAAATACTAGTGATTCTCCTGGAAGAATGTGGTCAATCATAAAAATGTGGATCCTAGTTATTCCCTGCAACCAGGAAGGTTAAAAAAACAGTAAAAATATTTCTTGTATAGTCTGAGAATTGTGTTTATTTTTTACATGTAGTGTCACTTGCAACTACCAAACCCTAGTCTTCAATGGGATACTATAAATAATCCAATAATACACATTTCATAACCTTTCTGTTCTTTTTGTAAAAGAAAAAGAAAATAAAAATGTAGTGAACAACAACAAAGAGACCGACATACCTCTGTGGGGTTCACGTACCACAGGGAAAGACTAAAATAGCAGATGAAAGATGAACCCTGTCTTGCCATCCTTGATGAATTATTTACTTCGGCCCCTGCAGATGGTAAGATATAAGGAGATGTATTTAGCAGATGAGGGGTGGAGGTTAAAAAAGGAAACACAAGGAGCAGCCGTTAAAAGGGTTCAAAGCTGTATATAAAGATAATTGAATTCTTTTAGCCTCGCAACAAGCAAGTAATTAAAGTGTAAGTATTTTCAGGTGACTAAAAAAAACAAGATGCTGATCTTGAATTGTAAATTGAGAGGTATGATAGTAGTGTATGTCGTACATGGGTATAATGTAAGTGGGCACTGATGTGAAAGCTTTAAGGATCCCGGTAAAAGCTTAGAGAGAGCAATTAGACTTCTTGAGGATGAGTGATTAGTAGCTTTCATTCCTTAGCAATGTTACATCGAACAGGCACATTTTTAGATGATGATAGATTATTTGTCTGAAAAGAAATACAAGGAGAATTCGACTTGATAAACACTCGTTAGGGTGATATAGTTCACATTCACTGCTTTTTTTCCACAAACATCTTTTACAATCACAGGCAAAACATTATCTTTTTCTTGTATATGCCGCTATTGTATTCAAGGGAATATATCATTTTATATTGTGTTGCGTACCTATAGCTATATTGCGTAGTCTAGTGTTATTGCAAATGTTTTATTCTTTATATTTTCTCATCATATGGTTTACCCAGAAGTCCTAGCATACTTCATAAATGCAGGCCTGTCCTTTGTCTGACTACAGAACAATGTCAAGGCTATGCTATATGACAAAGTTAACCAATTTTATATAATGACAAAAAAACGATTCAACTCCTGTGAAAATAGAGACGCTAGTGTGCAATGTATATTGTTTGCATGGTTTACAAATAAAACATATGTACATCATATCTGAAAAATCCGTGATTCTCTGGTTTTGATAAGAGAAAGAAAAAACACAATTTTCCTATTTTTTTTTCCATCCATTTAAGCTGTCGTCACGTCAGCCTTGAAATGATAGGAAATGTCCCTTCTTCACTTCTTGACAAGGATTTTTTGCTAATCCATGGATCAATTTAATTGGATGCATATAGTTTAATTTAATAGAGTGTACTCGTATGTTTTTTGACAGCTTTGTTTTGTTTATCAGGTTTTCTCTCAAAGACAACCCTATCGGTTGAAAATCCCTACTTTCCAAAATAATTACTGGGTTTTCCTTAGACGTAGTTTCCTTAGAAGTGAATTTTCCATAATGTGTATTTTTTGTAGGACAATCTACAAGTACAGTCATTATGACTTAGTGGTAGCAGAGCCCATCGGCACTCGAGGCTGGACTGGGAAATAATTCCATAGCAGGCCACTCCTTGCCTGACCTGTGGAAGCGCTAACAGGTCTGAGCTTAGGGTACAATTGTTAGTAGGTGACCCAATGTCTGAATAAGTGCAAGAATTTGCATGGGTTTTACTCAATCTTTTTCAATGATTGGTAACTGAAAGAATGATGGTAAAGGGTAATTGATGGAAGACTTGAATATAGTTGCTTACAGTTGCACGTTTTTAAGTTGCTCAATGTTCAGCCATTTCCCAAAACACAAACCAGTAGTTTCCCAGCTTCTCTGCTTCACATGTGAAATGCTTGATAAGATACAATACTGCTAATCTCTGCTAGAAGTGGCTATATCGGTATGAGGGATTTGGAAATGACAGGAATAAAGGGGACTATAGAAAATGAAATTGCACAATATCTCATCCTCACTAACCTTTATCTCTGGACTTGTAAAATCAGCAGGCAGTGTGCCAGGGTTAATCTCGTCGCAAGACCTAATGAAAAGGTCCTGAAAAGTGCCTTTTTCTCTGAGGGTTTTTATCTGCAAACACGAGGGTTCCGTAAGATAACCGCAATAATATGGGTCTTCCAATAAACACTGATATACAGATGACTATCTGGAGAATTACCATAGTATAACCCTGTCCTATTGCACGTAGCATTTCATAATAACATAATTCTTACAATGTTGCTATTTCAGTTTAAAATGTGTGCAACATTGGTTTTCAGTTAACTCTACTACACATGTGCATTCATATTCTTAAGAATATCAAAATGTACCACCTGATAACGGCATACTCAATACACCCTGCACACCTTCACACACACGATAGCCTGAACGTCAAGGCAGGCAATCATAATGAACGCCATCACTACACGCACACTGACACATCACTCAAAGCCACAGACATCGCACGCAAACACCTCAAACAGCGACTGGCGCCTAGTGGACATGCCCCACTGCAAGACGGACGGCTCTAACAAAGGACAGGGACAATGCAAACATCGCCCAAACACATTACGCAACGACTAACGGGCACAACATAAGGGATCGTGGCGCGACTCCCCACCCACACAGAGGGAACACTCCTTCAACACTAGATTACCCATGAAAGGCAGGGAATACACACAGACTACGAGAAACGAACTTGGAAGACACCGGCGCTTTCAACCCCCAACAACAAGCAAAATAGCACATCATTGACACTTATGATACTCGCTCACAGCAGATGCCGAAGCGGGAGGGAGGTAACCCCCTCATCCCTACCCCCCCTCCCCCCTCTCCCCTCCTACCCTACCCACCCCCTTATACCCGACCCCCTAGAACAACACATTACCCATCACTACCAATAAGGCAGCGATAGACACTCATGGTAACGCTGACTACCTCAGACTGAGACATTACACTGGGAGGTTCCGAGGGTAACTTATAACAATCACGAGAGGGGACAAATACCAATTACCAAAGCTGACCTATAGCTCATAACCGCCCCGTACACGTGAAGGAAGGGTACGGAAAGGTGTCCCCTAGATACTTAAGCATACCTCGACACACAACATACAGTCTGTTTATGTACTTAAACTACCTTATTCACTGTAACTAAAAACGTACGGTTTAAGAATTGTACCCAAATGGCTCCTGTCACATGTTATATTTCATTATCATTATTTGCATGGAGGCCTGCGTGCCTCACTTTCCCCTTGTCTTATTTCAATAAAACAGATTTACAAAAAAAAGAATATCAAAATGACTTCTGATTTAATAAATAAAAAAAAAAAAAGAATACAAAGCCAATATAATGTCAGAATGGCCAACGTCATCACCTCAAGCAGCCATTGCCTTGCTGTTTAGAAGATATACCTCCAGGCAAGGTATGGGAAACAGGGTATGGTGGAGATATAGAACTGTTCATATCACTCCTATGCCAACACTCACCATGGTGTGAGTGGGGACACATCTGCTTAACAGTGAGCAGTGGCTACTAGCTGTGATTAAAAAAAAACAAAAAAAAAACTTGCTGCACAGTCACAAGCAACATACACCTCCCTTCCATGCCCCAATTTAAGGTAATGAGGGTTTGTACAGATCAGTTTCTACTCCGGTGCCCCATGGTTGGGCAAATATACAAAAATATATATTATTACCAGAGAGGGACATAGAAACATAGAATGTGACGGCAAATAAGAACCATTTGGCCCATCTAGTCTGCCCAATTTTCTAAATACTTTCATTAGTCCCTGGCCTTATCTTATAGTTAGGATAGCCTTATGTCTATCCCACTCCTCGCCCCCAGTCCTTACTAATAAGTGAAGGGGATGTGGTTGCTCTAATTGTAATACTGGGAAGAGACCTAGTGTTATACCCTGTCCCACCTATAGGCAAAGTGTCAAGGCTCTAAATAAATGTTTAAAAGGGGGTGGAAAAAGGCTCCTAGTCACTCACTTGCCAAATTGTCTACCTACTCCCCCTCACCCAAATACTAGAGAGGTGGCTAGCTGCTTGGTGACCCCCTAGTCACCTGGGTGGGGACAGATTAGTTTGATATATTTTTAATTCTTTCATTATTTATTTAGAGCCCCCACCAGCCACCCAATTCTCCCTTTTGATATTATAACTAGTCTCCATCCATAGGTGGGGCCTTGGGGGAGATACAAACCCCCTCAATCTGACACCCACAGGTTTAGTAATAAGTAGCCCCCACCCGTGGTCAGAGGCAGTGGTGTATCCTGGTTTTGTGCTGCCCTAGGCATTACAAAAGTCAGGCACGTCCCTTCCCCCCGCGCCACCCCCTCCCTCCCCCCCGCCTACTAAATACACACATACACATTCACTGACAGACACGCATACACTACCTAACAGACATACACACTCACTAACAGACACACACAGTCACTAGCAGACACACACAAACTCTCTATTTACTGAATAATCTCATGAATAAGCCAAGTAAAGATAAAATATTTAAATACATTTTATTTTTTTCCTAAAATAATAATTTTGCACATATAATGCAAGACAAAAAAAATGGTACAATAAAGAAATTTAAAAACTATGATCTAGTATATAAACAGTATGTTGTATAGTATTTTTTTTTTCAAGAGAGTGCTTTATGATATCTCTTTTCCCGCAGGCGCCCATCTATGCTTTAAAAGTCACCGTTGTGCAGGCCAGAAACCTACTTGCAAAAGATGCCAATGGTGAGTTGATCAATTTAAAACAGTACAAAGACAGAGTGGTTTAAAAGATACAGTTCCCTCGTGGCAGTCTTATCTCGCCAAAACTCCTGCAGCTTACATTGCAAAGAAATATGAACTGAAAACAAAAAATCTTCAGAATGTTGTGACATTGCTGTAAAACAACTGCATATATATGTTACTTCATAAACGTATGCATTATTTTGAAATAGAAGACTACCTGAAAAAGTAAAAAAACTGTTAATTGTATGGTATAGCTTGGAGGAAAGACGAGACAGGGGGGATATGATAGAAACATTTAAATACATAAAGAGAATCAACACAGTAAAGGAGGAGACCATATTTAAAAGAAGAAAAACTACCACAACAAGAGGACATAGTCTTAAATTAGAGGGGCAAGGGTTTAAAAATAATATCAGAAATATATATTGTATGCCAAGTGTAAGGGGGTTCTAGTGGATATTTTGTGTGCTGTGCCTTTTGAGGGCCACACAGGGAGCTGGTCATATTAGCTGGGGATAATGTAATTAAGTGCCTAGATAGAGTGGGGCCGGGAGGGACAGAGGAAGAGTGACGTGTCCTCAGCGACAGCAGTAAGGCTTCGGAGACTGGGTTTGAGGCACTCCATGATTCCTGATAGCAGCTAGAAAGCTAATCAAGTGAATCTGGCGCTGAAGTCTCCGAGGACTGGTAGGCCTCGGGGGCGCGCCTGTGATGTAAGGTCGGCCACTGTTTTGAGGTATTGTTTTAAACACGGCGTCTGTCTGGGTTTGCGAGCATCTGTGTGTTTCGTGGGACCCTGGGACTTGGAATTTTTCCCCATGCTGTGCTACCTGTGCAGGATAAAGGCACTGGATGGCTGGCTATCAGTGTGAGCTCCTAAATCAAGCGTCCATTTTACTTGGTGGCTAAAACTGCCCCCCCCCCAAAAAAAAAATCTAAATATTATTTGTGTCTTTCAAAAAAAATGTTATAGAGTAAGGAAAAGATCAGTTTGAAGTTCTGTTTTATGTGCTTACTGAAAAGATCTGACTCTTTTATATGATCCAGCTGACATTCTGTTTGTGTGTTGTGAAAGGAGAGAGAGCAATGGCACCAATGGAATATCTCACTGTTGCTAGGCGTTTGGAGGAAGTTTTATATTTCTCTATAGAACAGAACACGCTAATCTTGTTATAGTCTGAAGGTCTGTCCCTAAATCATCAGGAAAATATATCAATTTCAAAGCCTGTAGTTAAGCATTTACCTGCTTGTTTTCTGGATTCAACGTGTTTTGTAAACCCTGAGAAGGTGTTTAGTTGCTCCATGTGCTTATTTGAGAACACTTAGCTTCGATCACCACACCTGTCTCTTCTATTTAAAGACCTAGCCATGTTTTAACCATGATTGCCCAACCAAGCTTTCTCTACTAGATCAACTTTTACAGATAAATCTGTAATTCTACCTCTATTCATTATCTCACTGAATTAATTTCTTCTGTTCAAAATTGGGATGAGTCAGACGTTTTTGGTGCGTAATGGGATTTATTCAGTAAACGGTATATTTAAACAGTCATTAATCAGTATATTGTGATGATATATTGTGATGATATGAAAACAAAATCAAGTACAGATTAGTACAGATGGGAAAATTCTTGTGGTTATCCTGTGATAATGCCCTGAATTCTACCTTCTAGTAGGGGCTTCGGTACAGCACAGATGCCTAATTATAGTTAGGCAGCTGTACTAGTTATGTGCATTCATTATGCCCACATATAGATTATAATTTTACATTGTAGAGGACTTTTTTGGGAATCCATATTCCCCAAAAAAATGTCTATAGATTCATAACAAATACGTTGAGCAGGGTTTTTGCCCATTTTATAGATTTATTTTTGTTGTAACTACTATGTTTCAAAATGATATTTTTGCTGCTGTGTTAATATTTTACAGTATAGCTGACAAGGTACAGTGTATAAAAAGCATGTTATTCAGCATTTTTCTTTCTGAAATAGCTTAATAAATAAATTACTACAACTATGTAAATGTACATGATTAAAATTTTTAGGTCTTCCTAATCTATACACAAAATTGTGGCTATATTGTAAGAGTATATCAATTCTCAAATAGTTGTTACTCTGATCTGTAAACTAAGCAGAATTAAGCAAGGTAACTTGAGGCACCTTAAGCCTTAATATGCGTCTAAGCTCTCCAAGTTTTAAGTGTGGCCTTTTGACTTAAACAAATTCGATAATCAGTGGAAATTCTTACCCAGTATCTAGCGATTAAACTTCTCCTGTGCAAACTGAATCACCAAATCAGACCATTATTGTATTCTAATGCTTCACATCAAATTATAAATATTTAAGAGCTCTTATTTTGATATGTGCCTTTGTGGCACTTAACATTCAGAAAGTATTCAGACCATGCCTCTTTTTTAAAAACATTTTTTATGTTGCAGCCCTTTGCTACAATTATTTAATACACTTCACTCAATACCCAATAATGACAAAGCAAAACACAGATTTTTGACACCCGTGCAAATATATCAACCAGAAAATATATATTTTGACAAATTCTTTCAGACCTTCTACTTGGTTGAATCACCTTTGGCAGCAATTACAGCCTCAAGTCTTCAAAGGTATGATGTCACAAGCTTTGCACACCTGGATTTTGGTAGTTTCTGCCATTGATCTCTACAGACCATCTCAAACTCTGTCATGTTATTTGGAGACCGTTGTGGACACTTATTTTCAGGTCTTTCCTGAGCTGCCTGATTGGGTTCTAGTTCGGGCTCTGGCTGGGCCACTGTAGGACATCTACTGAGTTATCCTCAAGCCACTCTTGTCAGGCGTTGTCTTGGCTGCGTGCTTAGGATCATTGTCCTGTTGGAAGATTAACCTTCAGCCCAGTCTCAGGTCCTAAGCAATCTGTACCAGGTTTTTATTAAGGGTATATATGTATGATGCATTCCCTCCACTCTGATAAGTCTTCCAGTCCGTGCAGCTGAAAACCAATCCAACGCATGATGACCATTACCATGCTTCACCGTGGGGATGATATTGTGTAGGTTATGAGCAGACTCACAGTCTGAGAGACATTTATGTTCATTTGTGCAATTTCCAAGAGGGATTTCATGTGTTTTGCAGTGAGGAGAGGCTTCCATCTGACCAATTTACCAGACCAGTAGAATGCTGTAATGATGGTTGTCATTCTGCAAGTTTCCTCCATCTTCACACATGATCTGTGGCCATAAGGTTCTAGGGAAACAGGTGTCCTGGCCGGTCTCTGTTCGTGGGTTCCTGTGCGAACACCATGCAAGGGATTTTCTTAATTTCAGGGTACGAATGCTCCCCTGTTCGGTAGTTTATGTCTCCCGAACATCGTTCGTATAGTTGGTCAGGAAGTAGAACCAGCAGCGGTCTAATCTTTACCAGGGTTCATGTGAGTGCCTAGCCGAAAAGAGTTCCAGGCACTCGACGACCAAGTGCCGCTACCCACGTTTGGGAGAGAAAATGGCGGCTATTCTTTTGTCAACCATGTGCATTCGTTTGTACGAAATGGTGGCCACCCAGGGGGAAGCATTCATTAATTATTTCCCTTGCGGTTTCGCACTTAAGTTGGTGAGGTGAACGTTTTAATGGGGTGCAGGGGTGGTCCTCATTCAGGAAATGAATGGAGGAGGTTCATATACAATAACTCCTGAACGGAAAAGGGGAAAAACATGCGAAAATGGGCAAAACAGATAGGCACACTTCTCAACCGATTTTTCAGTAAGGCTAGGCAGTCCGTGCTAGAAATAGTCATGTCTGTTTCAACTTTCTTCCATTTGAGAAGTGTGGAGACCACTGTGCTCTTGGGAAACTTTGATGCAGTTTTGTAGCCTATCCCATACCTGTGCATCTACACAATCCTGTACCTGACTTCTGCAGACAGTCCCTTTGACCTCATTGCTTGGTTTATGACCTTATGTTGATAGGTGTGTGCCTTTCCAAGCCATGTCCACTCAGTTGCATTTTACACAGGGTGGCTACAATCTAAGTGTAGAAACTTCTCACAAATTCCCCAGAGAAATGGGATGCATCTGAGCTATAGTTCAACTGTCATAGTAGAGGGTCAGAAAACCTATGTGAATATGATATAATAGATTTCTCTTTTTAATAAATTTGCAAAGTGTTAAAAAAACAGATGTTTTGCTTTGTCATTATGGGGCATTGCATGTAGATTGATGTGAAAAATAAAATAATTTTAAAATGTTTACATAGGGCTGCAACATAAAATAAAATTTGAAAAAATAAAGGATCTGCATACTTTCTGAATGCATTGTATATTTTTTTTAAATCTAAAGCAATAACTTATTCCTGCACACACAAAAGTTAACGGTACTGAATACTTAAATACACAACCTAGAGTTTGTAAATTTATATACAAGAAATCATGCACTAATTAAAATGCAAACACTACAAGGTAGACCACCTGGTATGTTTGAAAAAGAACATGAATCAATTCAACTATTTTTAGTTTTCTTTAATTTATTATGTACAAAAATGGCCTAGTTATTGCATCAAGGTAAAAAAGAGAATCTTGCGTCAGACTTGCTTAGGTTTTAATTGTAAGCTTCTTGTCGAAGTCAGATGTTCTAACTTTGATTTTTGTGTGTGCCTAAATTTAATGTATACAGGCTTTTTACAGAAAAAAAAAAGCGACAGTATATAATAATTTTTTTGTCAGTAGGCGGTGAAGTTCTCACTATCCATCTAAACTAATTCCAACACTGCTGTGTGTGACAACCCTGCCCGTCATCCTTAATTCCACTGCTATAAGGAAATTTTATTTTATATCTTTACATCCACCACTTTTAGAGTCAGATAATCCCCCTAAACTTCAAACCGAGTTTACGGCAAATGGGCATCTTTTTTAAAAATATGTTTCTCTGTAGAAAGACTGAGAGTAAAGGCTCACGTCTGGATTTTCTCATTTCTGTTTACGACAATTTCACTTGGTTCTGCAGGTAAAATGTGCCAACTGACAGCTGTAGATCATGCACATATGATCATGCACAGTGAATGAGACTTTTTATATGTATGTGTAGATATATATATATATATATATATATATATATACATACATACATATATATACACATATACATACATACAGGGAGTGCAGAATTATTAGGCAAATCAGTATTTTGACCACATCATCCTCTTTATGCATGTTGTCTTACTCCAAGCTGTATAGGCTCGAAAGCCTACTACCAATTAAGCATATTAGGTGATGTGCATCTCTGTAATGAGAAGGGGTGTGGTCTAATGACATCAACACCCTATATCAGGTGTGCATAATTATTAGGCAACTTCCTTTCCTTTGGCAAAATGGGTCAAAAGAAGGACTTGACAGGCTCAGAAAAGTCAAAATAGTGAGATATCTTGCAGAGGGATGCAGCACTCTTAAAATTGCAAAGCTTCTGAAGCGTGATCATCGAACAATCAAGCGTTTCATTCAAAATAGTCAACAGGGTCGCAAGAAGCGTGTGGAAAAACCAAGGCGCAAAATAACTGCCCATGAACTGAGAAAAGTCAAGCGTGCAGCTGCCACGATGCCACTTGCCACCAGTTTGGCCATATTTCAGAGCTGCAACATCACTGGAGTGCCCAAAAGCACAAGGTGTGCAATACTCAGAGACATGGCCAAGGTAAGAAAGGCTGAAAGACGACCACCACTGAACAAGACACACAAGCTGAAACGTCAAGACTGGGCCAAGAAATATCTCAAGACTGATTTTTCTAAGGTTTTATGGACTGATGAAATGAGAGTGAGTCTTGATGGGCCAGATGGATGGGCCCGTGGCTGGATTGGTAAAGGGCAGAGAGCTCCAGTCCGACTCAGACGCCAGCAAGGTGGAGGTGGAGTACTGGTTTGGGCTGGTATCATCAAAGATGAGCTTGTGGGGCCTTTTCGGGTTGAGGATGGAGTCAAGCTCAACTCCCAGTCCTACTGCCAGTTCCTGGAAGAAACCTTCTTCAAGCAGTGGTACAGGAAGAAGTCTGCATCCTTCAAGAAAAACATGATTTTCATGCAGGACAATGCTCCATCACACGCGTCCAAGTACTCCACAGCGTGGCTGGCAAGAAAGGGTATAAAAGAAGAAAATCTAATGACATGGCCTCCTTGTTCACCTGATCTGAACCCCATTGAGAACCTGTGGTCCATCATCAAATGTGAGATTTACAAGGAGGGAAAACAGTACACCTCTCTGAACAGTGTCTGGGAGGCTGTGGTTGCTGCTGCACGCAATGTTGATGGTGAACAGATCAAAACACTGACAGAATCCATGGATGGCAGGCTTTTGAGTGTCCTTGCAAAGAAAGGTGGCTATATTGGTCAC
This sequence comes from Pelobates cultripes, assembly GCA_933207985.1. Taxonomy (NCBI): domain Eukaryota; kingdom Metazoa; phylum Chordata; class Amphibia; order Anura; family Pelobatidae; genus Pelobates; species Pelobates cultripes. The sequence continues at coordinate 127,163,884 of OW240918.1, read as the reverse complement.
TGATTTGTTTTTGTTTTGTTTTTGAATGTCAGAAATGTATATTTGTGAATGTTGAGATGTTATATTGGTTTCACTGGTAATAATAAATAATTGAAATGGGTATATATTTGTTTTTTGTTAAGTTGCCTAATAATTATGCACAGTAATAGTCACCTGCACACACAGATATCCCCCTAACATAGCTATAACTAAAAACAAACTAAAAACTACTTCCAAAAATATTCAGCTTTGATATTAATGAGTTTTTTGGATTCATTGAGAACATGCTTCCTGTTCAATAATAAAATTAATCCTCAAAAATACAACTTGCCTAATAATTCTGCACTCCCTGTATATACATATACACACACATATAACAAACCTGGCACATAGATTAAAATGGGGGATATTAATATTACCGGGGGGGACCTAATGTCCCACCTGGTCCCCACCCATGAGCGGCGGGTGGGGACCCTAAATAAATAAATAATGGGGGGGAATCTAACGTGAGTGGCGGGTGAGGACCAAAAATAAATAATGGTGGGACCTAATGTCCCCCCAAGGTACCCACCCATGAGTGGTGAGTTGGGACCCTAATTAATTAAAGGGGGACCTAATGCCCCCCATGGTCCCCACCCACTGGCTGTGGGTGTTGACCCTAAATAAATAAGTAATGGGGGGGACCTAATGTAATGTATTTAAGACAACCAATCACAGTGCTCTGACAGGTAAATGAAGAGACTGACATATAAGTCTCTACAGTTACCTGTCATAGCACTCTGATTGGTTGGCTTGAAAGCCAACCAATTAGAGTGCTCTGTGTCATTTTACACAGCGTGGGAAAGTTCTTTGGAATTTTCCCATGCTGTGTAATTTGACTCATAATCCTCTAATTGGATGCTTTCAATTTGAAACGCTGGTATTAGTACTTTTAAATTTGTTTAGGCGACCTGACCCTACGACCTGCGGGAGGATTTAACCTCCCTTTTATCAATATGGGGGTCAAAGTGACCCCCATACTGATTTATATTTAATGTTAAATCACAGTGATCAGCCACTGGCTGCTCGCTGTTTAGGCATGCCGCGAGTAGGATTTAAGCTCCCTTTTATTATAATGGGGGTCATAGTCGCCCCATAGGTTTTAATGCAGCGGTGGGGTAGGAATAGTTATTTATTACAAGGAGGGTGCTGGTAGCATTGCCGGCTCCCTCCTTGCTTTTATTTTTTTGCACATGTGCAGTGCTATTTTTGTCCTAATGGACAAAAACAAATAATTTTTTAACGAAATTCATTCGAAAACTAAAGGTTTGTGGACGAAATTTGGGATTGACGAATGAAATTTTAATTTAGTACGATATCATTTATACAGAAAATTTCACTTGTGCAAATGTCTACAAAATAAGCTTATAAGATTATATAATATCAAAAGATATTCATTTGGTGTGAGCTACAAGATCTCCTCTTGAGGCTCAGTGGGATGTTCTGCCATTTTGCTCTGCTACTGAATTAGTTAGCTACAGATGGGAGCCTCTGGTTGCCCTCATAGTATTCTATCACAACCAACTGTATAATCCTTTTCTTTTTTGGGATAGGTTTCAGTGATCCATATTGTATGCTTGGAATTATGATTATGCAAAGTGCAAAGGAAACAGAAGAAAAGAAAGAGAGGAAATTTAGCTTCCGAAAGAAGAAAGATAAGATGGAAAAACGATCAAGCGTAAGAGAATTTCTCCCTGCAAAGTATATTCAAGTCACCGAAGTCAAGAGCAACACCTTAAACCCTTTGTGGAATGAAAATTTCCATTTGTAAGTAATAAGACATTGAGTAGACAAACCACACATTAAACACTACTTAAATTTGGGGATAGCATTGATTTAACATTATAATTATCACATTGTGAAGCACCAACATATGCCACAACGTGCAAACGTGTATCAAATACAGCCAAACAGAAATAAGACTCCCCCTATATTGGAAAAGGGATGTGACCCCCACCAATATAGCTTTGGTTTAACAAGTTGATAGTCTTTGAGGAGTTGTGGCACTCTGCACAGTGGAGGGTAGAGGCCCAAACTGATAACAGGGCCTCATGGCTACTGATGAATTTCGTAACCAGTATCTTGGGGGATACAGGACATGGGTAGGGTGGGACAGCTCACTTCTCCACTCTCATCCCTCCCCTGCTTGTGTTTTGTTCTCTCTCTCTCTCTCTCTCTATATATATCTCTATATATATATATATATATATATATATATATATATATATATATATATCCTCATTCCATTTTCTCCCTCCTTCCTCCTAATTCCACATCATTCTTTACCGAAACCGGTATCCCGGTACTAACTTTAAGATCCACCCCTAACATCCAGGGGAACGTAGATAACCTGATGCACTATAATAGACCGTAAACCTGGACCTATGGTTATTGTTGACTATCTCTAATGTTCTAATAACTGTGTTCCAATGTTACAAAGGAAACACAATTCCAACTATCAGATTTGGGGACCTGTGCATCCACTATTGCTAATACTTATGTATTAAGATTAAACATTGTAAATAATAAAAATATATATAAAAAAGAAATATGAGTATTACAATGCTATTATAGTAATTTTGAATAAACCAAACAATTGCTTGTCATGGAGATGTCATAAGAAATATTTGGGCCAGTGAAAATTGAAAACACTGGCCCTCCATTTATATTTTAAATATGTTTGTTCCCAGTTGTTTTCCTTTGTACATTTTTTTACTGATTCATTCCAATGTCTTTTTTGACCCACTTTTGACTTTATACATCTTTCACTACCCCCAAACTAATGCATACACAAACAAATGATATTCATACATACATACATACTCTCAATTAATTACTGCTCATATGCCTTCCCTGTGGTAGATTAATCAGAGAGCTGCTTAACTGGTCCATGCCAGATAACAAACTCGGAACTAGTGTCGCTCTCTCCATTTCTCCTCCCTAAAACATGTCCCTTCCCCCTTTATCTTATCCTTGTGTAATCGCCACATGGGTCAATATTCACTGTCACAGCTCTACGACACGACTGTTATCCTCTGTAAAGATATACTTCCATATTATATCACTGTAATAGTGTGTTGTCTTGAGTGCTTTACTTTTTCAATAAAGTGTCTATTAAAAAAAAGGTCAAATTGCAAACCTAAGAGAAAAAAAACAAACATTTTTGTTTGTTTTGTGTGCAGTGAAATCGATGATATCTACAGTGATCAGCTTCACCTGGATATTTGGTATGTATCCTATAATACAGTCAAGCTAACTGTACTTTTTCTCTTCCATATTTGTTTCGGTCTCTGTTAAATTGCTTGTTACAAATGTCTGCAGCTGTTCTGCTGTCTTGTCGGTGTTTGAGTAACATTCAACCATCCAACGTGTTATTACAGTTCACAGGGGGGTTTATACTAATGAATTGCAAAAAAAAAAAAACATATTGGGGATTTTAGTGTGTTTTGTTATTGCATTTTGTTTTAGTAGTTATTTAGGAATCAAATTCTTCATTATTTTTCAATATTAAATTGAACTTTCTTTAATTTACTTTTTTTGAATATTATATATAATGATTTTTTAAAAGTAAATTAAACCCTTACCTTTACCCCTTTTCCCCAGAGTAAACCACCATCTTGTGCTCACAACAGGGCTGATATTCTCCCACATTTTCACCTCATTCCTTCTCAGATCATTGTAATAAGACTCTTTTTAGTGAACTTGACAGCTTCAGTTGCTTTATCCAATAAGCAGTTTCTTCATTCTTTTATTTATTAATTCGTCTGGACTGGTCTCCGTTCCCCTCTCTCTTTATGTGCACCTTAAAGGACCACTATAGTGCCAGGAAAACACTCTCGTTTTCCTGGCACTATAGTGCCCTGAGGATGCCCAAACCCTCAGGGGCCCCCTCCTGCCCGGCTCTGGAAAGGGGTTAAAACTTACCTTTTTCCAGCGCTGGGCGGGGAGCTCTCCTCTTCCGATCCTCCTCCTCTCCGCCCATTCGGCTGAATGCGCACGCGCGGCAAGAGCTGCGCGCGCATTCAGCCGGTCGCATAGGAAAGCATTTACAATGCTTTCCTATGGACGCTTGCGTGCTCTCACTGTGATTTTCACAGTGAGAAGCACGCAACGCCTCTAGCGGCTGTCAATGAGACAGCCACTAGAGGCTTTGGAGGAAGGATTAAACCATTTATAAACATAATAATTTATAAAAAAAAAATGGGTTAACCCTAGCTGGACCTGGCACCCAGACAACTTCATTAAGCTGAAGTGGTCTGGGTGCCTAGAGTGGTCCTTTAACAAGCGGTGCACTTTTATTCTTGTGACTGTTTTGCTAAAACCATTCTTCTTACAGAGAGCAGAGGGAGAATAAGGTGGGCAACAACGAGAATGGGCACAGTAATAATCTGAAGTACACACGGTGATGACAGATTATGTCATTGGTCTGTGAATGCGCATTAGACATGGTTAGAGTTATATTTTTACATTCTAACTGAAAGACACTCAAGATTCCACTCTATATGAATGATGTTAAAAAACACTAAATAAAAAAGAGTGTTATTTGCTACTGAAAAAAAGTAAAAAGTGAATGAGAGCATTCCTTTAACTGTTCTAAATTCCATAATTGAGCAGATACATGAACTAACTAAAGACCTGTAAACTGTTATTCCTCAGTTTACTGGGCGGCTTAAATAGCTGCACTGCTGCGGAATTCATTCACACTTGTAAGTCAGTTTAAAGATCCGTGATATTTGCTATCACAACTCACATGCTGGTTGCTGAGCATAAGACAGCACATCTATTTCCCTGGTGTAAGTGCTAAGAAAGGCCCGTGCTAGAGAAATAGCAGGCGTAAGCCTGTAAATTATAGATACTGTCAGCTACACAATGACTACTTTCACAATTAACAATAAAAAGATTGAAAAAAAAAAACAATGCTGTGAGTACTTAGCATGTCATAAGAGACCAAGCTCTCTCACACTGAGCAATACAAATAAAATAATAAATAAAGCACATGGTCCTCTGGTCCTCTGGATCTATCCAAAAACGAGAGAGGTCCAGCAAGTGGCAGCTTCTCTTTCTTCCCCCTGAGGGATGTTGAGTCATTTACAAAGACTCAAAATATCACAAAGTGACCCCCTGGGTAAATAGGGCTTTTTCAATCTCTTGGCAAAATGCATCCAAGTATGTCCTTACCTAATAGTACAAAGGCCAAAGTATCTAAAATAAAGCCTAAAAATGCTGTGTAATAAATAAATAAATAAAATTACTCCTCACAATTTGAACTTTTGATTAAATATCTACTTTCTTTAATATTCTTCTTTGACCATAAAAGGTAAAATATAAAACAGTTTTATTCTGTTGAAATTGTAAAAAATAAAAACAGAACTGCATCGAGAGCTCCACACAGACTGAACATTTAAAAGCCTTAATAAAGCAGTCCCTGTGCTTTGAATACATAGAGCAGAGTACATTGACAGGCAATCTCATTCATAAATGCCTCTTTTTTTTTTTTTTTAAAGTACCCTTTAAACTTTTTGGATGGGTCTGGCCCTTTGGGCCATATCACTGGCACATGCCTTATATTTCCAACCACCACCTATTTTACTAACTACTAATTACTCTGACTACTTTCAACACTAATCAGCAAATATCTGTGACAGTGTGTGTATGTATGTATGTATGTATGTATACTGACAGCAATGTACATGTTGTTTCAGGGACCATGATGACGATGTGTCTGTTGCAGAAGCGTGCAAAAAACTTAATGAAGTTAGCGGATTTAAGGGCATGGGGAGGTAAGATCTGTTTTGTCCTTTTTCAATGGGGGTGGGGGGGGGTCGGTTATTTTTGTTTCTTTTCTTGTGTTTTTTTTTTTTTCAGCTGGGTTTTTCACAACCATTTCTAAAGCCCAAGAAACAAGTCAGGCTTCCATTACAATGATCATAGTATTTCTTCAGAATACCTACAATTATGGCAGACATTTCTTTTCACAAGCTGAAACCATTTAACAAAACTATTATTCAAGTCAAACATCATAGATTTTGCACTTTAAATGTGTTTTGTGGTGTAAATAACATTCCATACTACTTCCAATTCGCTTTATTTTTTTTAAACACAGTGATGCAACCTAAAAATATTTCTGAACTGGACTTACTCTGTAAAGAAGGATTGTCCCCTTAAATTTTACAAACTGAAAATGTGTTTTACAGATAAAGATTTCACAATACGTTGTTGCTTGTTTGTAACTCATTGGGAAAACCTTACAAATCTAGCCTATTTTGACACTCTTATTATGTATGCCTAGAAAATATAGTGTGATTGACAAAGAACCTTTGTAGAATCTTGTTAAACTGCTGCACTCACATACACAAGTGTACAATGCATAAATTTATAAACAGACAAGATCAATTTTTTATTTTTATAAGAATCAATCATTTGATAAATATCCCTGCAGATAAAATATGCCACTCACCATATCAGCTGGATAACAAGTATTTGCTACAGCAATTAGTTAAGAAGTAATTAATGAAAATATTGCTTTTCTCACGAGCATGTTGTATCCCAGTCTGTTCGTTCTTTGAACCATATATGACATGCCATTGTGTTATTACAGTCCATCTGTGTCTGAGACTCTGTTCTTACCGAACCGTGAAAATTCTACATTACAATAAAAGCACATTATTCATAACATTTCTTATTTGTCTTTATCATCTTGTTCATGTATGTTGCAAATAGGATTAAGTATTAAATAATGCAATTGTTCCACTGATCAAGCCACTACATCGGTGGATGTATTTAATCACAAATGTGCCCAGGCAACGGTTCAACGCAGATTGGGTCTTTATCAAACCCAAAATTACAGTGAAAAATACAATACATTATGGGGCTTTTATAACAAATTTTGGTAAACAACTACTATGCAATAGCTAATGTATAAAATTTTTGTACCTATGGAAATGACATTAAGATTTTCTTGATCTAAATTAAATTTTTTAACAACTAACCCCCTGGGTGATACCCAGGTCCAGGAACACCCATTAATCAGCGCTACTCGGAAGGTTTGGTGTATGACTAAACGTTTGTCGAATTTCACGACGATCTTATTCCCTTTGACTTTGATTATATACAAATCCCGAAGTGGCTGGCGGGCTCACATCTAGCGATGTATCTGGCTTTGATAAAAACTGACTGGATGTGCTTGCAGCAATCGTGCTCAGGGTCAGATCTAAAATCCCTCCCAGAATAACTCCAAATACCGTCATCTCAGGCCTACTTCAATATACGCACATTAGGTGTGGCGATACTATACATCACTCAGGCAATCACTTGCTACACAGAAACTTCACCAAGTTCAAATAGCTTTGTTTGGACAGGAAGCATTTGCATAAAGGGATATCTGTTCTCTACTCCATGCTGGTTACATCTACACCAGGCCCCCTGCCAAAATATATGGCTCGATGGTAACAGAAAACTGGTACCACGTTAACTGACAGACAGTGGGGAAAAAAAAAATCTCACCAAGAGAAGAGATACGAGATCATTAGATAAGCACACAGCTGCAAGACTTAAATTATAAGCTGATCACCTGCTGTTATAGAACCCCTGTCCATCTTAATGAGAATATTCCTGCGACTTGTTGGCAATGTGGCTCCAAAATCGCTCTGTACTGGCAACAAATGCACATACTGGTCACCGAGATCATACACACGGATTTGCCATTGCAGCCTCTAACTATGCTATGGCACACGAAGCTTCAGTTATCAGCGTACAAGAGATACTTAACTAGACATCTTCTAAATGCTGCTAAATAACTCATACCGATCAGATGGCGCAAGACAGACATTCCAACCATATAAAACTGAATGGACAAGGTAGAAGGAATCTTCGACATGGTAAAACTAACAACATGCCTTCATGGAACCTCTAAATGTAGCGCTCAATTGTGGGACCCTTGTCTCGGCTATATCTTTAGTCGCACAGACACACCCACTTCTTATAACAATATGGCAGGCTCAGTTAACTGGATGAAGATCAAGCGAACCTGCTAGGGGTACGGTAATGGACACATTGAAAACCCACATATGCCCGTGATTCGAGGGGAGGCAGGGAGGAATAATAGATTTGATTTTATGAGAGGTCAAAGTGGTTGGCTTGACGTCCAGAGGATTGGTGGCAGGGAGCGCTGTGACGGAGGGTTATAGTTTTGGCCTTGAGGCTTTCTTCAGTACCCTATACCCTACATGGGTTCCCTGTTCCCCCTAACTTTTAAAAAATATTATTTTTATCTCTTTGTCCTTCTTCTAGAAATATCGCTCTCGTAAACAAATAACACATAACACATTTTCAATTCTGTACAATTTACCAGTGTAAAACCAAAATAAAGATTATCTCTCTCTCTCTCTATATATATATATATATATATAGTTTTTAGAAAAAAGTCAGCACTCAAGGACTTACAATGTACTTAAAAGAATTCAAAAAAACCTTTTAATCCAGTTGTTCAAAGAGGTCAACGTTTCAGTCCATCGTCGTGGACTTTCATCAGGACATGGTGAAAGTCCACGACGATGGACTGAAACGTTGACCTCTTTGAACAACTGGATTAAAAGGTTTTTTTGAATTCTTTTAAGTACATTGTAAGTCCTTGAGTGCTGACTTTTTTCTAAAAACTATACATTTGTGCAGCCGAGCACCGGGCAATTAGTAAGGAGAGCTGGAGTGCAACTCCTATCATTCTTTGTATATATATATATATATATATATATATATATATATATACATACACACACACACACACACACACACACACACACACACATAATAGATATACAAAAGAAGATATAACAACTGGCCAGCAATCAGGATTGTTTCCCAAATCATTTTGAGAAATGAAGCTGTAATCTGCCCTTGATAAGAAAGTCTTTTTCTATATTTATTTTATGTAAAAACTATAAAGATTTTAGCATGCAAAAAACTACAACATATTAATGAGGCCAAAAACTGTCAAATGCATTGAAATTCTATTTGTACCGTGAGTTTCCTTTTAAGTAACAAGTCATATTTGAGTTAAAGGATCACTATAGTCAACATATAAAAGCAAGAAAGACAGGTCCCCCAGCCTTCTTTCTTGCTTTTATATGAACTTCCAGTTAATAAATAATAAATCCAAGCCCTTTTTATGAATAAAACTTACCTCTGTTCCAGCACCGAGCTCCCCGCCAGGCCACGCCCCCTTTTTCATCAAAATGACGAAATCGCAGGGCCCAATCAGACACTTCTCACTCACCAACCCACACTCAGCCGCCTACTCATACTCACTTACTAACCCACGCTTATGCCACCCGCTCACACTCACTCAGCCACCCGCTCACACTCACTAACCCATGCTTAGCCCCTCACTCACTCACTAACCCACACTCAGCCACCCGCCCACACTCACAATCTCTAACTCACTAACCCACACTCAGTCACCCACTCACCCATACTCAGACTCACTCACTGTCTCACTCACACACTCTCTCATACTCAATCAAAATTTTTAAAATAAGTGTACTTATAGTTTGAAGTCAGGAGATCTCTGCATCCTCCTGCCTTCTGCCTTCAGCCTGTCAGCTCCAGCCAACTCCCACGCGCTGCTGCTGACAGCCTCTGTGAGACAGGATGCTGTGCACAGTGCTACCCTGTGCTCTGCTGACAGCAGATTTGAGTGGATGGAGGCCTCTGGTGGCAGTCTGAGTGACTGCAACTAGAGGTGTTCCTAACTTTCAATGTAAACACTGTATTTTCCCAGAAAATACAGTGTTTACATGAGAAATGCTGCAGGGAGCTATAGTTCTCACCTGAACAACCTCATTAAGCTGAAGTTGTTCAGGTGACTAGAGTGTCCCTTTAAATGTAGACTTGTATTACCTTTTTTTTTTTTTTACTTCATTACTACATTTTTTTTATTTTACATTTTACAAAATTTTCCAATACCCAAAAAAGGCACAGATGCATAATGCTTCAGACAAACAACTTAACAAGAACATAAAGGATTTCTGTAATTGATTTTTTTATGCTTTAGTAGACATTTATTGAGTTAAAATAGTAAAAAGAAAAGATTAAAGTGTCAAAAACAACAAGGTTTATAACAATGTTTCAATGAAAATATTCAAACCTTGAAAACACAGAATAGAAAGCACTGAAAAATAAACAAAACTGTATAGTGGAATCAACACGTGTATCCAAATTATCATTTTAATAAATGTAATTGAGATAATTAAATTTCAAGTTCAGGGACATGTGGTCAAACCTCCAGGAGACGTAAATACATAGTTTATCACATTTAACAAAATACAGAGCCAGCACACACAATGTGTACGGTAGAAATAAGAACAAATGTGAACATTTTAAAAACAAATTCAAAACTCTTCCTGATTGGCCCTTCTCCAGTCCAGTTGTAAGATGGGACACAGATTGGCATCCATGATATAGGAATCCCGTAATGCATTTGTCAAATCCATTCATTATAAGAGATGTACAGCCACAGTGACCAATCTCCTGAGGTTGTATGGGGTTGTATGGTGTTGAATTTGAGCGTTGGAAACCCATGGGCACAATCTACCAATAGATCTTGAGAAGCATCAGGTAAGATAGTTTTAAGCAAACAATTCCATATTACTCACCATCTCGACAATCCTCATATTATTTCATTTACTTCAATATTCGATATTTGCAATCCTGACACACATCTGCAACCATTTAGATTATTGGTCTTAAAAATGTAGTTGACCGTAGAGTTGGAATTACATACCTGACTATGTGCTTGGGTTGAAGACCACATGATGTTCAGTGTGTTTTATATGGGACTTCCCAATAATGATGTCTCTTAAAGTGCACATTAGCGAGCCATTTTGGATGCATGTGGCCTGGACCAGTTTTTCTTCTAACTAAATCGCTGTGTTTAATACAACTTCACAAAGTAGCCTATATTAACATATGATGCCACATATGACAATATTTTTTAGTTGATTTTAAGAATCTGTTAAAAAAAAAACAAGCATTCTACATATTCTATAGAATTGAAGTTACACTTGAAAGCTGCAATGTCCTAACAGTCAACTAAGATTCAGCTTAGGGATTATGGAAACGTCAAACCTAATCAGTGGACAATTAGGGTTCAATGTGTCAAAACTGAATTTTTCATCAATGCCATTAGAGGATGTTGAAAGAAATTTCAACGTTGAAGAAATTCATCCTCAGGACATCCATTCTGAATCAAATGCATAGCTTTGTGCCAACAGAGACGCAAATATTTCATTTAAACATTTTATGACAAACGGCAGGAGAATTCATTTTTATCACAAGTGCTCTGCCATGCTATCTGCTATAGAAATGGTTTATTAGATGTTTGTGTGCTGCGTATGTTCAGATAATGCTATATTACATAATAGTGAATCTGGTCTAAAAGTGAAACCATTACTACTGACGGAGGTGCTCAGTTCCAGAATAGAGCTAAATGCTGCAGTGCATAAATGCTGCAGTATTTCATTTTATTTCTTTCAGACCTCACAAACAAAATATAAGGCATGAATAAACATACAGTTGTCATCAAAATTATTCATCCCCCATTGAAAATCAGGTTTATTGTCTAAATTTACAGTCTTTCAGCTGTTTGCAATGAACATGTCTAACAAAAGCAACTGAAATAGCTCAGGACAATGAATGCTTCAAGGGGTTTTCCCAAATTCAACTGAAGATGCAACTTATAATAACTTTTCCAATTGTGACAACAAACCTGATTTTCAATGGTTATAGAATAATTTTGTTTACAACTGTAATAGTTAAAATCCTGAGCAGTTATGGTTCCCCTTTAACATTGTTTTGCCTTCTCAGTGATTTGGTACAAATCTCCACAAGCATGTCTTTTAATGTAGATTAGGCAATTGCCTCTAGTGCCTCTTTTTATGGTACTAAGAGGTAAAGGGGATGTGATCTGGCTGTACTTTTAGAACATTTTGTAGGAAACCTCAAAGTGAGCAATACCTTGGTAGTGTCTGAGCATACCCCACTTCCAAAATCTTTTCATTTTCATATTTTGTTTTAAAGTCATGATATAGGAAAGGGAGCTTGACGTATTTCTGACGACATTTTCTCTCTGTATAAGTAACACAAAGGCAGCTTAAGGCTGTTCTGATATCCAGGTAACCTGTCTCACTGCCATTCTTGTGTAACCATGGTCCATGACATAGATTAGGTCTCCCTCATGCATTTTAGCTGTGGCCATAACATTCTTGTGCACGAGTGGAATGCCAGGTATGAAGTACATTATTTCACATGCATATATTATGTCTTATATTGTCATACTAAGGCCCACCTGGCATTTGCCTGGCTTGTCCATCGGCCAGTCCGAACCTGCCTTAGGCACTTATGCAATCTTGTTGGGAAAGAAAATTATGTTGATAATACAATTGCTCAGAGATGACATTTCCTATTCGTAACATGGAAAGTAATTGTCATTTTGACATATTAAGCTTTCTGAGGTCTATAGACCTAGTTTACATCAGCATTCACATGGCCAGTTTTATTCAGTCGCATTCTAAAGGTGATCTTTAACTAAGTGATATGTCTGTTCAGAAGGTCAAATTTTCAGACAACACAGTCTTGCCGAATGGGAAACTATAGGCAAGGAAGACAAAATTGTATTCCTAGAACTATAGTACCATTGACGTTGCGGATCTAATGTGCATGCGCGGCGTGTGCTAGGACAACGCCAAAGGAAAGCATGGAATCAATGCTTTCCTAAGAGGTTTTAGCTGACACTGGATGTCCTCATACAAAAGTCGCCTTATGACCAAGAAGTGCCCCTAGGGGCTGTCTGGTTGACAACCACTAGAGGTGGACATAACCCTGCAATGTAATTATTGCAGTTTCTCAATAACTACAATAATTACCATTGAAGGGTTAAACTGACAGGGGTACTGCACCCAGACCACTTTAATAAACTGAAGTGGTCTGGGTGCCTATAGTGTCCTTTTAAAGAACAAAGGCTTGAACTAAATGTGTATTTTATACACCAATACTGGTATCCATTCAATCATCCTTTTAATTGACTCAGCCTTTCATTTTTTTCAAGTTAGGTAAGCGACTATTTAGAAATATTCGATTAAAAAGTAAGTGTAACATTTAATAGGGTATAAATAAAATTTAAAGGATAAAATATATATAAAAGGTGGAGTGCTTAGAATACTAGTATTCTTTCTGTAATTATATACATTTCTTAAAGTGACAGTGCTATTATACTAATTATTTAAAGGTACCATGCCATGATTTCACAGTGCATATAACAAGGTGCTTCACATGAAAGTGTAAAACTCTGTATTTAACACAACATTTAACATGCACATACACTCGGTGTATAATATACTCCCAAAAAACAATATTGCACCATTACCAAAACATTCTGAAACATATCACTGCTTTAAAATAGCTGTGTGATGTACAAATTATTATGTAAATACATAATGTAATCGCATGAGGGAGGTAGGCTTCATAAGAGACTCCATTACCATACAAACAAAGCCATTTTTCAGGCTCTGGCAAATGAGACTTGGAAAGTCTGCTATTTGAATTATTAATTGCACTGTTGTATGTTTCCTTTATTGGGGGTATTGAAGTGGCCTTGCTCCTGAGTAGCCAACTCTAGAACAATTGGTATTGTGGGCAGCACAGATTTATGGGAGTATTCTAAGCGCTCCACTTTTTACCCATATTTTGTTATTTTGGTGGTTTAAGAAACATAGTAGGGTGTATATAAATCAGCTTAGTAAATCACTCACATTGTAGTATATATATGTATATTATTTAAAAAACAGTTTTTGCACGTTAGGTTGTTTTACAGTTTTACATAAATATACATCAAGACATACAAAAAAAACATATATATAAAATATTTATTTAATACAAAATGTATATTCAAATAAAAATATTTGCGCTGCTATTATTATTATTTTATGGTTACCATTCTTTTATATTTATTACATGGATTTTATAGTCAACACTGTTTTGTTCAGAGGCAAAATGTATTTTCGTGCAAGATATTTCACTGAAGATTATGCTTACACAATATGTAATTATCACTGTAATTAGTTTAGTCGTTAAAAGCAGCTATTGAGATAACAGACATATATCCGCAAAGCCCGTGCCCTTTTGTTGTGATTATCCACTGTCCCCCGCACCCTTTATGCTTGCATCTACTTGACTATAAACGGATCCGTGGACTACCAACTCATCCTTTTGAGCTCTTTACACAGATACTTCAAACAAATTGTAAAATCGGCAAGAGCAAATGGGACTGCTGGGTCCGCCGAGGACAATGCAGATGATTTTTTAGGATGTCTTAATATTGCCATTAATGTAAGTAAACAGGAAAATGTTAATTACCTCTGCTTCAATGTGATTTACTTTTGTTTGAGGATGAATGGCTAATCTTTAGTATGTACGTGCTCCTACCTTTTAGGTCCAAGTTTTTCCAACTGGCATCGTTATGCACATTGTTGTACCTCTGTGCCTCTTAACACCCCTATTGCCACTCTTACCCGTTGTTACGTAGTCTGAAAAGAGACATACGTCCATCAAGTTCAGATTTTCTCACATCTGTTTCTGCTGTTGATGCAAAGAAGGCAATAAAATACAGTTTAAAGAACTTTCCAATTCTAATTTTGCAACAAACTAGGAAAAGATTATTTCACAACCTCAGAATAGCAGTCTTGGAACAAGTCTCTCCTTGGATCATTGTTTTGACCTTTTTGTATATATTAACCCCTTTCTCTGTGAATTATATTTACCCCAATTTTCAAAACATAAGTCAGAGCAAAGGTTGTTCACAAAGATCTGAGTTGCAAGGGTTCACCATTGTTGATCTAGACTGTGTCTAAGATACCCCAGGTATTTGCTAAATGAAATTGAATAAAACTAACCAGAACCAAATTCTTCTTATTGTTAAAGTGTATGGGGCATTCTCTAACCTCCTCTTCTTACCAGACCACTGTGTCCTCCTGTGGAGCTTTTTTTCCGAAGGTTCCAATAGACCAACTGTAGTTGGGATCCTTTTGGAAAACTAGGGACAGCTGGTATCAAAACTTCATTATACATGCAAAAACTTTAATACTTCAATAAACACGTATAAATATGCTTATCTAGTTAAATTTAATTATCATATTATATGGCTTAAGAGCAATGGGTTATTAGTTCATATGCATGTTCTAGCTATAGAACCTGGCCTTTGCGTAACTTATAATGCTTCAGTGAATGGCATAGTGTATTCAGCGGAAATGATCATGGATGGAGATTAAAGGAGATATAAGGTTTTCCACCAACCAAGTCCATTTGCTCAGTAACTTAGGAGAAAAATGGTAAAAGATAAGGATGAAGACGAAAGGCTACGGATGGTAATGTGTTAATACCATGTTTTGATACTATCTATTAATTCCAGTTTCTTACATATTGATCGTTATTGATTACAGACAAAATAATGTAATAATGTAGCCATCACTTTTTCTAATGACAGGAAATCCCGGTTGGGGGTGCAGATAAATGGTTCAAGCTGGAGCCTAGAACAAGTTCTTCGAGGGTTCAAGGGGACTGTCACCTTATAATCAAACTAGTTACAAATCAGGTGAGTATTATAAGGTGGTCTGAAATGCAATTCGTCCGAATTTGGGCAGATAGGGTGATCGTATTAATTCACGAATTTTGAGCCTCAATGTAGCACAATGACACACCAAACAAATCATGCAATGGATACGTAACAAGTTACCAATAGAGGGAAATAAATAAGAAGCAGTAATAAAAATCTATATCTAGTTATACATTTTATATTTATATATAGTTATACGTAACATATAAATATAGATTTTTTTCTTTTATTTGAATTTTTTATGCTCCTGTTTTTCCCTCTTTTTGTTACTTTCTTTCACTTGATCTGTAAAAAAAAATATATATATATATATATATATTTTAAATTATATATAATATTTATATTATGTCTATATTTTGCAGTAAACTCATTAGCCAATTTTCATACCCTTTTTTGTTCATCCAAATAGTTTCCCGAATATTTTTCATGAATATTTATTCTGATGAGCTGAACCGTCAAATAAACAAGTGTCGGAGGTTCTGAACTAAATTTAATTTTTGAAAAAATGGTTCCCGCCATGCACGTCTATTCTGTTCATGGTATATTAATGGTCATCGTTTCAGGAACAGACAGTAAAATCTAAATAACTGAGAGCTGGGTAAGAAATTGAAATAATTATAAATTACCCCAGGAAAGGAGCACTCTGTGTGTTCGTAATAAGTGGAGCCGGGTTTTGTTGATCGTTCCTCTTAGCTGATTTGAGAGAAAATGTGTATTTATCTGCATCTTGGGAAATTTCAATATAAACAATCTGCAGTTTGCTTTCCTCTGATCACAATCTTTTTCATCATTATTTATCTCTCTTTCTGAAAGTCAGAGCTTTAGATATGAAATCTTAACTCGTAGAAAATCATTTAACCATGATCAAAAAATATAAAAATAATAATAATTCTCAGCTGTAATTGAATTTACTGAGTATTAGGACAAATTGCTTTGTATATAAATACAAATTTAATATATTTTGTTTCAGAGGGACACAGTTTTAAGCAAGAAAGCATCTGGTTCTGTGATTCATGAAAATCTGCTCAGCCAGCTGCTTCAGTACGAACACCAGCTAGCCAAGGTAAGATATTTTGTAATTCATCTTGATGTTTATCAAGTTGTGACGTTCAAGAACTGACTAACAAATGCTGTTAGGGGGTCTATGCATTAATCATTATCATGATCTGCTAGTGTAGATCTGAATTCCAGGAAAGTGGCCACAAATAACAGCCCATAAATAAAGACATTTTAACCATATTCCCCTTCTCCAATCCCATCGATACTTTGATATATAATATATATAAAACCAAACCAACTGCACTCACCTGAACATGCATTCATTATAAGGTCATGCTGGGGTCAATTCCAACAACATACAAGATCCAGCGCAATCACTCATTCACTAAACATACACTTCAAAGCTCAGAGAATGAAGTAGTCTTTAAAAACACTTAACCAAGCCACAACGTCAATGTACCCCATTCTTGGCAGGTCCTTCTCTAGCTACTTAATGCCTGCTCTTATGAGATGAATCCACCTACTTGGGAAATGCTTCCTCCTGGTACTCTCTGCAGGCAATAGTCTGCTAGAGTAGGTCCTGCTAAGAATGGGGTACATTGACGTTGTAGCAGGCTTATGCAATGTATGATCATGTACTGTGTCTAAATCCCCATAATTTGTATCTTGGTTAGATGTTTTTAAAGACTAATGCATTCTGTGAGCATTATAACTGCCGTTTAGTGAATGAGTGAGTGCGATGGATGTTGTATGTTTTATATGTATGCATACAACATAAAAGATCCAGCGCACTCACTCATTCACTAAAAAGCAATTTCAAATCTCACAGAATGTAAAAGTATAAATACTATTCTATTTATATATATATATATATATATATATATATATATATATATATATAAAATCTCAGACCAAGTATAATATATATGGCTCAGATAGAGAAAAAAAAAAAGTCTATCAATAAAGCAATTAGGGATGTTTTACCGAGGCTATTTTTGCATAATTCCAATAATAATATAATAACAACTTTTTGGTGGATTTTTTTTGCCATCGTTTATTAATTTGTGGCATGCAATAATTCACTCAGCTAAGCTCTCAGGAATCCCCTAACTGGAAGGATCCAAAAATTATAATTATTTGACGTTCAACACCAGAATAATGTTGATCTCTATCATTCTAAGACGTAATGACAAATATGTGTAAAATGTAGATGCCACTTAAGGTCCCATAGGAAAACGTTATATTGACATAAGAGTCATAAGTGTGGTATAGCCATGGAATCCTATATAACACGTTTTTAAGCACAATACCTCTATAGAATTCCAAATGATTCCTTTAAATTATGTTCTAGCTTTTTATTATTTTTAATGTACATAAATTACAATGTTCTATTCCAGGTTGAAACTTGGAGCTGGAAGGGAGAACTCAGCAAGCATGCTTTCACTTTAATGTCCCACCATAGTATGCAGACAGATCTTTCTAACCTACAACAGGCCGCCATGTGAGTATTTTGAAATGAATGATAATAGGGGATTTGCCTTCTGTTATGTTGATGCCCCAGCCCACTCACAATATCATACAGCATAATCCTATCATCCTCAGCACCCGTCACATTATCCTATCCCGTAATAGAATCACCTCCTACCCCATAATACAATCAACTCCTACCCAACCCATAACATTAAACCATCCCATACATTTGACCTGTTCTGAGATATAGTGATTTGTCAGACACTTTAGGGGTACTTCACGCTTATTCAACCATTTGCCAAAATGCAGAATATTTTGTCAGCCCGATTCACATTTTTGTTCATAGAACCAGAGCCAACAAAATAAGACTTTGAATGAACACACATGAAACAAAAATATTCTCCCGTTTTTTAATTCACAGCTTTCCTTGGGAATAGGGAATCTGAAAATATTGGGGAAAATGCTGAAGAATAAAAAACACGCATTAACACTCTTTCTTAAATTACTGCAGTAAAAGAAGTCCAAGAATTGTACTAAAACATGCATTAAGAAATTCCGCTATCAGAGCTAGGTGTTGAAAGCGTACACAGGCATTGCATCTTTTATTTGTCATTAATGTGTTATCACTGTGTGCATGCTTCTATCCCTCTGGGCTGTGTGTGCCTATAATTCATGTATGGCACTTAACTGCAAATAGATACATCACCTGGGACCCTGGGGATTGAAACAAAGCTGTTCTAATTTAATTTAGGCCCCAATTTAATATTTTCTTGGATAAGATTTTCAAAAAATATAATATTTGTGGATAAACTTTTTTATTTTATTTATTTATTTATTTATTTATTTTAATTCTTTATTTTTGTTGTGCATGAAAAGTTACATCAGTTTGGTAGTCTTGACAGAATATCAGGAAAAGAGAGTAGTTTTCAAGCCCAATTTCAAGACAAGCAACCTGCCCATTTTGTTTTAAAGTAGTAAAAAGCTTAGACAAGATGAAAGATCAGGTTAAGTATAAACCCGAGTAAAAGACAGTACTACTATCAGACAAAATTATAACAAATTAAAACAGCACCAATGAATGAGAACTAGGAGTAGTACCACTGGGTGCCAGCCGCAGTATTATGTGTCATATGAAACTAACTTATAGACAGTATTGCTTTAAGAGCAGTATAATATAAAGAGCTGGCTAAACTGAGGCACGAAAAGCATTAGGGGCTAAATGGGTTAATTAGCCAATGCCTAACATGTCGTGTATGCTGACGTGACTGTGGTGCAAACCCAAGTCCTGCACATTCATACCTCATCAGACCCAGGCTGCTATACAGTCTGAGTCGCCTAATCCACAGGTCCCCCTCTGAGCTCTCTCCAGGATTTGGTCTCAGAGTCTTCCGACTTGCTTTTTCCACTCAATATAGGTAAGGGGAGTTGTGCAGGGCAGTGTACCGAGGTGGACTGTTGCCCAAGAGGGTGGCAGTTCACAGCAGAGCTGTGTTGTCTTTAGTTCCTGCTTCTGCATCGACCACTTTGGTTTAGGGTTTCGTCCAGGGATTCTCTGTGTGACTGTGTATCGGTGAGCGTCAGTCTGGTTCCCAACAATAGTCGAGGAGATTTGCGTTCACTGGTGGATCCGCATTCAGAATTGAGACTGGATACGGTCCATGGCTCTGGTTAGTCATTCCTCATGTGAGGCCCAGGCCTCAGGAGTGTGGTGAGGTGGTGGCTTAGCCTCGGTTGCCATCTTGGGTTGCTGGTCGCAGGAAGGCCACACATCTGGAATTGCCGGTTCCTGCAAAGGATAGCAGGCTAGCACCACTGTGGAGACCGAGATAACACCCACCGGTCCAGGTTTCAGCCATGTGCAGCATCGGGGGATCGGCTGCCTCCCCCACACTGACCATGCTTGTAGGCCGCGTGGATAACCTTCTAAACTGATTTTTTTCGAAATATTAAAATATATCATATAAAAATATATATTTGAATACATTTTTAAAATTTTTTATACATCCTACTAAATTAAAATATGTTTCGAAAAATCCTTTTTAAAACGTATTAAAAAAATTAAATCATTTGAAAAACGTATCCAAAACTATCGTACCGAACCTAAATTCTTTTCAAATGCAAGACCCAATGCAATATGTGGATGTTAAAAGATAAAAAATGAAGAAAAAACATGAATTTCCTTATTAGTATACACTCTTTTCCTTTATCTTTCAATCTTATTTTCTGTTCTTTTTTTCCCCATCTTGTTTCTTTCTTGTCATTTCCTATATCTTTGTCTCTTTCCCCCACTTTTCGCTCCCTATATTCTCTCTCTCTCTTTCTCTTCTCCCGTTCTTTCCCTTGCAAACCTATTTCTCGCTCATTCTCTCCCTCTTCTTTGTATCTGTATTTTACAGGATAAATAGTTAGACAAATCTAATGATACCATGAAAGACCTGAACCCTGAATGAGTTAACTTAAAACTTAGAATCCTGTGTCCTAGTCCATCAATAACCTCCTTAGACCGTCCTTCTGTTGTAGTCTATATTGCTATCTGTCTAAACTAATTTAAATCCCTCACGTTTGTCTGAATCTACATGTCAATATTTGTACATGTGAATCCCTCAGAGCATTCAGCTCTTTGGAATTTGTATGTTAAATCCACTCTGAAATTTGCAATATAAAATGTCAAGGAGACAGATAAAATAATTGGAATAGTCTAGCTTGTGTCCATCTTTTTAAGTTGATTTGCAACCTTTAAAACTTCCACTGGAGTTTCGTTGCAAGACAGACAGAAGGACATATACAGATGTCCTTCTTTCAAGGAGACCAAGATTCCATGCACTGAAGCTAAGTAACATAATGGATCTGGTTAATTGTAATTGCTTAAACGGTTACATCAAGCACCACAACCTATTCAGTACTTTGAAGTGGTCATGTCATGGTGCTTGAAATTTGTGTGTGCAGCTATGAAATGCAGTACATCTTATTTTTCTTCAAAGTACCTGCATCAAACTATTCAGGATGTCTTTGTAGACATCTAAATTGTACAAAGGAAAATGTCAGAGGCCATTGATTTATGTGCTGCGCTGTTATAGAATAGATAGCCGGAATACCCATCTAATCCTGCTTCATAGCAAGCACGATGTCTATTGATCTGTGTACTTTATACACCTAAAGGGCTTTTAGAGCCCTTGGCTAAACAGAAGATGAGTTTTATTGCTTGTAAAACTATTTTGCTTGAGAATCAGAAGTTACCTTGGTAGTTTTTGACATTCTGGAACTCAAATGTATGGATTACCTAGAAAGAGGTTTTCCAAAAATGAATCTTTTCTTCTAGTTTCTGTAGATGCTTTGGTGGCTCATGATCTGCCTTAAAAGCCACCACTAGTGATGTCCCGAACGGTTCGCCGAACGGTTCGCCGCGGATGGCGAACATATGCGCTGTTCAGTCCGCCCCCTATTCGTTATCATTGAGTAAACTTTGACCCTGTACCTCACAGTCAGCAGACACATTCCAGCCAATCAGCAGCAGACCCTCCCTCCCAGACCCTCCTACCTCCTGGACAGCTCACTAAGAATGCAGCTTCACAATGAATGTAAAATGGATGCTGTCCAGGAGGTGGGAAGGTCTGGGAGGGAGGGTCTGCTGCTGATTGGCTGGAATGTGTCTGCTGACTGTGAGGTACAGGGTCAAAGTTTACTCAATGATGACATAGGGGGCCGACCGAACAGCGCATATGTTCGCCGTCCGTGGCGAACCGTTCGGGACATCACTAGCCACCACCATTTTACAATTAGACAATTTAGACATTAGCCATTAAAAGACATCTCAATACAATAAGGGTACCTGTATATTTATCTAATTTTATTGTTTACTTTTCAATGCAGAGGCAATATTCTGTACCGTAGATATTGACGTTCTATCAGAAACTTTAAGAATTAATATTAAAGAAATTATTCCATTTAGGGATGAAGCTACAAGAAAATGTCATCAAAAAGTTGTATTGACTTTAAATCCTCCCTGTTTTCCATGTTGTCTATCCTTTACATATATGCATTATGTTTATGGCTTATGTGGCCAGTTAGCTGTCTCATTGGTTAGTGCTCCAACTGCAGTAAAATGAAGAAAAAACAGGTTGCGCCAGATGACAGTATGTGTATAGCTAAATAATAATATCTAATGTACAAGTCACACTTTTTGACAATAGATATATATTTATGATTTATATGAAAATAGTAAAGTATAATCCCAAAAATAAAGTCTTTGTGGTGTAGAAAAGATCCTTAGTGAGGAAAAATATTTGGAGGAGCAGTTTGGTGTCCTCACAGGTTCAGGTAAGTCTTGTAAAGACAATAAACACATAGGGAGAAACAATAGTGTGATATTGTATAACCCAAAATAGAATGAAAAAATTATTCAAAATGCACTCACAAGGAAGGAGCTATCGTTTAGCTCTCGTGTAAGTCTTGTGGCAATATAATCCTTGCCAAGGTGAAGGGACAATCAGATCCTTTTCAGGAGTCAGGATTTAGTGTGTCTGTTCTTGTTGTGGACGTCTCACATGAAATATATACAAACACAGGGAAGCACCAATAGTGTAAACCAGTATAAGCACCTTGATAGATTCTATAATAATGGAAATACACTCACAAAACAAGAGCTTCCAACCAGCTCTTAGAAAATGCTTGGAGCGGTATAATCCCCGCTCACGGATAAATCTGTAAACGATTTTCTTAGGTTATCCACAGTGTAGTAGATATATAGTACAAAGAGAGAAAAGAGTATATAGTGCTCTCTATAGATAAAATAATTTACCTTACAACACAGTGTCCGTCCACCAGTAAACATGTTCATAGGGCCATGTGAGAAGGCAGTGAAATCAGGAATGGTACAATTCCTGTAAGGCTATACAGAACTAAACAGAACTCAATACTGAAATAATTTGTGTTTGTGTAACATATTTCTTTATTTTTTGTTTTGTAGAAAATGGCAAGCTTTTAGCAAGCACCACCAGGTCCAACCTATGGATTACACCTACTTGCTAGGACTCTTGAAGAACATTGAAGAACTTTGGGACCCTAGCATGTGTCAAAAAGAACAGGTGATTTCATTATTTAGGTTGTTTCATTATTTTACTAAATACAGAATGGGCAGTCTTGCTCTGCCATTGCCCGGTAATTATCATGGGAATTGTAGCCATTGTGCACTGAAGAGATTTAAGCTGTCTTCTTCTGGTCTCAATTTAATTTACCCCTAAAGTTAAAGCATATGTTAAATCTTTGCTGAATTTGCATCTACAGTGAATGAATGCAGCACTAAAATATCAGGGACATCTAATTTTTGCAAAGATTGCCTGCTACAGACATTGTTGTAAATTAATTTTGTCATTTAAACAATGAATGTTATGATGTCAACTTGGAGATTTGTTTTGTTCTGCCAATTGTCCGAATTCCTGAACTCTGAGACATAATGTAGCTGCTCCATGAACCAAATGAAACGCGTTGGACAAGATTGTTTTTATCTGTAATTCAGAATTCTGCCCATGGTGCAAAAAAAAAAAAAAAAGAGATGATTAATGAGAAAAAAATGATAATTGGTGTTTTGGGGACAACCACTGAATGTTAACTTTATTCACAGATCAAGTGGGAAGTGACCAAGAAAGAAAAACAGAAGGAGCAGCAAAAAAAATATATATGAAATAGAGTATAGTGAAATAGAATTTCACTCAGTAATATTAAAGGGGGGATTTTCAGGATCATCCAAAGAATAATCTTTCTGGATTTGCCCTCTTTAGTTAAACTTTAAAGCAAACAGAACATCTCATGAAAATATGGTTAAGACGAGTTATAGGTGATTTTCATTTTTTTTATTGAACGGTATGAAATCCGGAGCACTGACAGTTCCCCTTTAGGTAGCCGTTTAAAAGTATGATTTGACCTCGCATGGCCATCACAAAATACTAGCTAAATTATCATTCCCCTAGAATTTAATTCTGGCAATTTGAATACCTCTAACTGAATTCATTCTTTCTAGACTCACATTTGATTGAGTAGCATCTAACTCCTAGCTTCTGATTCTGATATTTCTATTTATGTTCCCTGTTAATCTAGGAGCAGAGCCTTGCTGAAAGCTTCACACTTTTCACAGAATACTGCCTCTTACTCTTAAAAAAACTCAGAGACAACTTTCCAGTTTTGAACACGACGGTCATTAGCCGCCTGGAATTCATGCTAAGGTAAGATACGATTTATTGGGTTCATCAGAATCAATTTTTGCTTGATAATTTGGGATTATTCTAACCTTAGTGACCAAATAATCTAAATTTTATTAAAGACAGGAGGCGAATATTTGCTTTACTTTCTTTACTGTAACTCCCAGCAGCAAAGAAACAGTTAACAGTAAGTAAAAAAAATGAACCAATCAGAGTGTACAATAGAGTATGTCCAGTCATCAGGCTCCTCCCATTTCCTCTTTCTTAGTGCAGCCGACAGCCGCAGAGTCAACCATGTAAACATAAACGGTAGAACGATGAAAAGTTCCGAATGCAGTCAACCATGTAAACGATGTGGGAAGAACGTAGATACTTCTTTGTGAGGATAGTGGAGGGTTTTCACACTAGGAAAAAGGCGAGAGAGAGGTCGTGAAAGTATGGTTTCTTGGATAAGAGAAAACCAACACTTAATTACATTAATTGATATGTTTCCAACCAAGGTGTACACCAAATATTCTGACAAATCTAAGTTATGAGTTAGTGTGTTTTGGGTAGTATCTGTAAAAGTAGTTGCAAAGAGAGGCCTGAAACTTAGATTACAAGGTATTGGTTTAGTCCAGGGGTAGGCAACCTACGGCACTAGTGCCATGCACGGCACTCGAGGTGTCTTTGCACGGCACTCAAGGCTGCTAGAGCCAAACAGGCTCTGGCCTATCAGGAGTCCCAGTAAAACTTCAGATATCTGCAAATCGGAAAAGGTGGTGAAGGACAATCCTCAATTTATGCATTGCAGCACATAGAGGAAGTGATCTCAGATCACTTCCTCCAGCACTTGTGAGTGGGAATCCACACAGTAGTAGAGCAGCATGCAGTTGCTGTTGCAGCTCCTGTCCTTGACATGTACCTGGCCGGCCTGGTCCCCACTGAAACCCAGGGAAGTCACCCACACTGCTAGATATACACAGAAATGCAGAATAACCTTCCCCTTATACAAATAATACGGACAGTCCACATACAAACATACACACAATCTGCAACACCACTAACAATCCACATACATGCACACAACCCCACATGCAGCCTCTCACATGCAATACCCCAATAAGCCCCCACACACTACCAAACACACAATGTGACATATCCATCCACACACACAATTCCACAAGCAGCCCCATACACAGCTTACATTCATATGTATCATACACAATATCATAAACTACTCATGAACATATTCAATATAATAGCTCATATATGCAGGGCCGTCTTTAACGCGGGGCAAACGGGGCAGCTGCACCATGAGCCCCGCTGGCCTCAACTATTTCTCACCCCCGGCCGGGGGGGCCCACCATGCACAAAGGGCCACCCGGTGGGCTTCTGTCAGCAGGGGTCTGGTCGCCCGCTGAGGCGCTTTAACAGCGCAAGCGTGCCCTTTGCTTTTCGGCAGCAGGCTGGGAGGAAGGGACGGCCGTGCATCACTTCCTCCCACAAAGAGAGGAGCGCGTGGGAAAGAAGAGTAGGCAGAGTGGAGGGGTGAGTTTTAAAGTGTAAATTTGGCATGTGTTAGTGTGCTTGTGTGTGTGTGTGTGTGTGTGTGTCCTTATATCTGTGTGTATCATTATATCTGTGTGTGTCAGTATATCTGTGTGTGTCAGTATGTCTGTGTGTGTGTGTGTGTGTGTGTCAGCATGTCTGTGTGTGTCAGTATGTCTGTGTCAGCATATCTGTGTGTGTGTGTCAGTATGTCAGTATGTCTGTGTGTGAGTGTCAGCATGTCTGTGTGTGAGTGTGTTAGTATGTCTGTGTGTGTCAGCATGTCTGTGTGTGTCAGCGTTAGGGTGGAGGACGTGATTGCACGCCTGGGCAGGGGGGACAGGGTCCAAGGGGCCCCAAGCAAATGCTTTGCCCAGGGTCCAGTCAATATTAAAGACGGCCCTGCATATACGCACATATACAACGATACAAAGCAATTACAGTAAAAATAATACAAGCAGAATACGGCAGCATACACACCTCAATTTTAAAAAAATAGGACCGCACGCTACGGGACATCATAATCCTATATCGGCACAGTGCTGCTAAAAGGTTGCCTACTCCTGGTTTAGTCAATAGAGGTGTTCCGGAATACCTACCTAGTTGGGTTGGGTGCGTGTAATAGCGGGCGGGAAAATATTCGCCTCCTGTCTTTAATAAAATTTAGATTATTTGGTCACTAAGGTTAGAATAATCCCGAATTTTATGGGAAGACAGGAGACTTCATATTTGCTGTTTTAAAGCGATGATATGATGAAATTAGATACATGAGGAGATTGTCTAAAATAGAAGGTTCTGAAGGTGGATTCTCTGGACCAATCTGCGGAGGTGAGGATCTCCGTTAGGGAGCCCCCAGACGTAAATGCTGACGAGGCGGCCGCGCCTCTCACTGAGTGAGCACCAAAGCATGGGTCAATGTCTGCTAGGGCCAGAAGCCACTTGATCCAATGAGCAAATGTGGGGCATGACACTGGTTTGTGAGGTCGAACGTAGAACACCAGTAGGGGGCCTGTTTGTGTTCTAAGGTCATTAGAGCGAAGGATGTAGTGTTGGACGCAACTAGCTACGCAGAGCATTGGTTTGTAATGGAGAAGTGTACTCCCTCAGGGGTAAAGTCCACGGCATGGACGTCAAATGCTCTGATGTCCGAAACTCTTCTAAAAGATACCAAACAGAGCAGCAGTGCCAGTTTGGCCGACAGTTGTCGAAGAGAGAGCTCTTCATTAGGGGGCCAAGTCTCCAAGAAGGCTAGTACAATAGCGACATCCCAAAATTGATTATATTTGGGAGCCGGGGGTCTTGCGAGGCGGATGCCTCACAACAGTCTACATATGGAGGGGTGTTTACCAACCACGGAGTTCTCAACAGGGATATAGGCTGCCGAAATGGCGGAACGGCAAACATTAATCGAACGATAGGACTTACCCTGTTCGAAGAGCGATGCCAGAAAGTTCATAATGTTAGTCAAAGAGGCTGAAAAGGGATCGACGTCCCTCTCCAAACACCAGCTATTCCAACGAGAAAAGAGCGTCTTGTTCCTGGGGCCCAAGAGTCCCATAGTAGTCCTTGTGCAGCAGCCGAAAGGCCAGAGACGTTCCAGGATCCCCTGAAATGGTCCAGGCCACTAACCGGAGGTGGCCTTGTAGTGCTAGTGCATGGAAGTTGCCCGAAGGGTCCATGAGGAGGTCGTAGGAGGTGGGTAGGAGTAGGGGGTAGTCCACTGACATCTCCAGGAGATAGGGGAACCAATGTTGGGTTCGCCACAGTGGGGTTACCAGAGTTATGGTGACGCCCTGTGTTCTGAGGTATTGTACCGTGCGTGGGATCATGGAGAATGGGGGAAAGGCATATGCTCCGGATGTTGGCCACGGTTGAAGGAAGGCATCTACTGCCATGCCTGCTGGGTTTTGGGAGCCAGCTGAAGAATGCGTCCATCTGACGGTTCAGGCGAGATGCAAACAGGTCCAGGTTGAATGGTCCTCTCAGAACCTGTAGGTGGTGAAAAATGTGTGGGTCCAGTCACCAGTCGCTGGGAGAACCAATCTGCAACGAGATTGTCGGAGCCCAGGAGATATTCTGCACGAAGGGAGATGTTCTTGTCCAGGCAGAATTGGTATAATTCCTTTGTCAGATCTGATAGCATTTTTGATCGGGATCCACCTTATCATACTGCTGAGACATTGTCCATCCTCAGGACAAGACTGCAGTTGTAGGCTTCTTTGGCAAAACTGCGGATCGCGAAAGAACCAGCAATTAATTCGAGGTGAAGAGCCTGTTCTGATGGGGACCAGAGGCCACCGGTAGAACGTTCCAAGCAGGTGGCGCCGCATCTGAGGAGCCTGGCGTCTGATTCCAGAATGAAATCGGGTTGTCGGCCGAAGATAGCCCTTCCATTCCAGGCTTCCATATGTTGAAGCCACCAGTGGAGTTCCAATTGGACCTCATCTGTGAGGAAAATCTGTTGTCCGTAAGAAGTTGAACGATGTAAGTAGTGTGTTTTCAAACGTTGCATTGCCCGATAGTGTAGTGGGGCTGGAAATATTGCCTGGATTGAGGCAGAGAGTAATCCCATTGTGCGGGCTAAATCCTTGAGTCGGAGATAGGGTGAAGCCAGCAATCTCCGGATGTCCTTTTTTATGGTTTTGATTTTCGTAGCAGGGAGTTGTAGAACTGCCTGAATCGAATTTATCTGAAATCCCAGAAACTGTATCGTCTGGGACGGGGTTAGAGATGACTTTTGAAGGTTGATGACGAAACCCAAATTCTGGAGGAGAGCCGAAGTCATATCTTATGGAGACGTAGAGTCTCCTCGTCTTGAGCCATGAGGAGGTTATCGTCCAAGTATATGATGGACCGAATCGCTTGTGAACGGAGTAGTGCCAGCACTGGTTTCATTAGTTTGGTGAAACACCAAGGTGCGGAGGACAGCCCGAAGGGGAGACAGGGGAACTGCCATAGTGTTTTGTGCCAATGGAATTGGAGGAAGGTGCGGTGTTCTGGCACGATTGGTACCGTGAGGTATGCATCTTTGAGGTCGAAGCGGGAGAACCAGTCTCTCTCGCAGAGAAGGTCTCGTAGTAGATGGATGCCCTCCATCTTGAAATGTCTGTATTTGATGAATTTGTTCAGCTCTTTTAGATTGATGACAGGTCGGAACTCTCCTGACTTTTTCTTGACTAGAAACATGTTGCTCACAAAACCTTGTGGGCTGAGGGATTGTTTGACTGCACCCTTGGTGACTAGGTCGTCGAGTTCGACCTGAAGGGACATGTCGTCCATTTGAGACATTCTGAGGGGGGTAGGGAAAG
This sequence comes from Pelobates cultripes, assembly GCA_933207985.1. Lineage (NCBI taxonomy): Eukaryota > Metazoa > Chordata > Amphibia > Anura > Pelobatidae > Pelobates > Pelobates cultripes. The sequence continues at coordinate 127,134,704 of OW240918.1, read as the reverse complement.
ACAGTTGAACTGGGTTCTCTGCGAATTCTAGGTGGAAGCCAGACACGGTCTGGAGGATCCAGGGGTCCTGTGTGAGCCGAGACCACTGTTGGGAAAAATGGGTTAATCGGCCTGGTATAGGTATATGAGAAAAATGAGAGTCCATTACCTGTAGGAGTGCGACCGCGGAGGGAAGCAGATTCACGTCCTCTAATAGAGCCACGAGAGGGGAAGAAGTGTTTGTGGTGGAAACAGGTATTGCCCGAGTTCCAGTGTTGTGAAGGTCGAGGCCTGTAGCCTGTGAAGGCAGCTCTGCCAGCCAACCGGCCTCTGTAATGGCTGGCTTTCCCGGAAAAACGCTGTGTCCTAAACAGCTTGCGTAAGGAGGATTGCGCTTTGGTAAGCATTGTAAACACAGCAACGTGTTTGCTTAACTCCTTTATAAATTTGTCTCCAAAAAGCATGCCTTGTGCCTCAGGGCACAGCTCTTTAGTGCCTAGTTCGGTGAGCTATGAGTCAATTTTGTATAGGGCGGCTTTCCGCCTTTCGGTAGACATGGCTACGTTGTGCCCATTCACGCATCATGTGTGCATCTAAAGTGCCACCTGTCAAAGCCTCATCTGCAATACTGAATATTTGGATAAGCGGTCCTGCTATATCCATCATCTTATCCTAGGTTGCCTTCAGGCCTTGTTATTAACCCTTACTGGGGTCTTTCCTGGATTTGTATAGGAAGGTGATAAGCAGGGGATCAAATTCTGGGGTAACAGCCACCTTGTCTGGGATGACCGGTCGTGGTCATTCTGCTCTTAACTTAGCTCTCACTTCCTTTTCTAAAGGCTTACGCAGCCACATCCTGCAAAATTTAGCAATGTGGTCTGGGGGGGTCCACTCAGTTGAGTGTGGATGTTTGATGTACCTAGGGTCAAACAAGGGCCGGCCAAGGATATCCAATAAAATATCCTCGGAAATGGGGTTAGAGTCATAGGGGGGTTCATGTGATGGAAAATCCTCATCCGAATACCCTGTACAGTATTCGTCAACTACTTGAAGTTGCAGGTTGGAGGTGGAACCCTCTAATGGGTCTAGGTTATATTTGGGGTTATTATCCCGAGTATCTGGGATGGATAATCTGGGCGTTTTAGCCGGTGCCTTGCCTTTACAGGTCGGTAGCACTATCGCCCTTCCAGGAACGTTTGCGGGGGTTTCCTTGCGATCTGAGCCTTTTGACTCATCCGAGTCTGACAGGTGTGCAATAGGGGTTCTTTTAGAGGTGGGTTTGGACTGGTCGTGGAAAGCTGCTAAGGCTTTTGGAATGGAGTCCGCAATGGTGTTATACAGCCAAGCTTGGAGCTCTGCAGGGGCTGCTGGTTCAGGCAAATCGGACATAATTGTGGTAAAGTGGGGTCACCACAAGTAATATATAAAGTAATATATAAAGATATATAATAATAATAATAATTTTTTTTTTGTAAAATAATAGTAAATAATTCAATAGGTGGTGGACTTGTTTTGGCACGTAACGCAAAGCGTTGTATCAAAAGTGGTGTCAATCACCTTTTCAATTGAGCGTGGCGTAACCCACAGATTAAATAATGTAATGAGGGGGTCACCCTCAGTAGACAGTGAGGGATTTACCCTTTGATTGAGGTAACTAATGGTATAAAATAGAGGGGGTCACCCTCGGTAAGATTGAGGCAAAGTAATATATTTATGAGAGGGGGTCACCCTCTGTAATGAGGCAGACAAGATATAGTGTAGAGGGGGTCACCTTCAGCAATGAGACACGAGTATTCAGTATAGAGGGGGTCACCCTCTTATTCAAGGATTTAGATGTTTAGCTGTCATCTGCAATAAAACATATTGAAATCACTTTAATATTAGTAATCCACAAGTTAAGTGGTGTTTAATTGAAGTATCTAATTTTGAGTATTGGAGTGTACTCACCTGAACAACCAGAAGAAGGCGCTGGAGAGCCGCTGAGGGAACAGACAACAAGCTGCAACCCACGATCGGAATGACGGCGGTAAAGCGCGGGAGAAAGCCCGCGCAATTAAGGAGGAGAAAATGGCCGCAGGAGGACAGACCCGTCGCTATGGTGACGGTTAGGGGGACGATCGTGGGGATGCAGGCAGTGACACCGCCCAAGTAAATCTAGTTTAGACGCAAGGCAGGGTTAGAAAAACTTATTAGCTGTAAGTTTGTCACATGGATGGACGCCGGCCAGAAAGCCGCGATCAGATTACTGACGCGGCTCTGTCCGAAATAGAAGGGAGCAGGTGGCGGTTTAAAATTTCAAAGAACAGTTTGTGAGGAAAAAAACGTCCTGTAGTTTATAGACATAATTAAATAATGTAACTAATAAGCATAGTATATGTTTTGTAGTGAAGGAGAGTAAAATTAAAGCATGTTAATATAAACATATATGAAAACTATATATATGCTGTACTTGGAATAGACTCACCTGGGAGGCTAGCAGCAAAGAAAGAGGAGCTGGGAGGAGCCTGATGACTGGACATACTTTATTGTACACTCTGATTGGTTAAAAAAAATGTACTTACTGTTAACTGTTTCTTTGCTGCTGGGAAGTTACAGTAAAGAAAGTAAAGCAAATATGAAGCCTCCTGTCTTGCCATAAAATTAAAATCAATTTTTCTTTTTCTTTAATTGGTTTCACATTTCTCCTTGTACTGTCATAGGTGTCTCAGCCAAATTCACAACATGCAGGCATTTAAAAAGGTCTGTCCTTTCAATAATGAGCTGCATCTGGAAATTGCTACTGTCTTAAAGGTACCATTCATTTGTTCAAATTTGATTCGTTAGTGTCTGTGTGTGTGTGTGAGTGTGTGTGTTAGTATATATTTGTAGGTGTGTGTATATATCATATAATATACATATATAGTGTAGTCCATATATATAATCTGCAGATAAACACTAATATAAATGAGGATTTAATTGCTTTATAAAATCATGCCTAGTTACTGGTGTATAATCTCCACTGGAAGAAATATACGTTACAATAGTTTAGGTTCTTCGATAACTACGGTACTTTGACAGAGTTAGCAAGCTAAGCAGTGTATGGCGATATTTATTTTGCTCTGATCCTTCAAATAATTGTGTGTGTTTGTGCGTGCGTGCGTGTGTGTGTATATAAAATCAGGAATTCAAAAGGAATTTCACATCCTAAGCCAAAATATTTGAATTAAAAACATAACTGATGTGACTTTCCTATTCAGCCACTCTAGACTAAAATTTTAAATTCACGTTGAACTCCTGATAATTCACACTTTAGTGAATAACTCGGATACAAATTTTAAACACTGATTTACTCCTAATAGTTTATTAATTAATAGGCAAATGAACCAGGGCAAAATAACTGGAACAAATGATCTTACTATAAAAGTGAAATTTGATTGTGATACAGTGTTGTAGTCTATACATAGATATGTTTTCTGATGAGCAAATATATATATAATATACTGTCACTATACTCCATAACATTATAAGTCACTATACTCCATAACAACCTAATTACCGGAATTTAGTATTTAGTTTTGTGTATTTTTCAGAAATGTAAATATAGTCCATAAATCCTCACTCACTGTCGTTTCTACTGTAGGAATCATTGCGATTTTCTGTGCCAGAAGCTACTATTTAATGCCTACAAGTTTGCTGAAAATGTCAGCTCAACTCTTTTACGTCATTGTTAGCTTTCCAGAAATTTATACCGATATCTATAGACGTTTTAAATAATTTTATTTTACAAATATTTGATTTAACTGCATTTATTGTATGTGGGCATTATTCTCAAACGCAGACATCTATTTTATATCCTGTTGACATTTTCAGTTAGCTCTACTAATGTCATCAGGATCTTTGCAAATACCTATAAGCAAGGTATTTGACCATTTTTATTTATCTAATTTTGTTACACCTACAGTGGGTGAGAAAAATTTAATTTTCGTTTTTACACTAACATTTCAGACCCTGTGTGAATTTACTATCTAAATCTATTAATTCACTAAATAGTATAATAATTATTATTTGCATAATTTTAATATTCATGTTTTTCTGCAAAGCAATCTATACACAAAACTGATGTGTTATAATATGTTTATATGCTAGCTATGCATCCCTTGCTTCAAATAAATGACAATGAAGGGGGAAGTTATCATCATGGGTGATTTTAATCTTCCTGATGTGATTGTCTCTAAAACAAATCGTTGAGGAGCCAACTCGTAAAGAGGCCATACTAGATTTAGTGTTAACAAATGGAGATTTGGTATTAGATATTACTGTAGGTGAAAGTTTACGATCCAGTGATCATCAGTCAGTGTGGTTTAATATAAGAACAGTGACTGAGTCACACCACACAAAAACAAAAGGTTTAGACTTTTTTAAAAAACAGACTTTCCTAAAATTAGAATATGTGTAAAGGAGTCATTATCAGACTGGAGCGATTTAAATGGAGTCCAATAGAAATGGAATTATTTAAAAGTTGCACTGCTGAAGGCAACAGAAAATTGCACTAGGCTTGTCAGTAAAAGCAAAAAATTCAAGAAACCACTGTGGTACTCCGCAGATGTGGCCAAAATAGTAAAAAGCAAAAAGTTAGCATTTAGTAATTATAAAAAAAAAAACAGAATGAGGAAGACAGAATGATCTATAAGATTAGGCAGAAAGAGGCTAAGCAAGTTATAAGAGCTTCCAAATCACACACAGAAGAGAAAATAGCTTAGTCAGTAAAAGAAGGAGACAAATCATTTTTTAGATACATAAATGAGAAAAGGAAAGTAAAACAAGGACTAGTTAGATTAAAAACAAAAGAAGGAAGGTATGTAGAAGAAGATAAAGGTCTAGCTGACTGCCTCAATGAATATTTATGTTCAGTATTTACAGATGAAAATAAAGGAAATGGGCCACAGTTAGGAAAAAGGACAAATGAGTCATTTGTTACATGTGAGTTTATAGAGGAAGAGGTTCTATTTCAACTGTCAAAAGTAAAGACAAATAAGTCAATGGGACCTGATGGAATACACCAGGGCTTGAGTCCTGCACTTTTTTTTACAGCAGGAACGCTGTTCCTGCTGTTCCTGCAGGCACACAGGGGGTGGCAAAAAGTGCAGCCCTCAAATGCCCCCCGTGCTCCTCCTGTTATGGCGGGGCCCAAGATGGACCCCCTCCGGCGGACGCCTGTCTCCCTGTCAGACGCGGCGAGGGAGTTGTGTTCTCTCTGCTCCCTCTCGCCGCGCGCCGTTTGCTGATGCCAGGAGCCAGAATATGACATCATATTCTGGCTCCCGGCATCAGTAGACAGTCCACACAGTGAGAGGGAGCAGAGAGAACACAGCTCCCTCGACGCGTCTGACAGGGAGACAGGTGCCCGCCGCACTAAAGCCCCACTGGATCCCAGGGACAGGTCCACGCCAGCTCTCCAGGTAGGGAGGCTGGGTGTAAATTTTTTAATTCAAAAGAGTGTATGTGTGTGTCTGTGAGTGTGTGTGTCACTGTGAGTGTGTGTGTGTGTCTGTGAGTGTGTGTGTCTGAGTATGTGTGTGTCTGTGAGTATATGTGAGTGTCTGTGAGTGTGTGTGTGTGTTTGAGTATGTGTGTTTCTGTGAGTGTATGTGTGTGTGTCTGTGTGTGTGAGTGGGTATTTGTGCCTGTGAGTGTGTGTGTCTGTGAGTGTGTGAGTGTCTGTGTATGTGTATGTCTGAGTGTATGTGTGTGTGTCTGTGAGAGTATGTGTGTGTCTGTGAGCGTATGTGTGTGTGTCTGTGAATGTGTGTGTGTATGTGAGTGTGTGTGTCTGTGTGTGTGTGTGTGTGTGTGTGTCTGAGTATGTTTGTGTGCACTTATATATATACATATAGGAGAAAACAAGGGGTTGGCTGCACTCACCTGAACATGGTTAAATGGGGTGCTGCTGGGGGCCAATAAGTACAGTAAAAATGAAAATCCAGCGCACTCCCTTATCTACTAAACAGCTATTTTGGTGTTGTTATTTTTATTAAAAACACCTAATCTAGGCAAAAAATAATGGGGGTTTAGTTACATTATATGATCATACATTGCATAAGCCTGCCACAACGTCACTGTACCCCATCTTTGGCAGGTCCTAATCTAACTGTCTGCTAAATGAGCTACTCACTTGGGGAAATCCTTCTATCTCAAGTTCTCTGCAGTAGAAGGCTAAATAGGGTCCTGATATGAGGCACCTATATATCCGAATGTATATAATTTATTGGGGGGATTGGGGGGGATCTTGGGTGAGTTCCCACACTTTATTCCCCAGGACTTGACCCCTGGAATACACCCAAAGTTATTAAAAGAGCTTAGTGGTGTACTAGCAAAACCATTAACAGATTTATTAAACCAATCATTGTTAACAGGAGTAGTCCCAGAAGATTGGAAGTTAGCGAATGTTGTGCCCATTCACAAGAAAGGTAGTAGGGAGGAGTCTGGCAACTATAGGCCAGTAAGCCTTACTTCAGTAGTGGGGAAAGTGATGGAAACCATGTTAAAGAATAGGATTGTTGAACATATAAAAAATATGGATTTCAAATTCAGAGACAACATGGGTTTACCTCAGGGAGATCATGCCAAACTAACCTTATTGATTTTCTTGATTGGGTAACTAAAATAATAGATCAGGGTGTTGCAGTAGACATTGCTTACCTAGATTTTAGTAAGGCTTTTGACACTGTTGCACACAGTGGTGTATTTTGGGTTTGCGCTGCCCTAGGCACGACTAAATTCGGGCACCCCCAAAATCTAAATCCCCCAATTCGTGTCAGGACCATTTTTTTGACAGACACATGCCCTCATTGATACATGCACTGATATACATTCACTGACAGATACACAGTCTCATTGGCACACACATACAGTCATTGGCACACACACACACTGTTTAACCAACACACACTTTCACTGACAGACACACACTGACACACCCACTCACTGACAGGCACGCACTCTCAGATACACATAAAATTACATACACACACTGACACACACTCACAGGCACACCCATTCTCACTCACAGACACACACTGAAATATAAGGCTTATCAATAAACTGCAATCTTTAAATTTGGATTCCAATATTGTTGAATGAGTAAGGCAGTGGCTGAGTGACAGGCAACAGATGGTTGTAGTCAATGAAGTATATTCAAAGCTTGGGCTTGTCACCAGTGGGGTACCTCAGGGATCTGTACTTGGACCCATTCTCTTTAATATTTTTATTAGTGATATTGCAGAAGGTCTTGATGGTAAGGTATGTCTTTTTGCTGATGATACTAAGATATGTAACAGGGTTGATGTTCCACGAGGGATAAGCCAAATGACAAATGATTTAGGTAAACTAGAAAAATGGTCAGAGTTGTGGCAGCTGATATTTAATGTGGATAAGTGCAAGATAATGCATCTTGGACATAAAAACCTAAGGGCAGAGTACAGAATATTTGATAGAGTTCTAACCTCAACATCTGAGGAAAGGGATTTAGGGGTGATTATTTCTGATGACTAAAAGGGACACTCCAGGCACTCAGACCACTTCTGCCCATTGGAGCGGTCTGGGTGCCAACTCCCACTACCCTTAACCCTGCAAGTGTAATTATTGCAGTTTTCATAAACTGCAATATTTACCTTGAAGGGTTAACTCCTCCTCTAGTGGCTGTCTACTATACAGCCACTAGAGGGCACTTCCGTGTATATAACACATGAAAAGTGTGCTATAGCGTAGCTTGACGTCCTCACGCTATGTGAGGACCTCCAGCGTCACTGAAATCCCCATAGGAAAGCATTGAAAGCATTTTTAAATGCTTTCCTATAGGGAGGTCTAATGTGCGTGCGCGGCATTGTCACGCATGCGCATTAGGTCCTCCCTTGCCGACGGCTGCGCATGCTCAATAGGTCTCCCCTTCCGGCGGGGGAGGAGCGTGGGCGGACCGAGAACAAGTGCTGAGGGACATCAGCGCTGGATACAGGTAAGTCACTGAAGGGTTTTTAACCCCTTTAACAACTTGGGATGGGGGGTGGGAGGGAGAGGGGACCTATAGTGCCAGGAAAACTGTTTGTGGATGCATGGAATAGCCTTCCAGCTGAAGTGGTAGAGGTTAATACAGTAAAGTAGTTCAAGCATGCGTGGGATAGGCATAAGGCTATCCTAACTATAAGAGAAGGCCAGGGACTTATGAAAGTATTTAGAAAATTGGGCAGACTAGATGGGCCGAATGTTTCTTATCTGCCGTCACATTCTATGTTTCTATGCTATGCTTATATTTGCTCAAGCAAAAAGTGCTCAGTAGTGAAGGGGATAATTGTAAAAGGCTGAATGAAAAATACAAATTTTTCTTACTTATAGTAAGAAAGAAAATGTGGTAGATAAATTGCATAGACCAATAACACAGGACTTGATGTAATAAAAGATAGTAGAAGAATACCACAGAGTAGAATTTCTTGTAATGCTGCTACCTATTTCATATCATTTGTAGAAATATTTGAAAGATTGTTGTGGTTATACATTCAAAGATGTAAACATGTTAACTGTCGAGAAGGCATTTAAATATTGAATGAAAGAGAGCAAAACACAGAAGCAAAATCTTCAATGTCAATACAAAATGCTATATTTGGCACAGACTGCTGCTTCGTAGAATTTAATTTTTTTTTTAATTTAGAAAAAACATCCGTAAGCCTGATAAAGTAATTATACATTCCATGTGTTATTTGTCAATTATGACGAAGGATAAAATGCTTTAAACAAATTTCCAGACAGGTCTGGCAACATTGTACATTAAGCTATATTTCTTCCCTGCTTGATATTACATGATATTGGAACAAATTGCCTGGAAAGTGGTGCTAACGGCTGTCTCGAGGCAATCTCGCTCATTGGTTATAAATACAAGAAATACACGTGTTCCCAACAGCCTGAGATCCTTACATATATATTTGCTCATTTTTGTCATTTATAACAATAACAGCTTGGAGGAAAGACGAGACGGGGGGGGATATGATAGAAACATTTAAATATATAAAGGGAATCAACACAGTAAAGGAGGAGACTATATTTAAAAGAAGAAAAACTACCACAACAAGAGGACATAGTCTTAAATTAGAGGGGCAAAAGTTTAAAAATAATATCAGGAAGTATTACTTTACTGAGAGGGTAGTGGATGCATGGAATAGCCTTCCAGCTGAAGTGGTAGAGGTTAACACAGTAAAGGAGTTTAAGCATGTGTGGGATAGGCATAATGCTATCCTAGATATAGGATAGGGCCAGGGACTAGTGAAAGTGTTTGGAGGATTGGGCAGACTAGATGGGCCAAATGGTTCTTATCTGCCGTCACATTCTATGTTTCTATGTTTCTATTTAACATTTAAATGATCTACTATAACATGGATTAACCCTCTGCGGGCCCAGGGGAGCTCTGTGCTGATTAGAATCAGTTATCCAATTATGCACCTCTGAATATTTTCACTAGACACCAACATATAGTGTGGTCTAAAGATATGTTGTTTTATCGGATGTGCTAATTTTGGACAAGAACAAAATAAAACATGAAAGAGTTAAATTGGAATAAAACATATCAGAAAACATAAAAAAATTAAAAGTACCATAATGAAATTCGAAATTCAGCAATAAAACTGCTGTTTTGAATACATGACATTTAAATGTATAGTTCAATGTGTCGCACATTTAGAATTCTGAGATTTTATTTCCAAGTACACTTTAAAAACCCACATTTAAAGTAATACTCCACACACCTAAAGCACATTAGCTTGCCAAAGTGCTTTATGAGTGAAGAGTGTGTCCCCTTTTTTTCATGTTACCAAATGTGCAGTCTTTTTTGTTTTTTAAATTTTTTTATTTAAGGACAGACAATCAAGTGAAACATTGTTAATTGTTCATTATGTCAAACCTAATTTTGCAAAGGCCGTTAGGTTTTTTAATATATTCCCACAGTTACGAGCATGACAATGAAATTCAGTTTACGTTTGCATTTAAAAGTCATTTGCGTAGACTCTGAGTGGCAAATTTGCATATTTCGTGTCAAAATGTGCAATTGACACGGAAGATGCAAATTTGGTAAACGATATTCCTTAAATAAGAAAAAGAACTAAACTAACAAAACAAATACAAATGCAGAGGGTTTGAAGGCTCTGCGAAATTCCTATCTTTCCACTCTAGTGGCCACTGTACTGCTCCCATGGCTCCCAAATCTTCTGAAATGTGGATAATGTGTTTCTGACCTATGCTGTCAACTTGTCTTTGAGGTATTTGTATTTTATCTTGGAGATCACCTGTGCTATTTGTGGCACCTCGGGCTGGAACCACTACTAGTCCATAGCCCAATGTGCAGCTAGGTAGCAAATTAAAGAGACTCTGCTCCCTAGTGGACATACCCACTATGGACTTAGAAAGCAGAAACATCCAGGGGTCCAAGTCAAAGTGTTTTTGGAAATTCTTGGACATCAATGTCTTCACCTCGTTCCAGAACTTGTGCGTAGGGGGAGGGCATAACCCTCACCCACCTATAAACCTCAAACCGTATTGACTGAAATAAACAAACCACAGACTTGCTTGGAGAAAATAGGTGTAATGAAATCCCTTATTAACCAGACTATGCGAACCAGCCTGTTCGGTTATTTAGACGTGTGTGGGGTGATTTAGTGCAAATAGCAATAAAACAAATAAACTGCTGAATCACCCGACCTCCTACTGAGGCCGTGTGGCGCCCATTAACCACCCAGACTTTGCGGTTAACCAAAGAGTAATTGGGGAACAGCTTGGTGGTCCACGTTCGTCTACCGAACACGTGGCAGTCGCCATTTTAAATTGTCGAACGCCCTGCGGTAAATGGCGGCGGTGCCCTGGAACTCTTTTTCGGATACTTATTCTGCAGAACACCGCTGATGCCTACCAAGGTCCTCGTTCATACGGCTGGAGACGCACGAATGCCCGAGACATTTCACCGTTCGGGACTTTTATGCGAAATGGACCGACCCCAGATAGCTGCAGTTGTGGAACTCTTTGTTGGATACAAACACGCGAACGGCCGGTGAAGCCCAAACTTCATTCGAAATTATTAAGAACTGTGTTCGTGGGATCTGAGCGCTATTCGCCTATAATATGCACTCAGATCCAAGTTATCTGGGGGTATGTGGGACTTAAAGTTTATGTTTAGTAAAATGTAAGTTATAGATTTTTATGCTGTTTTGTGAATATATTAAAAGCCACGTTTCTCTCTACCTGGAGATAATTAAGGTTCCTTTTACTACCTTAAGTTAATTATCTCCAGGATAGAAAGGAGGGAGTTACCTATGTAAAAGGGGAGTGCTTATGTTATAGCCACTGTGATTGGCTACTGTAATTCTTGTGCCTCAGTCTTCCATCTGGTCCCCTAGGGGAGTGTCCACCAGGTGAGAGACCTGCATAAATACCGGGCAGGTAGCCCCCATTAAATCAGATCGTTTTACCCCTTCATGAAGTCTCGACTCATGTTTGGGGGATTGGAAGCTATAATCACTCTGTTTCAGCTGGATTTCGGGAGAAGCTACAAGGATCAGCACTGCACGAATAGGAGGATCCTTTACAATAGGCCACAGCTTTATTAAAATATAAATATATATAAGGGGCGAAACCTAGCGTCTGTAGCGTACGGTTGCACACTACATGTGCTCCGGCTTAACTTTCAATAAAAATCACCCAAATATACAGCTCTGAACCAGACATTATTGCAGACCCGGCAAGAATGGGCAGAAAAACTAAAAAGCAGAAGCCCAACAGGCCTCGGACAAGTTCACGAAGCAGCTAGGCCTAAGATGGCCGACTATCTTGAGGAATGTTCTGACTCTTCGGAAGAAGACCCGCTTTTTGAGGCAAATGTTGACTTAACTGCACAGGTACCAATTCCTCTGAACCCACGGAGTCCAGACTCCCAACCTGTCACAATGGGAGCAGTGAAAGACCTGCTCACAAGCCTCCAACAGACTATCCAAGCTGATGTGACCTCCCTCTATGCAGACATTACAGACATGGTGGGCAGGCTGAGCACTCTGGAGACCTCTTAGCCGCACTAGAAGCACTGACCGAGCAGAGATTAGCCTCTCTAGAAAATCAGAGGTGGCGCAAGAATCTCAAGATAAGGGGCATACCTGAAGAAATACTGGCGGAGGAGCACCCACATCTTGTGAGATGCTTGTTGGTGTGGTTGCTAACACCCAGACAAGCCAAGAATGTTACCCTGAATGGCGTATTCCACATCCCTAAACCGAGGAAGGCCCCTGTGGCAGCCTCAAGAGACTTGGTGATCCACTTTCAAAGCATGAAAGATAAGTCGGCAGTAATGGTTGCCCTTAAAGGGACCCCCCTGTAAACGTTTGAAAATAGGGGACTCTCATTTTATAAAGACATCTCCAGAGGCACACTGACATGGATAAGGTCACTCCAACCATTCACCTCCCTTCTCCGAGAACGTAACATCAGGTACACCTGGCGGTCATCTCCTGGTCACATATGGAGGTTCCACCTACCCAATTCGAGAGATGCCTGAAGCAACAGCTCTTCTGGAGACCCTCGCCTCCCACTGGATTCTCTACGTACCCTCGGACAGGGGAAGGACCCTGCGGCGACCCACAGGTGGGACCCCTCCAATATCATGCCATTCATCCCCAGAGGGCGGAATCAGTTGCCTATGCTGCAGCTACTACCTGAGGCCTGCCACAGACTGTCTCACCTTGCCTACCTAACACAGCAAGACTATAGTTAATCTACGGTAAATGCTTGTATAAAGTTTGCTATACCTGTTCTGTTTTTTTAGAATGCATATTATGTCTGTCTTACCCGAGAAACCTGACGCAAGTCCACACACTTTTGGGTTAGCTAAATAGCCAACACCTCCTCCCACCCGCCTCAAATCGCCTCTCATAGCTCCTCACTGTAAATACAACACTCTCTGGAGGCAACAAGACATTAAGCCTTAGAGAAAGCAACCTATTTAGCACCTCTTGGCTATAAGAAGGCACACTGGCCATACAAGAGGTATTGGAGACCACCCACGACATCATCTGTCTAAAATCACCCCCCCAATACACTATCCGCTTGACTACACCTACCACTAGTTTTTTATATCGACTGTACCTGTAAAATGTTGTTTCCTCACATCAGTGAGACTGAGAAAAATAAAGAGTTAAAAAAATCTATATATATAAATATATATGTATAAATATATAAATTTATAAATCTTTAAACTTCAACTTTATAACATAAAACATTCTATATACATAATTTACTCAGTAAGTAAATATCTGTCACAGAGTACCACCTTGCCAACCAAAAACATTCACTTAGGGCAGCTGCCATAGGGGAGGGACAGCCCTACCCATTCACTTTCCACAGACCGCTAGTCCAACCCACGGTTGACAAGGGCCATTTACCGCCACGCTGTGACAAGAACAACACAAACAACATTCATAAATAAGACACAACAAGGGGAGGGAGGGCAGGAAGCTGTTACCAACTGATAATTTAGATGGCTGCTATCCTGTAAGCTGCCTATCTATTTATACTAACCCACCCCTTTGCCCCTTAATACTCATCCTACCATTCATAAAACCGCCTGTGGGCAGATCCACCACATGTGCAAGCAAAGAGTGCACTGTTATAAATTAACCTTGTTATAAAGCGCTGGCTGTAAACCAGAAAACTGGTATTGTTACTTCAAAGTTATTTAGCTCAGTGGAGCTAAACTCAAGAGGCATCAATTGCCCAGATTGTTGGTGCTGGTGAAGAAGGGTAGGACTTGTAAAGACTTCAGATAATAGGTTTGCAGCTTTTTCAAACAGTTTTTAGATAAAATCCCAATAATTACATTATTTGTATGTGGGCCATGGAGTGTCCTTTTAGAATTTGCCTACTTTTAGGACAACATACAATAGTCATTTAAATATACAAAAATAAGTCCTACACTCAAACTCCCACTACTCCTGGGCGGCAGCAATGACCACAGTATACATCATCTCCAATACATACATTAAAAACCAATGAAAAGGAGTTGCTTGTGCACTATCCCAAATCCCTATGCACATTTAGATAACTGCAGGTTTTTAGTACAACTTCAGTGTAAGCCCACCTGCCACCTGAGGTTAAGGCAAACCTCTTATAGTTGAGTCCTACACTAACAATTCACCTTGCTTCTGTCAGCTTCAGGTAAAAAAAATCTCTAATTCTAATGAGATAGAAAGGGGTATTTTCCTAAACCCCTTCATACTTATTAACCCATAATAGGGAACGTGTTCTCCGGCAGCATTGTAACGTGGCTCTGTAATACAAAAGCAACTATTTTACCTGAAAGCAAAGATCTACTCAATTGTGCATAGTTGATGCACATCTTACAGAATTTCTGTTGCTATGGCAACACTGTCAAGGTGGCTGGGTACCAATAAACGAGCCCGCATTTCTGAAATCCCACGCTGGACTCTCACGAGTCCTACTGCCTCTCTCAAGGGTTGTCGATGCTTTAACTCAGATGTCGAATTCTAGAATTCAGAGTTCACAAAGCTTTCTTTTTCATTTAGTTTACAACCCGTGAATGTCCAGGATAATTCCTGCTTGGTTTTGCAGTAATTATATTCTACTTATCGACTTATTAGTCATTTGCAGTCAACATGAAGCACACGTGAACATTGCGTGGTAGCTTTTGTGGACTAGTTATAAATGATAAGAAATGTAGATTTCCTAATTAATATGGATACTTTCAGTGTGGTATTACCCACTAGAGATCCAGAATAGCTAAGCCTTGTGTATGCACAGTCAAACGTATGAGCAAGTGATATGGCTTTCAGTGGATTAATAAATACAGTGATCAGACTATGGCCTTGGTTTAATATTGTTGGATAAAGTTTTCAAATGATTTAATATTCTTGGATAAACCTTTACAATTATTTAATATCATGAAAAATATTTTAATCTTGTAATAGTTTTATATATATATATATATATATATATATATAGGATATATCTTGCAGTACAGATAATACGGGGTCTCACAATGAGTTCTTATACAAGTAGAGTCTGTGATGAGACCAATCATTCATCAATTTCTTTCATAAGTGTTAACGTATTGGATGCATTTTGTTTGTGTGTGTGTATTTATAACTCCATGCTTTTGTATAAAGTGCTTATTTTAACCACCTGGTTGTAGTGCGTTTTGCAGTTTAAATACTTAGTAGAGGAAATGAGTTTTAATGCTGCAAACATCCCAATGGTTTAGTTTTCATTAGGACACTTCCAAATCTTTGGCTTGCGCTCCTGAGGAATTAGAGGATAACAGATTTGGTGCATATGCAGCCCTGTTCTGTGTATAAACAGAACACAAAAGCTGCCATCATTTTTTATGATTATTTAAACCAAATGATTGCGTATGCTATAATATCAGTGTGTATTATTTTTTTTAACGCATACACATAAGGGAATACGAATTGTCGGTATATCTGCGGCTGTACCACTGATTGATGAGGCAGCCATCTTTCAAAAAAACACACCAGACACATAAAGCACTAAAGCGGAAGAAAAAAACATGCCGGAAAAATATGCATGCAGGTTTCCTTGGGGGCATATCTATTAAATGGCTACAATATAACAAAATTCAATGGAGTGTTCCTTTAAGCTCTCTTTGCTCAGAATTCCAGCTGAATCAACCTGATTGCACAGGTGATCAACAGTGACTGTGAATTCACCAAGAACATTTTTAAACCCCAAGGTAGATTGTTCAACGCCTCCCAGATATTGTGAATTAAGTCCATCCTAAATCCAACCCTAAACCCTTTTGTGTTCTATAAATCACAATGTGACACTACATTCAGAGCATTACCTGAACCTATATTTATAGATGTAATACCTGCTGTGTTAATCGCAAGCCATGCTGTATTAACCCTGCACCTACAGCAGTACCTGCACACTATGCTGTGCGTAACTAATGCCACACTTGGTCCATTAAAGTGTCACTGTCACAGATGATATAATTTGAGGTGTTATTTTTCTCTCAGTATTACAGGGGACTTGAGGCTAGCAATTAATTGGCGTCAAAATTAGTTAGAGTTGGGTCTTTTCAGAATCCCACTTGGAGCTCCAGCCTCTGTCTTTGAATATGGATTCAGTAAATAAGAGATGCTTTACTCTAAAGAGGAGTTAGAGATCCCCACAGAACAAGTGTAAACCAGAAAATGCACCAAACAATGATAGGAACTCGGGAAAAAATTAAACATAATCATTATTTATATTATTTTCAGTATTAATCAAAATTGCAGGTTTCCTTTAATTTGTTGCTCTTTATCACACTGTAATTTTGACAAATGAGTCCTTACTCCCCCATCTGTGCCCATCCTTAATTATGGTTGGTTTGTAATGCTGTTGCTCTCTGATTCACTGTTACACACCTCACATCCTGACCTCCTACACAGGAACAATGACAGAGAAATATGGGGCCATTTGGGACGTATGATCACATACAGTGCTTTATGCAAACTGACCTCCCTGTGCCATTGACCGAAGAGCACTTGTAATATTGACAGCTCCCCTCGTTACTTAGTAAAGAAAGTTACTTGCACAGCATGAAGCAATAAACAGCATGCTAATGACAGCTGCTCATTTCCTTTCAATAACCAAGAATCGGAGTTCCCACTGTGCTAAATAACATCATCTTTCCTCATCTAAAACAGTCATTTAGTTAAATACTGGAGTTCCGTAAGTTCATGCCGAGAGGAGACGAACAATAAGTGGGAACATTTTACTAAATTAATTACTACAATTTCTATGTTTTAGAAAGGAACACTGGAATGGTATGAAAAGACTTACGCCTCATTCAAACCAGTGGAAAAGGTGCGTTCTTAACTTCCTACCATCATATCACAAACCGCCTGAGCAAATGATAAATTAACAGTTTATTTACGTGTAATATATACCATAAATATTCCGATCAATGGGTTAGCTACCTGTAGCTCTTCAGCTGTTATTGATGCACAATTTGTATTTTCTTCAAGAAGACAGCTTTTTTTATTTATTTTTTTATTACATGTAATCTAGCATTCTCCAAATTAAAAAAAAAAAATATATATATATATATATATTTTTTTTTTTTATTAGAAAATAAATAAAATAATATCAACGGAAATATGACTGTATTCCAAGGCTTGCAAACTACTGTACTTGCCATTTCCTTGTAAAAGCAATATTTGTCACCTATACAACATTTCAATGGTGCTTCGGCTTTAATACATATTTGCTTAGCAGATGCAATAGCAGGTTCTTCTAGTGAAACGATGCATAGGACGTAACAAAAGGGTTCTATTTACTCCTATAGAATGAAGTACAAATGCTGAGGTCCTTGGTGAAGCTTGCAGATGCTGTTCATGAGGATGTGGAGAAATGTCAGAATGTTTATAACAAACTGTTTGTCAGGCAAGTTCCAAATATACCTTCATCTGTTTTTATGTGTGGACTTCACTTTCTGATCGTGAACAAAATTTTGTGTACATTAGAAACAATGCTTTATCTTTACATAAGGAGCTTGACCCCTTAAGGTCCAAACTTCTGGAATAAAAGGGAATCATGACATGTCACACATGTCATGTGTCCTTAAGGGGTTAAACCTACTGCCTATGTTAAATGTCAGCGCTTCTTATGAAATGAGGTAGTTACATAGTAATGTAGGTTGAAAAAAACTGCTCAAAAGAGTAATGTGCAAATGGTCATTAGAGTATCCCTTGATTGTGTTCAAATTATGAAGTTCTCAGAAGCAACAAACAAACGGAACCTGCACTTTAAAAAACTTGAATTGCAGTGAATCCTTTTTAATAAAAATAAAGGCAAACCGGACACACTCTGAGGGCTAAATCCTGTAAATCCAAACTGGATTTTTTTGTCTTTTTTTGGATCAACAGCAAAAAGCAGATGTGAGAAAGGACTTGATGAACAGATGTCTCTTTTCAGCCTATGTAACTATGTAACTACATATGTAATTACAATTTGTCATCAATATTAATCGCACATTAATTCATAAAAGAGGAATACAAACTGTGTCTTATCATAATGTGGTTGTAATAATCCACTTGTCAATTCCAATGTTCGAGACCAAAAAAATGGGGAAAATAGTGGGGAAAAAATCAAAGACAAAAAATGTATTTATTTTTTTTTAAATGTAAAAACGGCCCAAAACATAGAAATGTCTATTCAATATGTCTCATGGGGGGAGTAGGCACACATAGTAATAAATCCCAAAATGCTCTACAAATTGGTGATCAAATAGGCTCCCAAAGATGCTACAATATCTGCTTGACTTTACCATACCACCACATATGTAAACCTCTTCAGGAACCTATTTTAGATCAATAATTTAGCAAAGATAGGATGTCATGGAGGACTCTCAAGCTGACATCCCGTCCTTTCTTGATAATCTGAACCACCTTGATCAAAATATCTAGTTCACAGCCAATGCACATGAGACAGAAATCCCATTTCTTGCCTGAATGATATATAAGAGTGAACAGGGACTAAGTAATGATATTTGTACAAAAGAAGCAGATTCTAATAATCTATTGTTCTATAGTAGTTGCCACAGACCGCAATTAAAGACAGGGCTTCCATGCAGTCAGCTTCCACGGACTATGAGAATTGTCTCTATTGCAGACAGATTATCCTCACACATGTCCAACATATTGGGGACCCAAAACGTTTCTCCCTCCTACTGGTGCCTTTTTCCTTCACTTGTAACGCTCTACCTCATATCCCACCGATATTCTACTCATGCCTCTTTCCTTTGTTCCATTTATGTTATTTTTACACCACCTTTGTGGGTTTTTCCTTGTGGATTGTCTCCATATGTCCCCATCCCACTTCAGCCTCACTACCCCATCTCCCATTATATATTTCTTGCTTCATAGATGACCAATTGCTTGTTGTGTTTCTCCAAGATCCATCAACTCCCATGCATCACCCCACCTCGTATCTTGATACCTCGTATTCCTGATCGCAGAAGTGGAATGCATTACCACTTTTCTGATTTATTTTTTTTCAGTGAATATGCACTACACCACAGCCTCTATTTAATATTTTTGGATAAGCTTTTTCAATTGATTTTTCATAATATTAAAATATTTTAAAAATTAATTATATTAAAATATATTTTAAAATATGAAATCATTTTAAAAGCTTTTCCAAAATTATTAAATTGAGGTTCTGTGAGAGGAAAGAACAGTGTTGTGTCATGCTTTTATCCCCGTTTACCCACACAGTACAGAACATTCTTCTGCGCTAATCATTCCCCATTAACATACCACAGCAGTACCCTATTACAGTAATACCCTCCCCAGTACACACCTAAAATATATAATTCAAATTATATTTATATTCACCAAAGTTCACTGTAAAATAAATAACCATCAGCTTTTCATTTGACTGGACTAGATACCTTAGTAATTCTTACCTTCGTTGCTATGATTATTATTGGCATTTATGAGACAATTACACAATGACACAGGAACAGTAGGTAGATGAGGACCCTGCTCAAATGAGCTTACTATAAAGCCTGTCACCTATCAGTTAAAGACTCATAAAATTACAACCTTCAATATTACCAATGCTTATGTGGTTATTTTGTTTTCATTGTCTTCACAGTATTGCAAAGGTTGACTTCTTCAGTATCACCTACCGACAACTAGAAAAAATGGTAAGTGTGTTTTATAAGGATTTATACTTTCTCAGAAATTAAAGAGAGCTCACAAATAAAATAATATGTTACTGAATATCTTATTTTAAGTTGTTTTTGTTTATGCCTGCATAGTTTGTTTCTACACTGTTTAATAATTTTGCCCTTGTATAAGAGGGTCCTCTATTTATGCAGTCATTTCCAACAAACTGTATTTGTGTTTTGCTGTGTTTTCTAACAGGTGTCTGATGAAGTGAGTGTCGTGATGCAAGAAATAAAAGGAACGGAACACGAAGGACCTCATGTGACCCATGCCATTGCAGAGAATTTATTTGAACTTTATATCACATTAAACGAACTAAGGCGGTTTAGGGAATTCCTGCCTTTGAAGTAAGTGGGACAATAAAGATTCATTGGTAATTACCACTAATTTATTTATTTTAATATGGGTGCCGGTCCTATAGAGCTAGGCCTTCAGAGACATTTCTTCATCAATGGCCCAGCAGCTCATACAATAATCCTTTTAGAATACTGTGCAATAATGCACTGCAAGGCTGAAGGGGAGCAGAGAGAGGAGGTCAAAGAGTAGGGAAATGTATACATACCATAATTTCCTTTTCCTGGATGTTACCATGGAAACATCACCAGAGGGTTTGTTCTGTTTAGGACAGGAAATAAAGGACCATTTTATCAGGACAGATGACTATTAATGGTTCCTGAGATGATAGGGCTTGTATCTCCCAGACTCTCTGATCAGATGTTACGCCCACCAGTAAGGTGAACTTTTGAAATATATTCCAGGTTTTCATCTGGTGCCTTAGTAAGAGCTTTCAATACCAGTGGAAGATGCAACGGAGAGAGGCCAAATGTTTTAGAGGAGGATAAACTTTATGGACTTTATAATAAACCAAGACACTTTTGGATCCAAGGCCCATCTAGTTCCATTAGAACAAAAAGGAAATGCTGAGACCTAGAGCTTCAGAGATTGAGATTAATGTTTTTAACCAGACCACACAGAAAAAAACTAAAGAATATCTGACACTGAACGAGAAGAGACTGAAACATTGGGGCTTTGAGCCCAATTTGCAAATACCAGCCAGATTCTGTAGGATGTTTTTAAAGTAGAATGGCTCCTGGACTACAGCCTTTCGCATTAAACCTCTCGATTATATAGCTAACCATTAAGAATCCAATCATTATGTAAATATTTCTAACATTATGGCCCCATAGAAGGAAAACAATTTGGTAGTTTCCAGATGGTCATCCTTCACATCAAGAAAAACCAAGATTAACAAGGCCAGAAGGGGATCATTGCTATCACCATCACATTCTCCTACATGTTTTTCTATAACAATGGGGCCGGTGGAAATAAATATGTCAGACTAAGGTTCCACGAATGGGATAGTACCCAGGTTGAAACGCTGCAATGTCCAATAAGCCTGCTTAAATCTACCACAGTGAGTGCCTGGCAGTCTGGGGCTGGTTAGACCAACAATATAGACTAACTAGGTAGCAGTCTATTAGGAGCCAAATATATGGAAACACTTTTTATCTCTGCTATGCCAATAGTTAAAATAGTTAATGGGTTACTCCAACTAAAAACAGTGGTTTAAGAAAATATGCTGAATATGCACAGAATTAACATGAAACAGCCCAGAATTCTAGTTCCTGGCTGGATAATGAGGCGGCTCGAGATGGAGTAACTCCTGCGACAACTATGTGGTTTGAGACTGTACATGCAACTTTTCAAACTGAAATGCTACAAACACAGTCCATGCACCATCACCACTTCATATTACTGAAGTGATCATGGTGCTTGGAGTAAATTTTAATAAACTCCAAAGAGTGATAAAGGGGTTCAAATTAAGGGTTGTAATAGTAGTAGGGTTGTAAGATCCAGGTAATCAACACAGGGCACCTAGAATCTTTGGGCTGGCTATTTTCTTGAACAACACAAAAAAACACGGTCTCAAACTATTTCAGACAAACATAAACATTAGGTTGCTTACTCTGTTTTATTACTGTACTAAAGGGGCTCGCATTTTGTTACTCACTGTCACCTTAATTTTTATAGAATTATTTTTTTTTTAAGTCCCAAGGACTGTGGTAGCATCAACAGAGACTTCATTAACTTGATCTGAAACATAGCTCATGTGCAGAGTGTCAGAATGGAATAATGTAGTATTTTCCAATTACTCCACCTGGTGCATAGTGTAAAAAATTTAATGTAATGTAATTCAACAGAATACCAATAGCATCTACAAGCTCCTTTCCTCATCATATTCATTGAGAAGATACCTGGTCCTATCTAAGTTAGAACTGAAAAATGCAGAAAATTAAAGGTATTTTATCATGGACTAAGAGAATGGACCAGGGTGTCTCCCTGCCCATATGTGTTGTGCCGTCCTTGCTTTTTAAAACTAAAAAGAGGATGCATAAAAGTTGTATAAAATGAACATTTTCTAATCAGATCGATTACTCCAGCAGTCATGTTTCAGAAATATTCCTTTTCTTCTGTCTCCACAGAGACAACAAATCACTGGCCTTGTCCAATTTCCATGATATGTTCAAGGTTTCAATACACACCTGGTTGCAGACTATCCATGAGAAAACCCGCGATCGGATACAGAAAGCAGTGGAAGAAGACAAGGTAATGTCATCATTTCTGAATACATGCCACCTGAAAGATAGACTGCTATATATAATCTCTAACCAAATCCACCGAATAATTTCTGGACCAGTCAAGGTATTCATTGAAGAAGAAGTCTAACTACAGGGACTTGTATATGTTTATTGGCTCTCGTGGACCTGGACGCATCTTCTCCCTTCTTCCTGTTCTGCTTCTAGGTCTTATCTCTACTCTCTAGTTATCACTTGTTATCCTTTCTTCTTCACCTGTTGTATATAGTTTACCCCTAACTATTTCCTATGATTCCTTCTTCTCTTTGACTTCATTTCATTCCTACTGCTCTTTTATAACCTTTATAAGTAACACACAGGTGACAGGCATCACTTAGTTTGGCACTATTTACTTGTTCCAGATTTCTTTAGGTAACAATGTCTGTAACCTCTTACTCAACTCCTATCATTTCCACGAAGGTCTGGTGGTATTTTGACAACTTTTTCTTTCCTCTTCCTTTCCTGTGTTATGCTCTCCTACATACTCACCTGGTGCACTAATTCACCTTAGCCTATTTTCTATGTAACCGCAAGTTATGGTATTTGACCTGGAACCTGCGTAATCATTACTTTTGGTGTATTATCCTATTGATCTATTGTTTTTGCACTGCCATTACTGACTGGGACTCCTTGCCCATTCCCCACTGTCGTTTTACTTTTTTTGTTGTTTTCTTTATGATATTTTTTGCTTCAATAAAAAAAATTACAAAAAATTAATCTAATTTAAAAAAAAAGAATATTAAAATTTG
The DNA here is from genome assembly GCA_933207985.1 of Pelobates cultripes. Taxonomy (NCBI): domain Eukaryota; kingdom Metazoa; phylum Chordata; class Amphibia; order Anura; family Pelobatidae; genus Pelobates; species Pelobates cultripes. The sequence goes on along the minus strand of OW240918.1, from coordinate 127,111,592 downwards.
AAAACATAGTCGTAAAATGTGCTTAAAGAGTAAATAAAGAGTAAAGAAAAATGTGCAGAAAATATCACTTAAGTAAAATGGCGTGCAATCAGTTAACGTGCTAAAATATTTCTAATTTTGAATATATTTGAGCAGTTCGAAAATGTACGAAAATTCTCTATTTGATTAATACATTTCTACTAGTGAAAAACACAAACAAATAGGAAGTATGTCTTTTTTTGGCACTTTATCAGTACATTTTAGATTATGTTAGGATTCTGAATACAGATAATTTTCGTGTTGATGATTCCAGTATCGTATCAGTCTTATGCAGTGGTCCGCGCCAGCATCCTGTCTTTGTACATTCACTAAAAGCTGCACAGATGTTTGTGCCCGGGGCTGAGAACAGTTTTCTCTGTAACTTTTATCTGTCAGTTCTTCAAAACAAACATAAAAGAGAGAGATCATAGATTTACAAATCTATGTAGACGGCAAATTCCTTATCATCTTCATCCACACTAACATGGTAGCATGGTTACAAAAAATAATATTCGAGTTCATCACATTCAGCCATTCACACATCATCGTTTCTGCTCTTGATCAAAACAATGCTAAACTGAAAATTATTTCTATCTGTAATTGAGAACTAGGAAAACATAGCAAGTCTTAAATGGCAAATGGATGTGCTCTTGTATCAACTCAAACATTGTTATTGTTGTCCATAGTCATATATATAGTTTTTCTTATAAAGCCTTTATGACATCCTGGGGCTGTTCCTTCTTAAAGAAACACTCCAAACACCATAACCACTACACTATGCTCTAGTTGTAATAGTGCCAGGAGTGCCCTTGCATCCCTCAATTTTAAGTAATCAACCTATTTTAGAATGTCTTGACTTCTTACCTGTGGGACACCGGGTACAGCTACTCACCTTCACTACTTCCTATGGAGAGCCAGAAGCTCCTTCGCAGGATGCCCTTGTCATGCATTCGGTTCAGGTCCTCAATGCTCCTCTATGAGAAGTATTGGGTTGGTCCACACTAGAGGAGGCCATGCTTTAGTGTTCTTTCAACAGGGTTATTCACTAATGCGAGAATTATAAAGACCATTATTCCTTCAGCCTGGGTTCTATTGCCTTACATTTGAAATTCAATTTAGTAAATAACCCTGAAAATGTCCATTTGTGCATTTCTCACTAGTTCTTTCCATTTTTTGTCCCCAAAAAAGTATTAAAATAGCCTCAAACGTATCTGGAATCCAGTGGCAGGCCAAGTTCTCCTTAATCATTTCCACTCCTTCTCTGATGTCATGTTGTGTCATCATCTTTCATTTTATATAGAAGCATTGCTGGACCTTGGGTGCATGTGCAGCAAGCTCAGCAAATGTGCCAATCAGCTTCTTCTGATAGAGAAGCATTGAATTCAGTGTGCATGCACCGTGCTGATGACGGATGTATTTTTTTTTGCACTGGCCTCACATTTAGTAGTACGGAACAGAGATCCAGGCTGCCCAAATGTCGTGTCATAGGGTTGCAGCTAAACCTTGGCACAAAAGCTCAGATGTCTCGGGAGAGGCAGAATTTGAAGCTAAAAGATTGCACATACAGATGGCCCTCCATTCATTTACAGACATGGAACCCAACCGTCATGTGGAAAATTGCTGCTGAACCATTGTATTATAATATAGCCCTAACTGATGCTCTGTCAACAATGAAGAAACCTACAGAGGGATGCCCACAGCTTAGTTTAATAATGAGGTCCAAAATCTCCCCCCTTGTGGTGCCAGGGGCTATCTAGTACACATGGAACTTTTAAAAATTCCCTGTCTCTGCTTGTTCTCCCTAAATATATGTGGGAGCACTGAGGTGGCTTCTGAACCTTGAAAGGGCTTTTTTGGTCTGTATCTTTACTGTCAGAGCATTGCCGTGGGTTACCATGGCAGCAGTCCAATGCTATCAGTGATAGTTCTGGAGCTCACAAGAGGGATGAATAAGGTCTGCACTCAGTGAAGCTGCAGTAAAGAAGCCCATGCATTGGGTGCACTGGGCTGGTGAGCAAGACACTTTACACCCTCTGCACCTCTCTGATGGTGTCACCTGGTGCAGTAAATAGTTTTTTTACTTTGGATTGGAACTAAAAAATTTAAAATATACTAAGCGTTGATTTTGAAATTGCAGTTACTCTGTGAGTAATCACTGTTTACGGAAACTGTTAATGGCAGTGAAAACTGCGTCAGAGAAAAGTGTCCTTAATTACATGCTCCACAGGTTTGCATTCGTGAATTAAAATCACATTAGCACCTGAAAATTAAAATGCATTTAAATATTGTGCTCTCCCAATTACTGTCTGCAAAATTTTTTTATGTGAAATTCATATTCTCTGAGTTTATAAAAAGAAAATTTTGTAGACCTGATGCATAAAATGAACCAACCCCACTTTGCATATGCTTTGTTAAAATTTTATTTTTCTATTATTGTATTTAATAAAAGAAAAAATAGGATATACATTTTTGAGAGATTGTGGGTCAGGTGAGATGTATACTATAAAGTGAAAGTACAAATTTTTTATTTAAATTTTTTTGTATTGCACAACCTCATAGCAAACAAGAACCCAACTTGAAGTCAAAAGAAGTAAATTTAATTAAAAAAAAGAAATTTAACAGGTAAAAAATCTGTTTTATTTGATGCCACTTACAGATGGAACAGATTTGTAAGCAGAAGTCAAAGAAATTTTGTTGTCAAACGCATAATTATATATCTCTGTAATTTATTTATCACATCCCCTGTTCATTTTCGTTCCAAGAGGCTTGTCACAATGTTGTTCACATCCTAATATTATTATCAAGATGTTTGTACTTATCTTGTGGTTTATTGAATTCAATTATTATTTATTCAAAGGAAATGTTTAATTTTGATTTTATTTATGCAGCTCGAATCAGTAGATTCCTTATCTAAGCACAGCAGTTCAGCGGTTGATGTCACAGTTTGTTTCTCGCAAATCAAAGATTTCTGGACCCAGCTTGTGTGGCCTGATCCCACCGAGGCCTTTGGATTTCTAAGTCAACTTTCAGATGTAAGTAGGGGAACCATCTCAAGAGTTCTAACTTATTACTTATAATGTATTTTTGCATTTGTTGTAAATCCCAGGCAATGGGAGTATAGGTTATAGGTTTACTCTGCAATGGAAGTGAGCAAAAAACATTTTGAGACCTGAGTGAGGACTTACCGAAGGGCATGCTACTGAGCTTCTCTAAGCTTTTGCCCATTCTCAGTGTTTTCATATTCTCTGCTTTTGCTGCAACGCATTAACTTGGCTCTCCCCAAGTTAAAAGGGTAATCCAGATGTGGACCACGTGCTTACTGTGTCTAGAGAGGTATCAGTTACACCTCGCTAATGAGGCCCAAAAAACAATCGTCTGGGGTTGCTGTATCTTGAGAACTTGATGGCATTTCGTTCTGGATTGCCCTTGTGGGTGGGATCAGTCTGATGTGCAATGGTATGGGGACACTCTGCAATGGTGCACGTAAGCAAAACCTATTTTGAGATCTGAGCGGGTATTTAACGAAGGGCAAGCTACTGAGTTTCTCTAAGCTTTTGTCCGTTTTCATATTCTCTATTTTTGTTGCAAATCCCAGGTTTTGCAGCATCTGAGGTGATCTCAGCCATGGAGCTGTGATGTTCCCATAAATTTGGGATTTCGATAACAGGATGTTTGTAAAAATCCACAAAAAAGTTGATTTTGTGCTGTCTTTTTAGGATATGTGCAGAGCTGCAATATATTATTCAGAAGCAATTAAGCGCAAAGTCGACAGGAGTCACCACTCCGCTGGACAAACTGTGGTCACTGAACAGGTAGGTAGCGACATTATTATCATGCATTTATTATTCTGATAAAGTGAAGATTTACACAACAATGTTGGCAATGACTGTATTAGACAACATTTCTAGTAAGGTTGGTGCATGCAACATAGGTGGGAATCCTGGTGGAAAAACAATCTAAAAGGCAGAATGCTGTGTGATCCAGAGGCCACCGTTTACACCCAAGGATTGTACCTTAAAAATTGTATGGTCACCAGTAGACATAGGAAAGAACCTCCGGAGCTCAAACATGGGGCTGGCTGGGGGAGGAATATTTGGGGAACAATTATTGGTGCGAAAAATGTAAATTCTTTACAGGTGTGTACCTTGTCTCAAATGGGGGAGGTTATTCAGTACCTTGTTGATATTAGGGAAAAGACAATGTACTTGCAGAATTGTTGATTGGCCGTTTAGGAAAAAAGCTGTCACTCCTCTTAAAATCCAGCCATTCTTAAAGGTACACTCCATAGACTTTTGTTTTTTAGTTTTACCCATTTAGTGAATATATCTCCCCAAACAAAACATGTATGTAATATTTTTTGCATATTTATTTTTTGTTTGGGGAGTAGAGAGCAAGGTAGAAGCTAACTTATATTAACTGCAGGACCTGTTCCTCTAAAGGACTTCCCCTTGTTTTGGGTCAAGCACAGATTTTCTCAGACCCATCACACAATCAATTATATAAATTTCCCATTGCTCACATATTAGTGAAAAGGAATAATGCCTGTATGTTTTTTGTTTTTTTTTAAAGTTATGTAAGGTGACTGGTTTTGTATAGTCATGTCTACAGTCATTCACAGTATATCCCTTTTGACTAATCTCTGGTGGTCCTACATGTTTGTTGAATTTGTTTCAACAGCTCTGCATCATCCTCAATAACATCGAACATGTGCGTAAGTTTATGGGCAGCATTCTGAGAGATCTGGACTTGAAATCCGTTGAGACACCAATGGAGGAGCCTTGTGGACCTGACGGGAAACAGCAAGTGCAAAAAGCCTTAAGCACACAGCTTCAAAATATTGACATTGACATGCAGAGGGAGGCAAAGAACATGATCTCACATCTAACTGAAAAGGTACTGCCTTTCCTACAGGTGCAAAAGCCCCGTTGATATCTAATCAAATACTCCATGTTGAACTATAGGCAAGATACTTTATTTATTAGATCCAGTCTATATTTGCATTTCACAAGGTGTGCTGGATACTTACAATAAGTGTGCTAATGATGTGGCTTGGTATATAATAAATACTGGCAGAAGACAGAATGCATAATCCATGCACATTGACATAATCTGAAATAGATTCACTTACCTTAAAGGGACACTCCAGACCCCTAAAGCACTTTAGCTTGCTGAAATGCTAAAGGTGTGAAGTGTGTGTCCTTTTCTTCCATTTCGCAAAAAGTGCAGATTTCAATAGAAATTTACATCTTTAGAAAATAACTTGGTTACACCCCCCTGGCTTTCAACAAATAATATGTCCTGTTACTTCCTGGTTTGGTTAGCTCAGTGGAACTAAACTCAAGAGGGAGCAATTGACCGGAGCACCTGCCTTGGAAAGATTTCTTATCGAGCAGCATAGGGAAGTCTGTGATTGGGCAGTCACTGAAAGCCTGGGCGGGGTTAGAACAGGAGGATTTGCAAAGGCTGCAGACAGAGAACTGCAGCTTTTGCAAGCTGTTTTAGATATATCCCCATTTTAAATGTGTGCACGTTTTCATTTGGGGTATATCTACTAAACAGGGATTTTTATTTATTTTGTATTTGGGCAGTCCCTTTAAATTAGTGAAAGCTAAGGTACTATAATTCATACGTTTATTAACATTTTGGGGTTGATATGCTAATTTTGTTTTAGATTTTGGATTTACTTTCCCAATAGAAATCTAAACATCTAGCAGTGTTCAAAGTAGTCAAGATGCATCAATGCATTTCTACAGGGAATATTCAGCGCTTCCATGCAGAACGTAGGTGCTGCACACTTGTGGTCATCTGACTGCCCCTAGAGGTGTTACTAGACAACATTACGCTGCAGTGGTTCTGGTGACTATAGTGTCCCTTTAAGAATTGAATATTTGTCATTGAAAATAAAGCTTTGTTAGTTTAAAAAAAAAATTGGCTCCTAGATTCAAACCAAATTTGTCAAGCTCTGGCTTAACTCTTTGACAGAGAGCTATCAGCTGATACTCAGGCAATAAGCTAAATCTGCAATGCACGGCTTAGCTTAGAGACCAGAAGCAACTGAGGAAGAGCTTCCAGCTCTTAGACTGAGGTAGTGATTATGGTGCTTGGAGTGTTCGCTTAATATACTTTTTAAATTAGGTCCATCAAAACTTTCAGCTCCAGACCCATGAGGCCCTGAATCCGACCCTGTTCAGAAGTAGCAATGCCATAGTACCTGTAAGCAACAAAAAATTATACGGGTGAAAAATAATGAATTTGTAATGTAATACCAATTTGGGTTTTCACGTTTAATAGAAAAAATAAATCTCCGAAAGGTTTAGTTTCATAATTTGATCATTTGCACAAATATTTCTCTTTTCTATACAGATGATTGGAGATATAAAGAAATATATACAGCATATAAGTCTCTCTCCAGATTCTATCCAAAATGATGAGGTGAGTAGATTTACGAGTGAATGTTTATAAACATGTACGTTGAATTAAGGATGTCTTTAATGGTAGCACTCCCAATTCCCCCACCCGTTAGCTGTCATCATATTTTGATGCACGGTCATCTTTTATATTTATTTTTTTAATTTGTCTAATGTTTGCAGAATTATTAATAAATGTGTGATTACAGACAAATAAAAATAAGAACCGATAAACTCATGATAAAATGAACCGATATACCAACAATGTTCCGTTATCTCATGTATTTCTGCAAACCCTTTAAATACTCTAAGGTGCTTTTATTAGGCATTTTGTACTAGAAATGAAAAATGTACGTCTTTTTAATTAACAAAATAAAACATAATGAGAATTTATTTGTTATAGTTCATGAAAAATTAGTTTATTTAACTTTACATGAATCACATTTCTTTTTTTTTTTACAATCCTTATTTTGAGATTTTACAAATTAAATGAACAATATCTTTTGTGTAACATTTGAGGCAGGTAGTTTGGAGTGTGCACAGCATTGAGAGGGTCACTTCTCTGTTATTTATCACTTGTGGGTAATAATGGTCTAAGTTTGGTCTATAATGTTTATTCCCCTGGTTGTCGTGCTGCATTGGCATCCCTACCATGCGACTTGTTTGTAGTCAGAGTTTTGGTATCGTGCTCAGTGTTTACCTGGTAGCCCCCCTACCCCCTTCTGAATATGTATTGCGTTACTCTCCTGTTTGGATTTCTGTCCCCTCCCCGTATTTTTTGTGTGCCAATCTGTCAGTCTCAGGAGGTGCGCTGTTTTGCTAGATCAGTTGAATGGATGGTAATCCCACTCCGCCCATTTGTTTTGGTAGAGACAACTGTGCTCTGTTAACCCTGGTTAACCGATGGTGGCCGACAATGTGTCCGCAGGGAACTTCCCCTGGGAGAGAGTTCAGTCCCTTCAATAAGTAAGGGAGCAGTTGGTCCTGGAAATTCAGGATGCAAAGCATCGGCAGCCCATCCGGTCCTGGGGCCTTATGTGGTTTGGAGATTTTAAATGCGTATTGTAGCTCTGGTAGGGTTATGGGTGTCTCCAAGGCTTCGATGTTTTCCACCATTAGGGTTCGTCTGACATGTCGTTGTAGATATTCCCTCATGTCTGGAAGGGTTCTTTGAGTGTCTCCCGAAGCTCTCTTTAGGTGAAAATTATATAAGTCAGAGTAGAATTGGTGAAATTCGTTTGTGATTCCTTCCGGGAGTTGGGTTGTGTGTTTCCTGCCTGTTCTGATCTTGGTGATGTGGCTCATACGCCTCCATCTCTGGAACATCCTGGCGAGGAGGCGGCCACACTTGTTGGAATGCTCATAGAAGTGTCTCCAGGATTTACGAATTGTGAAAAGAAATCCTTGGGATAAGATCTGGCGGAGGTTCCGCCTCTGCTTCAGGAGTTCTTTGTACCTGTCTTCCAATAGGGTATACTTATATGTCTGTTCGAGAGAGGCGGCACGCCAGGCCAGTTCAGCTGCTTCTCGTCTCTGTTCCTTTTTGCGGTGTGTACAGATGCGGATGAAGTTGCCTCTGACAACGCACTTATGTGCCTCCCAAGCGGTCAGTGGGTCTACCTGTGGTGTTTTCCTCAAAGTAGTGCCCAATGATCAGCCTGATATCCTCCACCATGTCCATTTCCATCAGCGTTTGCTCGTTCAGTTTCCACTGTCTATCCTTCAGCTTATACAGCGGGGAGCATATGCACGTCAATACTGGCGAGTGGTCTGACCATGTCGCCAGAAGGATCTCACTTTTTTGTGCCAATGTAAGGTATTCCTGGCTCAGCATGATGTAGTCCAGCCTGCTATACCTCCTGTGTAAGTGAAGTAATAAGTGTAGTCCTTGGTATCCGGGCTTAAGACTCGTGTTTGGGGAATAGATGCGAACATGTACGTGCGGTCGGTGATGGTCCCCTTGAGGAATGGGTATCTGCCCATGGGGTCAGTCTGTTCGGCAATGCATGTGAACGGAACTGTTAATGCAAACAGTATGACCACGCCCTATGAGGGTTTCTGTGATTGTCGAAAAAGCCCTGCAGGTACCTCAAGTCCCGTAGGGTTGGTCCCTCCAGAAAGGCGATTGAGGCTCATGCTGCCCACACTGCACGTAGTAAATGGGATCTGCGTTCCGGCGAGTTTAGTTCTCTGACATTGTTTGACCACAAGAGAAGGGGGGCCTCCTCATATCTCGCCTTCCCCGTGTCCATCTCAGTGGCGTTGCTGGGGATACCTTGATCGGTCCAATCCACCAGGCAGAGGGTGCCGGGTCCACGGTCAGACTGGGGCAAGCGCAGTCTGTTTGGGGGAAGGGAAGAGGGGGAGAGAGAGGCCGCTCAGCATAGTGGGGTAAGGAAAACAGTAGGATCCCTGTCAAGGAGGTCAGTCAGCCAACCCAGCCAGGAGGAGAGGGAATACGCTGGCCTCCTTCCCTACCTGAAACTACAGTAACTCTAGAAAAACAAAAATGTACAGAGAAAGTGGTGACTCAACACACTAGGTATGGGCGCCTGTCCCGTACCTCTACTATCTGTGTGTCTGTCGCAGGTTAATTTGCCCTGTCTGCCTTAGTGGTCCACTGTACGCGTATGTGTGTCACTCAGTTCTGGTTGGTCTGGTAGTCCGTCAGATTCCCACATGGGAGTGTCCCCTGGTCGAGTCCTTGACTCAATATATATCCCGCTGCCTATGTATAGCGTTCCATGATGCAGTCCCTGTTCGTCAGGAAGCTTGGTGCTTACTATCCCTGCTAGTGAGTGTATTGTTGGTCCTAAACCCTTGCTCTGGGTCTGCTCCAATCGCATCAACTGTATTCCTTGTGTCACACTGTCATTTTGGTGTGCTGAAGTTCCCGCGTATGCCCACTCGTCTCCACCCCGCGGGTTGTTTCTTTTTGTCAAGGCCCTAATCCTGTTCCAGTGCTGCCCCGTCCCTACTGTCCCTGTGTATCTGGCCACCCAGTTTATGTCTGCACGTATGAGCAGAGCCCAGCGTATGCACACCTGACCCATCCCCTACATGCTGTCTTGCTTACTCCTTAACACCGTACTGCACTGTGTGAGCCCTCTTCCTACGACCCGCCATCTAGCACAAGGGCGACTGGCCTGTGGCCATCTTGGTTGCCCGCTGCCTCTCGTGTGTCCACATGGAAGTCAGAGTTAGCTGGCCCACTATTACCATGCACGTGAATGTTAGTGTCCTTCGTCCCAGCCCCCGACCCACCGGGCAGTCCTGGGTGTGGCCCCCTCCCCACCTATGCTTGTTACCCCCTCTCCGCTTGGCTTTGGGCCGTGAGCCCTGGAGCCGCTTCGAGGGTGCATCGGGCCGGTGCTTGTGCGCTGTATCTGCCTCATATGCCTGTGTCCCTCCGGGCTGCTCCAGTCCAGTGCCGCCCCAGTGACCGATACCCCCAGCCCCACCTATGCTACTTGGCCTCCCCCCTGAGAAAACCGGGCCCTGGGACTCCGTGCTTGGATCGTGATTGCTGGGCCTGCTGAATGGGCATTGAGCGGCATGACTGAGTGGATCTCAACAATTGGTGTAGTCCCCTGGCGCTCTGATATGCAGGGCCTGGAATTATGTTGTAGGGAGCCTCCCCTCCATCTGTCATCTATTCCCGTGCGGTCTCCTTCCGTCCCTCACCCCGGGTCACTCCACCCCTCCCCACCTATTCTGGAAGATCCCCCTCTGGGTTCGTGTGGGCCCGGTCTAGGCTGTTCCATGGAAGAAACCTAACTAAACTTGAAAACTTAAATAAAAACTAAGAACCTAACTCAATTTGACCCTGTGTCAGGGGAAGAACAGTACCTCAGGTGTCCTGTTGATGGAACGCGGTGTTGGTGTCTTCTGTTTCCCATTGCGTTGTGGAGGGTCTGTTCCTGATGTGTCTACTCCTTGGCTTGTGTCAGGCCTCCCTGTCTATGTGGCGCCGGGATGCGTCTCCGACTGGGGTCCTGTGTTCTTTCTTCTAGGAGGCATGCACGTCCCTGATGTTGGGAGGTCTCGGAGAAGGTTTGGCAAGTCGTCCAGCCACCAGCAATGTGCCACCCTGTTTGACTTGCAGGTTAAGGGGAAGCCCCATTTGTAAGGGATCCATTTCTCACAAAGCACCAATGTCACAGGAAGGTGGGCCCTCCTGGTGTCCAGCGTGAGGCCCGATAGGTCCTGAAACAATGAGATCTCTGCTTCCTGGAACTTGATCGTGGATGTCCTTCTGGTAGCCGCCATAATCTGATCTTTGATCTAGGGTTCAAGGAGGCAGCATATGGCATCTCGCGGTCTGCCTTCACTTCGGGTTTGGCCCGCTGCTCTATGCGCTCTGTCAAAGAGCATCTCAAGTGGTGTTTCTGGGCCTATTACCTGTCGGAATAGTGCTTCTAGGGTTGTCAGCAACAGAGCAGTGTCTGGTTCAGGTAGGCCACGGATTTGTATTGTTTTCCAGGTCCTTGAACTGGCGACGTAGGGCCAGTAGCATGTTGCCCTGCCCTGTGGTGGTCTCCACTGCATGATGTTGTTCCTGGCACTCCAGGGTGTCTGCCCCTATAATGTCTACCCGCGCCTCCAGTGATGAGAGGTCGGCCAGCAGTTGTTTGCGGACTACAGTCTTAAAGTCTCTGATCAAGGTGCTGGTGTTCACCTTGGTCAGCATACTGCCAGCTATCCGCGACAGCTCAGCCAGAATCTATGTAAGGGATGGTTCAATTTCACTGTCCTGTAGGGGTTCTCCAGCACTCTGGGACGCTGGCACAATTTTGTCAGCCGGCCCGGACCCTCTCAGGTCGTCGGCGTGGAGATGAAATCGTCCTGGGTGCCTGTTCCTCTGCACGGGTAACCTATCTGTTACGTGCCAGGGTCTAAGAGCTTCTTGGTCCACACCATTTTTGGGACTAATTTCGCGGAATTTGGCTTCAATAATCGACCAGGGGATCGGAGCTCCTTTACAATGCGACTGTCGCCACGCTCAGTCAGGCCATGCCCCCCCATGTGTCACATTTCTAATTCATTGGCATGATATATTTTTTGAATTTAACACAGTAATTTCTTATATGTAACTACTATTATAATAAGTCTTTTTTCAAGATCTAACTTGTTCGTGTGGTTATATATATATCAATTGGAATACATTTTTTGATAGTTACATTGAATTCACTGTTTACTTTAATGTTTAATTTGAAGTTACTAGTTCCTATTGTGCACTTTTAAATTCGTATTTTCCTGGACGAGTCTCTCTTTTATGTATTTTTGTGCTGTTTATTATTATTCGTTATTATGTTTACTTTTACATTTTTCATGTGTTGTGTTTTTCACTTTTTTTTTTTTTCATGAGTTGATTCCTCCATCAGGGCCATCTTAGCAGCATTATAGGCACCCCAGGCAAAGCACTGCACTGGGGCCTTGCCTACACAACCAATCAGAGTTGTAATAATGTAGATTATTAATAAAAATAAGCTTATATTCATTGGTACCTCCAACAAAATTAGTGTTTAAAAAACGTTAAAAAACCATGCTGTACCGCAGAGATTAATCCACACAAACGTTTGGACAATATAGCATGTGCCTTGTAGTTGAAAAACAAGGAATTCAACATGAAAATGGTACTTAGTTGGTAAATGATGCAGACGGACATGGCACAGTAAAAAATGACCATGAATTATTTATTATGAATCAAGTGTTCAACACACACATTTGCAAAATTTCTTTGCAGAGAATTGCTTTATAATTGGCTTGAAGTCAGTGGTCTTCAAGATGTAATTTTCCAAACGCTGCTGCCCCATTGTGCTGAGAAGCTGATTATTATTTTTTATTTTTTTATCAGTTTCAATGTAGAAAATGAACGCTTTCCTGCACAGCTGATGACCGTCGTGCACATGAGCACTCTGAGTGCAAATTCAACATTTGGAAACTTAGATTTCAAGTTGTCCAAAATTATTCTTCTGTACAATCAATGGAGATTATCACAATTTTCATCAAGAACCATGTAGTGCTTGAGATGCTCACATTCATTTAAAAGTCCACCTAAATGTTTTAATAAAAGAGGGTTTGAAGCTTCTGAATAAATCTCCCAGAATGATATACTGAAAAGTTGGCAAGCCTATGGGGCCCCCTATGTTCATTGTGCCCCTGGGCAACTGCCCAATGCATCAAGATGGCTCGTGTGTTGAGAAGTGCCATGGTTTGGTTGGGGTGCTTTGTTTTCTACTCTTCACTTGTCTGTATGGGGTTAATCTTTCACCCCTATTAACTAACCGATAGGTTGAATGTTTTTTAATATTCCAGCGGTATGTTATCACACTATGCCATGCGGCACAAAAGGCATGACTTGGGAACATGTTTCTTTTTCTTGAATTGCTTTAGAGAAAGTTTGCTATGTTACCACATTCAGTGTCTCCACCCTCTGCACGGAGACAGTGAACTTTACTTATAGAGAAGCATTGATTCAATGCATCTCTATGAGGAGATGCTGATTGGCCAGGGCAGCATTTGGTTCCTCCCCTGGGTCGCCTCCTTGACTGAGAGCATCAGAATTAACCTATGGGAAAGCATTTTGATTGGCTGAGATCACTTCTGATGGTGTCAGCCAAAGAAGCGGCTCAGGGGCAGAGCCAGCACCAGCAGATCGGAATAAAGGTAAGATTTTACTATATTTAGGGGTGCAAGGGAGGGGAGGAGGGGGCTAAATGGTGTTTTTAACACTGTAGGGTCAAGAGTTTGTGTTCCTGATCTTATAGTATTCTTTTTAAAAATGGTTGGAGTATCTCTTTAAGGGTTCAGTAACATTCATAGTTAAAAAATGAACAATCTGAGTAAAGTTAGGCTGAAAATTACTGCAGTTGTAGTCTGCAGAAATCAAAATACTATGAGCAGCAAATCAAAATATTTTAAATTTTTAATGCTTTGTTCCTAGGTTCCATACAGGAATAAAGGTTTATTTTTGGGGGGTTTTTTTTGCTACACTAATCAAACGAGTAAACTGTCATTGGGATGAATTGCAATTTTAGATATCTATGCAATAAAAATGTCATATTTACTGTTCAATTTGCTGGCTTAGAGTATATTTTTAGAAGCGCTGTCAGAGTGATTGCCATCATGTTTACAGAGAACATAACAAATATGGGGATAATTTTAAAGATAATCATAATTAATTTGGACTTTACAGCTCATCCATTCAAACATCTGTAATCTATCTGTCATTTTAATCTCTAACTGTCTAACATATGGCGTGTAATTTCTTTTAGGCGGTGTCTCCACTAATGAAATATCTTGATGACAAATTAATTATACTGAGTGAAACGTTAGTGAAAGAAAACCTTAACAGGTAATGAAAGTAATAGTTATGGCTTTAAAAAACAAAACAAAAAAACAAAAACACAAAATTACCTATGAAGTTAAAAATTTTGAATATAAAGTATGATTTCATTACCTTGCAACCATTTATTCAACAAAAACCTCATAACATCATATGTTTGTTAGGCTGCCAGGTCTACTATGTGCTTCTGAACACACATCATCTGTATATATTGATGGACAGTACATGAAAAGTGCTACCTAACCCACAACGCAATTTAAGTCATTAGCTATTGATTAATCATGGATCATATGAATTCTGCATACAGCCATGCAGAACTTTTCATGTACAGCTAGTCAAAATTATGTGGGTCCTGGTAAAAAAATAAATAAATCTGAAAGCCCTATATTTGTCGCCACCAAATTCAATGTATTTTGTGAAATTAAATATTTTCTGAAATAATTGGGGAAATTCTGAAGTAACATTAGAACATGTTACAGCAGCAAAGAGCGTCACAAGGAGAGGAGATTGTCGGTCCCTCATCCCAGCAGAAGCAAGCAGCACTGGGGGATGAGACGGTCGATTCCACTACCCAGCACCCGGCAGCGTTACAGGAAGTGGAGACAATCGGTCTCACTCCCTAGTGGCAGTGTGCAGTCCAGGGAGAGAATCATGTTGCCCTTCCTCCGCAGTGGCAGAGTGTGTTACAGGGAGAGCAGTGTGTCGCCCCTCCTCCCCAGCAGCAGAATGGGTTACAGGGAGTGGAGACAACCGGCCTCACTCCCCAGCGGCAGTGTGTATTCCAGGGAGAACAGTGTGTCGCCCCTCCTCCCCAGTGGCCGAGTGTGTTACAGGGAGTGGAGACAACTGGTCTCACTCCCCAGCGGCAGTGTGCAGTACAGGGAGTGGAGACAATCGGTCCCACTCCCCAGAAGCAGAGTATTATTGGGAGAGGAGACGGTCGGTCTCTCTCCCCAGTGGCAGAGTGTGTTACAGGGAGTGGAGACAACCGGTCTCACTCCCCAGCAGCAGTGTATTCTACAGGCAGAGAAGTGTGTTGGCCTTCCTCCCCAGCGGCAGAGTATATTATTGGAAGAGGAGACGGTCGGTCTCTCTCCCCTACGGCAGTGTGTGTTACAGGGAGGGGAGACAGTCGCTCTCCCTCCTCAGCGGCTGCCAGAGACACCTTGGAAGGGGGGCGGTCATCCAGGAACCAGCCCACTAGCATGGATGGTGCAGATGGGACCGAGGTTTCTGCACTTAACCGACAGGAATGCTGGGCAGCCTACCTAGATCCCCAACTGCCCATTTCCAACCATGATCCTGGTGTAGGAGAGGAAACAAAGGCCTCTACTGACCCCCTTTCAGCAGAAGAGCTGGCATCTGGGCAAATCACAGCTGTCCTCTTCCCTACCTACCCCTTTGTTCTGGGGCCTGACGACCCACCAACCAACCTAGCTGAACCGCTGGCTACGGGACAGAGCGCCGCTGGCTTCTGCCCACCAGGCACGGATGAGGGAAACTGCAGGAGATGCTGGGGGAAGTGCACCCAGGTTGTTCCCACGCAGGACACTGGATGTACAAATGGGCACTTGTGGCAGGAGGCTGTCTGTCCAACTACGCCTTTTGGGAAAGGCCACCTGACTATCACAACCCCAGACCAATTGGAGGTCTGGGGTCTGGATAGTCTCCCCGGAAGGGGGAAGATATGTGACAAACTCCCCTCTCCAAGTGAGTTTGCCACAAGCTCCTGGAGGAGCCTGCTTGCCAGCCTGCTGCCCACAGACTTTGGGCCCTGCTAGGAAGCCTGTAAAAGACTACTAAACTTGACCGTTAGCACTGATTTCATGGAACTGTTTTGGGCACAGGACCATGTGCACGGTCGGTCAAAATTATAGCTTCCAGGAAATTCCTGAACCCCTGATTTTTGGATATGTTGGTCACCCAGATCAGGGCTATCAGGGGATGTAACATTTGTGGGGATATCATGTGTTTTGGGTTAGGAAGGTATATTTTTTTCTGTGCTTGGAGATAATTGGATTAGAATTAGTACAGTTACTGATCCAATTATCTCCCAAGCTGAGGGGAGGGATTGTGTGTCATGTGTGTGCCTTACATTGTAAATGTGGTATTATTGGCTTGTAAGTTTGTGTCCCAGTCCCCAACAAGGTCCATGTAGGCGTACCCCTTGCTTGGGGACTTGCATAAAAGGCCACGTGTGGCACCATTAAAATCTATTCCTGCTTACACTCCAAAACTGTGTGTCGTCCTGTTATTGGAGGGAAACAAGATTTACTCCTGTGTCTGCTGTTCCAGCTTGCAGGGATTCAACAGGGAAAGTCCTTTTAAGGACTAGAGCTAATTCCCCATTCGGCTCCAGGAAGGAGCAGTTTGAGGGCACCAGTCAAGCCATGGCGACTGTGGGCAGAAGTGCTGCAGTTTGTCCCCTGTTCCAGCTAGGAAGCGGTCCTTTGGCAGAGGTACCCAGCCGGGGTACAGGGATCTCCGTTACAACTGTCTTTTCAGAGAAAATGCAGTGTTTACATTACAGCCTAGTGATAACTTCACTGGCCACTCCTCAGATGGCTACAAAAGCTGCTTCCATGGGCAGTCCTGCCTAGTGTGCAGCACTGCCATTCAGTGTCTCCACCCTCTGAATGTAGACACTGAATTTTCCTCATAGAGATGCATTGATTCAATTCATCTCTCTGAGGAGATGCTGATTGGCCAGGGCTGTGTTTGACTTGTGCTGGCTTTGCCACTGATCTCGCTCTTTTACAGTCTCAGCCAATCCTATGGGGGAAGCACTGTGATTGGTTTAGGTCACCACTTCTGATGATGTCAGGAGACAGGGGCAGTTCAGGGGCAGAGCCAGCAGCTTCAGACTTGAATACAAGTAAGATGTTACTATATTTATGGAGGCAAGCGGGGGCCAGATGGTGTTTTTAACACAAAAGGGTAAGAAATACATGTTTGTGTTCCTGACCCTATAGTGTTCCTTAAAATTCTGTTTGATACATTAAAGGTTTACTCCAAGCACTATGACCACTTCACTGATATAAAGTAGTCGTGGTTCCCGGAGACTGTATGTGCGTCGTTTTGCTATGAGCTCCACCTCCGGCAGCCTCATTGGGACAAGAGTTCCAGTCTGGTTAATGTAAATTTTACATGCAGAATGTCAGTCTTTGTCTGAGAGCGCCCAGTGGATGCTCTCAGCCAATAAACAGCCAGTGTGTTTGACACATCAGCGGCCATAGAGGACCCCTGGCGCCTGACTGTGATGCAGGTAAGAAAGTAAACTGTTGTAAACGAATTGCCCCATTACCAGTAAATGGGGCAGGTTACTCCTGACATCATAACCACAACAGAGGGTATAAGTAGTGTGACACATGGAGTATTCCTTTAAATTACTTTACCTTCTGGGAGAAAAAAAGTCAAATAAGTTTAAAAAAAAAAACAACAAAATCAAAAAAATACATTTTATTTATAAATAAAAAACAACGTATAGTAAAATGATACATACTAAGTTGTTAAATGAAGGTACTACAAAGCCACCTCCCACAGGGAGCACCTTAATTTAGCGTTCCACCTTGTATCACCAACATTTTAAATTATTTACCCTTTCCCCGTTTGGTTTGAATTGAATGATGCAATGTTATATTTTGTTATTATTTCTAAACCGCACTGTGTGGGTTGCTTTAATACATAGCTAATCCAAAACCTGTTTCTATAGAAAAGATCTTCATTAGACAAATGGGCCTTTCAATGAACTGAATTTATTTTTTAGTGTGCAGTCAGATAACGATTTCATATGTTTATTTAGCAGATTTATATAAGCGTAAAGCATTGTGTCAAAATTGCTAAATCAATTATTCAACACAGACAGCACTATTTAATGAAAATCGACATGAATTTTAAAGTGAAATGTGTGCAATGCTCTTGAAAGACATTTGCCAAGCCAGTAGGGGGTTGATAATTCCCTTTAAACAAAATGACGTTGTAGCTGTCTACATCTTGGCAGGATCATGGATCAGAACAGACTACGCTGAGGTCATTGCTAAGTCTTTAGAGAGCTACAGAATTCAGCTATTTCCAGTAGGTTTCTAAGTAGATATCGAATCTGGAACCATGAATTTCTCTTACATCGAATTGGAGACATGGAGCAAGGACTGTGTGTATGTATGTATGTATGTATATATATGTATATATATATATATATAAGAAAATTAGAAAAACGGTGTGGCGAAACCAACCTCGCCACTGTGAACTGGAGAAGCCTGGTTGCTCGCCTGCTCCCTTTGGACTATGGCCCTGCAGGTTAAACCGTTTATTTCCTCTGCAGAAAGGCTTATTTGTGTGATCTGAGTGCCATTCATCTAATAATGTGCACTCAGATCCCAGCTATCTGGGGATATGTGAAATGTCTGTGTGTTATGTGTAAATGTGACTTTATGTATTTTAAAGTGTTTTGTGTCTTTTTGCAACCATGTGCTTAATGGAGTCTTGTGTCTATCCTGGGAGATAATTGAATTACTCTCCAGGATAGAAGACTCTGAAACTGGTTTGGGCCAGAAAGCCATGCTTCATTTAGTCACAAAGGACTTTCCCTTAACTTTTGAACCCCTGGTCTGATTCGTGCCATTTTTTAATATGTTGTTCCCCTGAATGGATTGATTATGAAAATGTATGTTTTATGTTTGTGACATGTATATCTTAGAAGTTAGAAATATTGTGTAAAAACTGTATTCCTCTGCCGGTGATAATGAGATTACCCATTGTGTTCAGTAATCATATCACCTGCAGAGGGGAGGATTTTGTGTGGGAGTGTCTGGGTGTATTGTACGGATTGATTGGTTGTTTTGTAACGCCCTGTGGGCTGTACTATGTTTGTGGATTGGGAATAAAAGAGACAGTATGTGACAGTACAGGAAGTTCCTGTTTTAACCCTCAAAGTGAAGTGTCGTCTCATTATTGGGGGAAGGATTTATTGTATGCTGTTCCAGTTTGACTGCTAGGAGAGTAAACCTATTCATATGGTTCCTATTCAACTGTCTACAGCATTCATATGCTTGAGAGGATTCATATGCTTCTCTGGTTCGGTGGTTGTGGTGTCTGCTGCAGTGCTTGGAGTCCTCAGGAAGCGCTAGGAGCATCCTTTAACGGAGGTACCCAGTCGGGGTGCCAGGCGATCCGTTACATTGGTGGCAAGCGGTGGGATGGCGTCCTAGTGCGAGGTAAAGCAGCTCGGAGACACAGTTTGTGGATTTACAAATTGAGGGCAACGCTAGTACCCGTACAGCGACCCTATCTACAAAAGAACTAACTTCAGCAGCACAAGCATGGCACCCAGCTACACTCAGGAGCAGTATGACAGAGAGTTTACCATGCGGCTGGCTTTCTTTGGACCCAACCCCCCGGAGAAATACGTGCAGCTCGTAAGGAGCCAGGTAGACGAGTACCTGCAGTTCATGGCAGATCCAGCCAAAGGTATCGGCCGCCCTATCCGGTGGCAGAGTTCATTACGGGGACTCAAAGGTGTACCCCAGGGAGCTGAAGGTGTCGTCCTTCCTCCCCAGCGGCAGAGTAAGTCCCAGGGAGCTGAAGGTGCAGTCCTTCCTCCCCAGCGGACGTGTGTATCCCAGGGAGCTGAAGGTGCAGTCCTTCCTCCCCAGCGACGATGTGTATCCCAGGGAGCTGAAGGTGCAGTCCCTTCCTCCCAGCGGCAGTGCCATCCCAGGGAGCTGAAGGTGCAGTCCCTTCCTCCCCAGCGGCAGTGTGTATCCCAGGAGCTGAAGGTGCAGTCCTTCCTCCCAGCGGCAGTGTGTTACCCAAGGAGCTGAAGGTGCCGTCCTTCTAGCTGGCAGTGTGTATCCCAGGGGAGCTGGGGGTCGCTTCCTCCCAGCGGCAGTGTCCCAGGGGGAGCTGAGGTGCAGTCCTTCACTCTAGCGGCAGTGTGTACCCCAGGGAGCTGAAGGTGCGATACTTCTCCCCAGCGGCAGTGTGTACAGGGGAGCTGAGGTCTCGCTTCCTCCCCAGCGGCAGTGTGCACCCCAGGGAGCTGAAGGTGCAGTCCTTCCTCCCCAGTGGCAGTGTGTACCCCAGGGAGCTGAAGGTGCTGTCCTTCCTCCCCAGCGGCAGAGTGTCCTGCAGGGAGCAGAGACCGTCAGTCTCGCACCCCAACCACAGGACAAAATAATGAAAGGGGAGACAGCTGGTCCCCCTCTCCACCAGCAGAGAGTGTGTCAGGGAGAGGAGCCTGATACCCCCTCTCCCCAGCGGCAGTTTACAGTTCAGAGAGAGGAGCTTGTTACACCCTCTCTCCAGCGGCAGCCTAACCCAGCAAGGGGAGATGTTACACCCCAACAGTGCAGATGGGACTGTAGTCTCTGCACTTACAGCACAAGGGGTAGGGACAGTCGGTCCTGTTCCCCAGCCACAGAGCGGTGTATCCAGAGGGGAGACAGTCGGTCTCTCCCTCCCACAACCAGGCTCCCACCAGGCTACTTCCGTGGTAGCACTGGCATCAGGGCAGAGTACCGCTGGTCTCTGCCCACTCAGCAACCCACCAAGGCAGCCCAACAGTTGCCCACACAGTCGTGGTGAGGCACCTGGACATGGACAAAGTTCTCCTCTACCCAGGTGTAGTAACCAGTTATTGTGGGTGGGCTGTACTGCTGTTTCTGTTTTGTGGGTGGGTTGCTGGACTAACCAGGGCACTGACCGGCAGGAGGTCAGATAACCTGTTAGTCTAGTTGGTAAAGGGGAGAAGTGTGGCGAAACCAACCTCGCCACTGTGAACTGGAGAAGCCTGGTTGCTCGCCTGCTCCCTTTGGACTATGGCCCTGCAGGTTAAACCGTTTATTTCCCCTGCAGAAAGGCTTATTTGTGTGATCTGAGTGCCATTCATCTAATAATGTGCACTCAGATCCCAGCTATCTGGGGATATGTGAAATGTCTGTGTGTTATGTGTAAATGTGACTTTATGTATTTTAAAGTGTTTTGTGTCTTTTTGCAACCATGTGCTTAATGGAGTCTTGTGTCTATCCTGGGAGATAATTGAATTACTCTCCAGGATAGAAGACTCTGAAACTGGTTTGGGCCAGAAAGCCATGCTTCATTTAGTCACAAAGGACTTTCCCTTAACTTTTGAACCCCTGGTCTGATTCGTGCCATTTTTTAATATGTTGTTCCCCTGAATGGATTGATTATGAAAATGTATGTTTTATGTTTGTGACATGTATATCTTAGAAGTTAGAAATATTGTGTAAAAACTGTATTCCTCTGCCGGTGATAATGAGATTACCCATTGTGTTCAGTAATCATATCACCTGCAGTGGGGAGGATTTTATGTGGGAGTGTCTGGGTGTATTGTACGGATTGATTGGTTGTTTTGTAACGCCCTGTGGGCTGTACTATGTTTGGGAATTGGGAATAAAAGAGACTGTATGTGACAGTACAGGGAGTTCCTGTTTTTAACCCTCAAAGTGAAGTGTCGTCTCATTATTGGGGGAAGGATTTATTGTATGCTGTTCCAGTTTGACTGCTAGGAGAGTAAACCTATTCATATGGTTCCTATTCAACTGTCTACAGCATTCATATGCTTGAGAGAAGGTATACACTTCTCTGGTTCGGTGATTGTGGTGTCGGCTGCAGTGCTTGGAGTCCTCAGGAAGCGCTAGGAGCATCTTTCAACGGAGGTACCCAGTCGGGGTGCCAGGTGATCCGTTACAAACGGGATGCACTCACAGGTCTTCATATAAGTGAAAAAATGGTGCTTTATTAATCCATTAGGTATATACAAAAATCGACCGACGTTTCGACCCTGCCGCGTCTTTTTCAAGATCCCGGCAGGGTCGAAACGTCGGTCGATTTTTGTATACACCTAATGGATTAATAAAGCACCATTTTTTCACTTATATGAAGACCTGTGAGTGCATCCCGTTTTTCTAATTTTCTTATATATTTGACACTGAGGATACAGCACCCAGGCAAGATACTTTCATAACTATTGTAAGGAGAGTGCCAAGCCTTCACTTTTTCATTGTGTGTGTGTGTGTGTGTGTGTATATATATATATATATATATATATATACACACACACACTGACCAAAATTATAAATGCAACACTTTTGTTTTTGCCCCCATTTTTCATGAGCTGAACTCAAAGATCTAAGACTTTTTCTATTTACACAAAAGGTCTATTTCTCTCAAATATTGTTCACAAATCTGTCTAAATCTGTGTTAGTGAGCACTTCTCCTTTGCCGAGATAATCCATCCACCTCACAGGTGTGGCATATCAAGATGCTGATTAAACAGCATGATTATTGCACAGGTGTGCCTTAGGCTGGCCACAATAAAAGGCCACTCTAAAATGTGCAGCTTTACTGTATTTGGTGGTCCGAAAACCAGTCAGTATCTGGGGTTTTCATGAGCTGTAAGCCATAATCATCGCACTTATGACCAGTGGCGTACATACCAGGGTCGCAGGGGTCGCGGCTGTGACCGGGCCCGGCCCACCAGGGGGCCCGGCCGCCCCTGCGACCCGGTATGTAGCCACAGGGCCAGCCTCTTCCCCTGGGGGCGGAGCAGCCACCCAGGCCCCAGGCTGGCCTGCTGTCACACTGAGCAGGCCCGGGTGGCGGTCGGGCGGGCATGAAGCGGTAGCGAGGAGGCACTCAGTGCTTCACTCTTCCAGCTCCCTCGGCGCCGCTGATACCGAACTTGAAGATAGTACGTCATCTTCGGCATGTGGCGGCATCTGGCGGGGAGCTGAAGAGGAAGCACTGAGTGCTCCTGGAATAAGCCGCCTGCCTGCCCGACCGGCCACCCGCCCAGGAGCCCAGCAGCACCACTGGACCCCAGGGATTCCCCCCAGCACTCCAAAAGGTAAGGAGGCTGGGGGGATTACATTTAAAAACAAAAAACAAACTAGTGTTAGTGTTAGTGTTTGAGTGTGAGTGAGTGTTAGTGTTAGTGTGTGTGAGTGTTAGAGTGAGTGTGAGTGTTAGTGTGTGTGTCTGCTAGTGAGTGTTAGTGTGAGTGTTAGAGTGAGTGTTAGTGTGTGTGTCTGCTAGTGAGTGTAAGTGTTAGTGTGTGTGTCTGCTAGTGAGTGTTAGTGTGAGTGTTAGAGTGAGTGTTAGTGTGTGTGTCTGCTAGTGAGTGTGAGTGTTAGTGTGTGTGTCTGCTAGTGAGTGTCAGTGAGTGTGTTACTGTGTGTCACTGTGTGTGTCTTACTGAGTGTGTGTGTTAGTGAGTCTGTTTGATGTCTGTTAGTGAGTGTATGTTTGTCAATGAGAGTGTATGTTTTGTAAGTGAGTGTGTATGTCTGTCGCTGACTGTGTCTCTGTCAGTAAATGTGTGTGTCTGTTAGCTAGTGTGTATGCGTCTGTAAGTGTGTGTGTGTGTGTGTCTTCAGCACTTACCTTTCTCCAGCGCCGGACTCCCTTGGCGCTGAGGATCCCTCAACCTCTCAGCTCCGAATGCGACCGCGCACGCATTCAAACCGCCCATAGGAAAGCATTACTCAATGCTTTCCTATGGACGTTCAGTGTGCTCCTCTAGCGGCTGTCAGTGAGACAGCCACTAGAGGCTGGATTAACCTCGGTGAAACATAGCAGTTTCTGCTGAAACTGCTTGTGTTTTCAGCTACGAGGTTAAAACTAGAAGGGACCTGACTTGCCCCAGACAACTTCATTGAGCTGATGTGATCTGGGTGTCTGTGTAGTGGTCTGGGACCACTGTAGTCTCCAGGAAAACATACTTGTTTTCCTGGCACTATAGTGCTCTGAGTTGCCCCCCACCCTCAGGGGACCCCTTGGCTCTGGAAGGGGTGAAACATTACTGCCTTTTCCCAGCTGGGCGGGAAGCTCTCCTCCTCGATCCTCCTCTCTTCTCCTCCCCGTCGATGCTTACTTGTAGCGGCAAAGGCTTCTTGTGGCATTCCGGCAGTCCTCAGGAAGCATTGTAATGCTCTATGAACTGGCGTGTAACACTGTGAAAATCACAGTGAAACGCATAGCTATCTAGCGGCTGTCAATGAGACAGCCGCTAGAGGAAATAGGGGAAGGCTTAACCCATTCATAAGCATAGCAGTTTCTCTGAAACTGCTATGTTTATGAAAAAATGGGTTAACCCTAGCTGGACCTGGCACCCAGACCACTTCATTAAGCTGAAGTGGTCTGGGTGCCTAGAGTAGTCCTTTAAGTGTGTGTGCATCTGCATGCACTGGCGTACATACCGCGGTCGCAGGGGTCGCAGCCCTGTAACCCCTGCGACCAGGTGCCCACCGCCATGTGTTGCGGCCCGCGCGCGGGGGGGGGGCCACGGATCAATTTTCGCACCAGGGCCCCATGGGTCATGTGTACGCCACTGCAGAAATCACAGCTTGAACTATCTTGCTTTGCATGTAATGGGTTTATCTCATATATTAGTTTCCCCTTTTACATTGCATTACTGAAATAAATGAACTTTTGCACGATATTCTAATTTTTTGAGTATCACCTGTATATATCAAAATGTTATTCTTCAATTCATACATTTGCATTTGCTGACCCAGAATCCCTTGCAGTAGTAACATCACAGCCAATTTGATATAGCTGTGGGAAAAGCAAGTCTTATGGCTTTACTGGTGTATGCAGATTGGTGATTAACAATGTATTGACTATCCACTGACTTCTGGTGGAAGGAGTTTTCAATCATTTTTTTCCCCCACCATAACTTTGTTGGTTGGTATTCCACAAGTTACGCTAAGCCTCGATAGCAAGCCATTAACTAACCTCATGCTGATGAGTAAAATTAACAATGAAACAAGTGGCCATCAGTGGGTCACTGGCTTTGCATTTCTTCCGGAGTTGTGTTTCAAAGCTGTTTTATACAGCACACAAACTTCAAGGAAATCCATATATTTAAAATGGAATAATAAGGCAAAAATGTGATACATTGTTGAACTAATTTGCATATGTCCACCCAGAATCCCTTGCAGTAGTAACATCACTGCAAATTTGAGATTTCTGTGGGAAAAGCAAGTCTTATGGCTTGACTGGTGTGTGCAGATCTCTGTTAATCAATGTATTGACTATCCACTGACTTCAGGTAGAAGGGGTTTTCAATCACGTTTTCCCCACCATAACTTTTATGGTGTGTGTGTGTGTATATATATATATATATATATATATATATATACACACACTGCTCAAAAAAATAAAGTGAACACTTAAACAACACAATGTAACTCCAAGTCAATCACACTTCTGTGAAATCAAACTGTCCACTTAGGAAGCAACACTGAGTGACAATCAATTTCACATGCTGTTGTGCAAATGGGATAGACAACAGGTAGAAATTATAGGCAATTAGCAAGACACCCCCAATAAAGGAGTGGTTCTGCAGGTGGTGACCACAGACCACTTCTCAGTTCCTATGCTTCGTGGCTTATGTTTTGGTCACTTTTGAATGCTGGCGGTGCTTTCACTCTAGTGGTAGCATGAGACGGAGTCTACAACCCACACAAGTGAATCAGGTAGTGCAGCTCATCCAGGATGGCAACAATGCGAGCTGTGGCAAGAAGGTTTGCTGTGTCTGTCAGCGTAGTGTCTAGAGCATGGAGGCACTACCAGGAGACAGGCCAGTACATCAGGAGCTGTGGAGGAGGGCAACAACCCAGCAGCAGGACCGCTACCTCCGCCTTTGTGCAAGGAGAAACAGGAGGAGCACTGCCAGAGCCCTGCAAAATGACCTCCAGCAGGCCACAAATGTTCATGTGTCTGCTCAAACGGTCAGAAACAGACTCCATGAGGGTGGTATGAGGGCCCGACGTCCACAGGTGGGGGTTGTGCTTACAGCCCAACACCGTGCAGGACATTTGGCATTTGCCAGAGAACACCAAGAAAGCAGGTTCACACTGAGCACATGTGACAGACGTGACAGAGTCTGGAGACGCAGTGGAGAACGTTCTGCTGCCTGCAACATCCTTCAGCATGACTGGTTTGGCAGTGGGTCAGTAATAGTGTGGGGTGGCATTTCTTTGGGGGGCCGCACAGCCCTCCATGTGCTTGTCAGAGGTAGCCTGACTGCCATTAGGTACCGAGATGAGATCCTCAGACCCCATGTGAGACCATATGTGGTGCGGTTGGCCCTGGGTTCCTCCTAATGCAAGACAATGCTAGACCTCATGTGGCTGGAGTGTGTCAGCAGTTCCTGCAAGACGAAGGCATTGATGCTATGGACTGGCCCGCCCGTTCCCCAGACCTGAATCCAATTGAGCACATCTGGGACATCATGTCTCGCTCCATCCACCAATGTCACGTTGCACCACAGACTGTCCAGGAGTTGGCAGATGCTTTAGTCCAGGTCTGGGAGGAGATCCCTCAGGAGACCATCCGCCACCTGATCAGGAGCATGCATAGGCGTTGTAGGGAGGTCATACAGGCACGTGGAGGCCACACACACTACTGAGCCTCATTTTGACTTGTTTTAAGGACATTACATCAAAGTTGGATCCGCCTGTAGTGCGTTTTTTCACTTTAATTTTGAGTGTGACCTCCATGGGTTGAAAAATTTGATTTCCATTTTTTAATTTTTGTGTGATTTTGTTGTCAGCACATTCAACTATGTAAAGAACAAAGTATTTCAGAAGAATATTTAATTCATTCAGATCTAGGATGTGTTATTTTTGTGTTCCCTTTATTTTTTTTGAGCAGTATATATATACACACACACTCTCTCTCCCTCTCTCTCTCTCTCTCTCTCTCTTGCACCTCTTTTGTTATATTTGTATATTTTAAATAAAGTGTAAATGGTCATTTTCTCTTGGTGCACATCTCAATATAATGTGCTGAGCAGGCTTATGTATATAATATAATAAAACACCCAGCTCACTCATTAAACACCAACCTCAAAGCTCACAAAATGTAATAGGTTTAATAAAAAATAAATAAATGGGGGTTTAGTTACCCTATATAATGATACATTGCATGAGCCACAACATCAATGTACCCCATTCCTGGCAGGTCCTCTGCTAGCAACCAATTCCTGCTCTTATGAGATTATCCCACTTACTTGTAAAATCGTTCGTCCTGGGACTCTCAGTAATACAAGATTAAATAGGGTTTTGGAATGAGGCACCTGTGACAGGGAGGGGTTCAAAACCAAGAGAGTTGGCTCCCAAATATATTTACATATAAAACCAAACCGGCTGCACTCACCTGGACCTGGATACATTATAAGGTGCTGCTGGGGCCAATTCATACAACCTCTAAGATACAGATAACTTGCTCACTAAACACTAACTTCAGCACTCTCACAACCTATGTAAAGTATGTGTATGGCTTCAGTGATATATATAAAAAAAATGTCCCCAGTTAATTATGGTCCTGATTTAACATGCTCTGCTGTTTTCAAGCTAGATAGTAATACATTTAAAAAATAAATCTCACCCTGAACTTGCTTGCGTCATCATTATAATTGGCAGTGCCTGCATCCCCGTCTCGGTTCCACTTCAGCTGTCACAAATGAAGCCTTGCACATGCAAATGTCATTTTTCAATACAAGTGGTTTGAGCGTACACATAAATTCAAATCACACAAGCTAATGGCAGCAGATGTGGCCAGTGTTGGCAATAACGTTAATTATGAATAATATAAATGTGTAGCCTGGGAAGCATTTCCTCCTAGGTCTAGGTCTTCAAATATATCATACTTAACCCCTTAATGACCCGTGACAAAGTTACTCCATCATTGTTATCTTCCCTTAAAGGACCCATAATGGCATAATTCTGTCATGCGATATTTTACCAGCAGCAACCATTTCCCTGCCGATAACAGGGGACCCCTGGTATCATTTGATTTCTGGGGCTCCCCCTCTGTCAGCTGGGGCAAACCGATTATAAATCCACATTGCTACAATGTGGTGTGAGCAGGGTTAAATCCCTGCCCATACCAGGAATTCCCATCAATCGATACCTGGAATTCCTCCCTCTGTCAGCTGGGGATATTTTAGTAGCCTCAGACTGAAAGGGACACTGGCACTTTATCAACTTGATCTTATTAAAGTTATTGTGCCTGAAATCCTGCCCCCCTCCCTCCTCTCATAGCACCCAAAAACTATTTATTTCACTAATTAGAAGGCCTGGAAGTAGTATTCCTAAAGCTACATTGTTGTTTAAAGGACCACTCTAGGCACCCAGACCACTTCAGCTTTATGAAGTGGTCTGGGTGCCAGGTACCTCTAGGATTAACCCTTTTTTTTATAAACATAGCAGTTTCAGAGAAACTGCTATGTTTATACTGAGGGTTAATCTAGCCTCCAGAGCCTCTAGTGGCTGTCTCTCGTGACGCGCTAAAGCGCTTCGTCTTTCTCACTGTGAAATGCGGTGAGAGCATAGGCGTCCATAGAAAGCATTGTAAATGCTTTTCCCTATCGACGACTGAATCTTGTGGCGGCTCCTGCACGCATGCATATCAGTCGATAACGTCATGGCGAGGAGGTACAGCTCCCGGCTGGAGAAAGGTAAGTGTTTAACCCCTTCCTCTCTCCAGAGCCCGGCGGGAGGGGGTCCCTGAGGGTGGGGGCACCCTCAGGGCACTATAGTGCCAGGAAAACGAGTATGTTTTCCTGGCACTATAGTGGTCCTTTAAACTCTCTGGGATTGCTTTGTAGTTCAGACCACTCAGTACTGTCGGTGGTTAAGCTGTGTACATATGCATTACAGTTATATGGGTGTCCCTTTAACTTTTTATTGAGATCCAACTTAAAATTCACATCACAGGAGTACACATAAAAGTACCGATGTACAGCATTTCGTGCCTGAGATGGCATCTATACAGATTCTGTAATATTTGAGACATTATCATGTCTCGTGCCAAAATGGGTCATTGGAGTATAGATGTAGGCAGGATCATAAAGAAACACTCCAAGCACATTAACCACTACAGCACGTTGTTATGGTTTTTATCCTTCCAAGAGTGCCCTGGAATGCCCAACATCGTAAATAGTCAATCTGTTTTAGAATGGTTTGACTTCTTGCTTGGGGTCCACCGGGTGCCATTCCCTCACCTCCAATATCTCACCTCCAATATCTCACCTCCAAGACAATATGCCAGAATGATTATTCATAGAGATACAATGATCTGTGTTTTTTTAAAGGACCACTCGACATTATGAAGTCCTTTATGGGTGAGGAGTATCCCATTAAAAATACAGTTTATAAAAGTGCCGATTTCTACGAGAAATTTGATTATTCAATTACGATTCATTAATGAAACACTCTCCTGGATATCAGTAAAACAGCCTGGAAAGTTTCTTACTCTTTAGATGATCTAACGCAGGGGTTCTCAACCCAGTCCTCAAGGACCCCCTACCAGTCCAGGATTTAGGGATTACCCTGCTGTGTCTAAAGTGTTTGTTCCCCCCCCCCCCAAACTGCCCTCCCCCCTAAAAATACATTAGACACAGCAGGGTAATCCCTAAATCCTGGACTGGTAGGGGTCCTTGTGAACTGGATTGAGAACCCCTGATCTAACGGAAGTGTCAGACGCCCTCTACTTGTGCATGCCTGCCTCCCCCCACATACTACCTTCTCAGACCTCAGATCAGACCAGTGTTCTTTTTGAACACTTTGTATTGTGTGCATGCTTATTCTCGAGACATAGCTTCAGAGGCTTCTCATTAAGAAGCCTCCAATATGCAACTAACCCATAAAGAGATTGAAAGTCTCTTCTGGGGAAAAGGGAAGGGCTTGCAAAGGTTACAGTTCATAAGAAATTGAGCCTTTGCAAGTTCTTTCAATACATACGACCAAAGAATACATGTATGAAAAATGCATGTATATATTCAATATGTGTGTATATCTACTAAACAACAATTTATTTATTTTTTAAGAGTTTACGTGTTGAGTGGTCCTTTAAGGATTAGGGTTTTGCTGTGACTCTTTCTATAGCTTCAATTTGTAGGTAATATTTCTGTATTATAATATGTGCATGCAAAACGAAAATATATATCACAATAAAACATGTTTGAGGAGGAGTAAGGCCCACCAGGAGAATCCTGGGCCGGTCAGTACAACCTAGCCTCTATAATAAATTGTCTGCAAGTAACTGCAATTTCCTGAAGGCAGGGACATTATTTATTAGAAAATATTAGATTATACTTGGAAACAAAGATGTATCGTGTATCATGTAGACAGATGGTCTGTGTGTTATTGTAAGTATACTGTAATGTGATTTCTCCCCAGGGTCCTCGGAGCACTTTGGTGGCTTCTATTGAAATTCATTATTGATGCTGTGGATTCCAACCGAGGTGTGTCTGTAGAATTCTACGGAAGGTTTTATTATACACTTGAGGTAAAGGATTATTTGTCAAAGTGCTCCATTTAATCCACTTTGCAAAACCATGAAGTCATGAAACCATAATTGATTACATTTGTTGAAATGCATGTAATACTTTTGATTGTTTTGAAACAGATACACACCACTCTCTAAAATGATTAAATAATAAGAAAGTGAGATTCAGCTTTGTGATAGTGAATCATCCAGCTGTTCTTTTTGTTCTCAAATTTTCGCGATTCTAATGGGTCACAAACATTCCGTTCATCATTTTAAATGTGAGGTATTTTATTGTATTTTAAAGACACATTACAGCAAATATTATTGCTGTGGAGCTTTGTTATACACTCAGACACACCAAGAATATGGAGCTCCTAGAAAATAGGGACAGAGGGATTTGGGTCCAAAATAGGAACTGTCCCTCCTACATAGGGACACTTGAACGGTGTGCACTAGGGACCAGGCCCGGACTGGCCATCGGGCACACCGGGCAAATGCCCGGTGGGCCGCGGTGGCCGTGGGGCCGAGGCCGGCAGGGGAGGTCCTAGGATCTCCTCTGCCGGTCTATGCAGGGCCGGCGCTATCCGAGCGCCGGCCCCGCTGTATTCCATGGAGGGCCGGTGGGGAGATCAAAGATCTCCCTCACCGGCCCACATGCGCTCCAACGCGGCCGCCGGCGGGGAGAGAGGGAGGGTGACAGCCGGCAGGAGAGAGGACCCGGCGGAGCTCTAACTTGCAGCTCCACCGGGTTTCTCTCGCGAGATCCGGACCGTTGCTATGGCAACCGGCCGGGTCTCGCTAGAGTTCACTTACCAAGAGGACCACCAGGGATGGCTGGCAGGAGCACGACCCCCCCCACACCCTCCTTCCAGGCTACAGGTACGAATGGGGGGGGAGTGGGGGTGAAATATAATGTATTTATTATTTATTATGTAGTTATTATTATTATTATGTAATTATTATTATTATTATTATGTATTTATTATGTATTTATTTTTATTATTATGTATTTATTATTATTTATTATTATTATGTAATTATTATTATTATTATTATTATGTATTTATTATGTATTTATTATTATTTATTATTATGTATTTATTATTATTATTATTTTGTATTTATTATTATTTATTATGTATTATTATTATTATTATTTTTTAGTAAAACATTAATAGTGCCATTTACCTGCCTCCCCCAATACAAAATCCTTGCAAACACACACATCACCCTCACCCAGCACCCTAACATTGACACAGCACCCCAACACACACACAGCACCCCAACACCAGCACCCTAACATTGACACAGCACCCCAACACCAGCACCCTAACATTGACACAGCACCCCAACACACACACAGCACCCTAACACCAGCACCCTAACATTGACACAGCACCCTAACACACACACAGCACCATAGCACTCACACAGCACCCTAACACCAGCACCCCAACACACAGCACCCTAACACCAGTACCCTAATATTGACACAGCACCCCAACACACACACAGCACCCTAACACCAGCACCCTAACATTGACACAGCACCCCAACACACACACAGCACCCTAACACCAGCACCCTAACATTGACACAGCACCCTAACACTCACACAGCACCCTAACAC
>OW240918.1:127000440-127079790 GCA_933207985.1 Pelobates cultripes | reverse complement strand
ATAAGAAATTGGGCCTTTGCAAGTTCTTTCAATACATACGACCAAAGAATACATGTATGAAAAATGCATGTATATATTCAATATGTGTGTATATCTACTAAACAACAATTTATTTTTTAAGAGTTTACGTGTTGAGTGGTCCTTTAAGGATTAGGGTTTTGCTGTGACTCTTTCTATAGCTTCAATTTGTAGGTAATATTTCTGTATTATAATATGTGCATGCAAAACGAAAATATATATCACAATAAAACATGTTTGAGGGTAGGAGTAAGGCCCACCAGGAGAATCCTGGGCCGGTCAGTACAACCTAACCTCTATAATAAATTGTCTGCAAGTAACTGCAATTTCCTGAAGGCAGGGACATTATTTATTAGAAAATATTAGATTATACTTGGAAACAAAGATGTATCGTGTATCATGTAGACAGATGGTCTGTGTGTTATTGTAAGTATACTGTAATGTGATTTCTCCCCAGGGTCCTCGGAGCACTTTGGTGGCTTCTATTGAAATTCATTATTGATGCTGTGGATTCCAACCGAGGTGTGTCTGTAGAATTCTACGGAAGGTTTTATTATACACTTGAGGTAAAGGATTATTTGTCAAAGTGCTCCATTTAATCCACTTTGCAAAACCATGAAGTCATGAAACCATAATTGATTACATTTGTTGAAATGCATGTAATACTTTTGATTGTTTTGAAACAGATACACACCACTCTCTAAAATGATTAAATAATAAGAAAGTGAGATTCAGCTTTGTGATAGTGAATCATCCAGCTGTTCTTTTTGTTCTCAAATTTTCGCGATTCTAATGGGTCACAAACATTCCGTTCACCATTTTAAATGTGAGGTATTTTATTGTATTTTAAAGACACATTACAGCAAATATTATTGCTGTGGAGCTTTGTTATACACTCAGACACACCAAGAATATGGAGCTCCTAGAAAATAGGGACAGAGGGATTAGGGTCCAAAATAGGAACTGTCCCTCCTAAATAGGGA
Source organism: Pelobates cultripes (assembly GCA_933207985.1). Classification (NCBI taxonomy): domain Eukaryota; kingdom Metazoa; phylum Chordata; class Amphibia; order Anura; family Pelobatidae; genus Pelobates; species Pelobates cultripes. The sequence continues at coordinate 127,078,789 of OW240918.1, read as the reverse complement.
CACTTGAACGGTGTGCACTAGGGACCCATGGGTGGTGTTTTTTATATATCATAATGTCACAGAAAATAAAATATTTAGTGCAACACAAACCAGATATATCAAAATGAATTCACCATATCATCAAAGTTGAACTTGACCAATCTTGCCCATAATTTCATGGTGCAGGAATCTATGGGCTCAGATTATTGTTAGCTCATATTTAGAATATTTGTATTGATTGTTTAAATACATACATCTACAGCTTCTGCCATGCTGTTTCTTTAAAGTAGTCCATAAGTTTGGACTAATGGTGGCCTATGGGACATCACTGTCTTCTAGCAAGTAAGCTGTGATAAGACTAGATACAGAACACCACGGGATCAAGAATAGTGACATGGCCTGTAATGTGTTAGAAACAGGACTTGTCACTTGGGTATAGATTGTGAATTTGTTGGTAGATCGCTATGACTCAGACATGACCTTGACAGAAGCCTCTGACAGGTCCGACTTTCAACCAGAAAGAAAGGAGTACAAGGATTGGGTCCCTGTGTAGGCAGTAGAAACAGGCAAGTATCGACTGGTCAGTAAACATTAGTGACAATGTTAAAAGAGGACTTTTTGATTCAATAGTATGTATAGGAATTTAGCTGTTGTTTAAGAACAGCTCCAGGCACCATAACCACTACAGCTCACTACTTGTGAAATGTTGCATTCAGAAAACAGCCACTATTCGCTTACAGTAGCAGTAGGCACAGTCATGAGTAGATGGCGATCGCTAAAAATGATAAACAAGGTAGAAACAACCGTTTGTGTCTATGTTTAGTATTTGCTATAATATCTTGTCATTACATTTTTCCAAAATACCCATGTGCGCATATTTATTTGCAACACATTATAAATAAATATTTAATGGATTTATTTCATAATCTCACAATGCTCCCGTCTACCAGGGAGAGGTTAAACAAACCTTACTCTGATAATTCCATTCTATTTCCGGGGCTGCATATTTTTTTTCCATCTGTTTATAGAGCTTGTCGAGCCTTCGTAAGCAATAAAAAAACAATGATACTAAATGTCGATGTCTCCCTCTAATTGTTGGCTCTAAAAAAAAACATTTCTCTCTGTTGATTACAGCAAAACACATAATACATCCTAATTAAACTGTTTAGACAAAATCGGGAACACAGAAGTTGCCTCATCTGCTGTTAAGGTGATGCAATAAAGCTACCAGAAGGAGAATTGGACAGGCAATTTAACTGCAAATGCATTTTGTTAACGTGTTAAAGAGATATTAGCTGCTTATTATTACAAGTTATGATCATTTAAGGTCTGGGGTTGGAAATACAAATTGTTCATTTATAGTGATTTTCCTTTCTTAATAACTCTGGTAGGAGCTTTGATCAAGCAATAGAGAATTTGGGATCTTTTGGACATTCGGCATGCAGTAATCTCATTTAATCTCTCACATTTTGATCCATCTGTACTTCTTGGCTCCCAATATTTTCAGTAACGTACGTCAGCCTTTACAGAATTCTGTGAATATCTATTTATATAGCTGTTGATTGGGCAATTCAGTAAAATGCTAGTTTTGTATTTTCTATTCATTCTTACTTTTATTAAATATATAAGCAAAAAAATGACTTCTCTCAGTTCAAAAACTGAAATTTAAATATTTGGTTTCAAATCCTATTTCAAAGCGTCCCTAGCAATTGGAGCGAGCACCTCATTTTCATCTCTGACCAATGCAACTACCCTTAAACAATGTGTTTATTGCTCCATTATCGCCTTGCCCAGTGCATTAGAGACCATTCAGACATTATGAAAAGGCAAAGGTGTTTTGCTAAATTTATTTTAATGTTAAAGGACCACTATAGTGCCAGGAAAACATACTTGTTTTCCTGGCACTATAGTGCACTGAGGGTGCCCCCACCCTCAGGGTCCCCCTCCCGCCCGGCTCTGGAAGGGGGAAAGGGGTAAAAACTTACCTTTTTCCAAGCGGGATTTCCCCTTCTCTCTCCTCCGCCGCTGAATGCGCATGCTGTAAGAGCTGCGCCTATTCCGAAATATAGGAAAGTGCATTATCGGTTTACGGACGTTGAGGCTTCACTAAAATACGTGAGAGAAGTACCTAGCGCAGAAGCATTGTCAATGAGACAGCCACTAGAGGATTAGGGGGAAGGCTTAACTATTAATAAACATAGCAGTTTCTCTGAAACTGCTATGTTTATTAAAAAATGGGTTAACCCTAGCTGGACCTGGCACCCAGACCACTTCATTAAGCTGAAGTGGACTGGGTGCCTAGAGTGGTCCTTTGAAGGACCACTAAAGGCTCCCAGACCACTCAATCTCAGTGTCTCAGTATTTTTAATCATGCAGTGTAAAACATTGCAGTTTTGTAGGAACCGCAATGTTTCTATTGCGGGGTTAAACACAGCTCTACTGGCTGTCTTCCTAGCTCTACAATGACAGAGTTTTCCTCTGTCATGTGACATTCAAATGCAGCTCATAGGGAAGGATTGGATTCCAAGCTTTCCTTTGAGAAGTATTTGATAGGACACGCGCCTGCCACACATGCTCATCTTATCCACAATTCTACTCTTTGAGGAACTTTGGATTGGACAATTATTAGACCTGTGCACCAGTGAAATTTTCGTTTTGTACGAATGATTTTGTGCTATATAAAAATTTAATTCGGCAATCCCAAATTTCGTCTGTAAACCATTAGTTTTCGAACGAAATTCGTTAAAAAATAATTAGTTTTCGTCCATTAGGATGAAAATAGCCCTGTGCATGCGCAAAAAAAAAGCAAGGAGGGAGCCGGCAGCGCTACCAGCCTTATGGTCGCCTTATGGTTAATCATGCTCTGAACATTATAAATATGTATTTATAACAGAGTGTTGTTTTAATATTTAGAAATCACAGGAGGTTTGGAGATGTACTTCTTTTTTGACACATGCTTCCCACTTGTCCTCTTCATTTTTCCATTTCTACAGTTTTTTGCCTACGTGTTGTAATTTGGCTTTCAAATTTACTACAATTTTGCATATTTTGTTTATTCATTTATTTATTTTCATTGAATCTTGAAGACAATGACATACTATATGCTTTTCCCCCCAAAAAAGTATATCTGAATGTAACAAAATGTAATGCATACTATGTTGCATAATGACTGCATATAAATCCGCTACATACCAAAACTAAATCACAGCAAATGTATTAAACACTAAACACAAAGTCAAGTAAGACAAGAGTGTATTGACACCTTTTGCAGGTAGGAACAGAAAGGCAAATTGTATACAAAAATGACTTATTGAACATCAGAATGTTAACCTAAAAAGAAGGGGAACCTACCAGGGCAAGCTGCTGCAAACATTTCTGCTGTGGCCTTTATCAATTGTTCATATGATTACAGATTCACCCCTGTGCCGGTTTCTTAAATATCAAATGAGGCAGCCTTGATTTATTCACAGCATGGGATAGCGTATAGCACAGTGTTAATGTTATGTTTCCATGGCAATGCTCTGTCAAAGTGCATGACGTTGCTGTTGTCATGCCGATCGGATGGTAACGCTAAGCACATGTAGGTCTGACCAATATAACAAATCCCACTGGGATAATTCAAAACAATTGATTCTTGTGTTCTTTTTTTTTTTTTATTCATTGAAAATTGGAAAGTTGGTTATGATGCCAAATAATTCGCTCGTACGTTATTAATGGAAAACATTTTAGAGTCTTTTACTGAACAAAGAAAAGTCTACAATTTGTTTATTTCTGTTATTTTTTTTAACGATGTAGCATTCTAGAACAGTACTGGGTGCACTGAGATCAATTTTATTGACAAAGGAAAAAAAAAACTGACCTTGTAGCAAATATTTGTGGGAAAAAATTAACAGCTGCATCTTCAAAAAAATTTAATTAAAATGGTTTGGTCATGTGTCAGTGGTCCTTTGCAAGAATAAAAACTGCAATGCTGTTTCCTTATGTTGGAATGCTCATAGACCTCTAGAGGTTTATCTTTATCTTGCATTTCCTTGGACCTGAATTTTTTCAGGAATCCACTAGATATATGCCTTTAGTCTAAACTTAGGAAATGTATTTGTAGCACACGTGGAGACATCTTAAAGGGTTCAAAAGGAGCTAATATGCAATCTTAGAAGCAAATTTTAGCCACTTAATGGAAAAGCTTAGAATCATGCTGATGTCTTGCCTTGCTTTGACCATACGTTAGAATGAATGCTGCAACTTACATCCTTACTTCCCAAGCTATCATTCGATACTTGTTGTTGGTGAATCGGTTTCTCTACTCCACAGTGGTGATTTGGGATCTGCCAAATGGTCAAACTCACAAGTGTAGAGCCACACATGAACTGGCTCAGATCACAATCGCCTTGGTGTATTGAGGTAACACCCACCCTCTTCTTTTCTATGTAAATGCACTCAGAAGTAAACACAGAGAAAGAAAAAAATTCTTGGTGTAGCCTATAGCACAGTCCAGTAAATTGGAGGTCACATTATATACTGCTCACCTTGCTTAAAGCCACAGAGAAACCTAGCTTTAGGTGTAGAGGCTTGTAGCCCACTAATGGAGGGCAAATTTTATTTTCCGAAGTAAGTGGAAGGAATAACCAATAGGACTTATGTATCCAAAATTAGACACATTTATTAAACAAAATTGATATTAAAAACAAATAAAATATATGAATACTTGTCCACAATTGTTTGGTTCTCTAAGATGCATTTCTCCCGGTCCATTGGGCTTTTTCAATCAGAGTTTATCCTTACTTGTTTACCTCTTCTTTTAAATCACGGGCTTCATTCTCATAGGTTCTCGCCTTCCGTTCTGTACCAATTCCAAGTGTGGCTGATGCAGGGCCGTCTTTAAGGAGGGGCAAAAGGGGCAGCTGCCCCGGGCCCAGTTACTCCTGGGGGCCCTAAGGCAGCTGCCCCACGGGCCCCCTGCGGCACCTGAGGTAATCAGGGGCCACAGCCCTTTAATACTGCTCTGGATCGGCCCAGGCCCCTGTTATATGGGGGGTGGCTGACTACATACTCACAGCTAGCCCCCTCACATACTGCCCTGTGAGTCTCTTTGTTTCCTGGGCATGCTGGGAGGAAGTGAGGTCAGATTGCTTCCTCCTCAGTGCCGCTGGGGAGGAGGCACACACCACATGGAGGAGGATGCAAGCATTGTTGGGGAGAGGGACTGAGAAAGCTGATGGCAGACTCCCATTAGCCTGGGCCAGCAAGCTCCCACTGGACCCCAGGGAAGCCACCTTTCTGTACCCAAAAGGTAAGGAGACAGGAAGGTGGCTAAATATGTTTTGTTTTTTGTTTTGCTTATTTCTGATATCACTTTTATTTAAGTGTGTTGGTGTTTGTAATGTAACACACAGGGAATAAGTACATGTTACAAATCCTAGAACAACCTGACAGTTCCCTATTAAATATAAATTTAAAAAGTATTTATTTTAACATATTGCATCAAGTGTTATCAAAGGCTGTACACCATTTTCAAATGTCACTTTTGCCAAATTCTGGACCAGGGTATGTAAGAACAGAGTTGAGACATTATATTGGCCAAGGTTGCTGGGAGTTGCTGTCCAAGAGCTGCTAGAAGGCAGAGATTAAAATATGTAAATGTACACATATATATGTGTGTATCTGGCTGTGTTTATGTCCTTGTGTGTATCTGGCTGTGTTTATGTCCTTGTGTGTATCTGGCTGTGTTTGTCTGTGTGTCAGTGTTTCTGTGTGTATGTATACCTCATACACCTGTATGTGCACCTGTGTGTGTGTTTCGGTGTGTGTGTAAGTGTGCATCTGAGTGTGTGGTAATGCATACATCCCAGCATTTTAATGCCAACACAAATACACTCCTACATTCCATCTCTAGCACTGTACACATATACACCCCTGCATTTATACCTTTATGTATGTGTGTATCTGAGTGTGTGTGTATATACCTGTGTCAGTGTGTGTGTGTATGTGCCCAGTGTGTGTATATCAAAGTGCTTGTATCTGTGTGTCAAAGGGTGTGTATCTGAGTGTGTGTGTATGTGTATGTGCCAGTATGTGTCAAGGTGTGAGCATGTGTCAGTGTGAGCATGTGTGTATCTGCGTGTTAATGTGTATGTGTATATGTGTTATAGAAATCACACAACATGCAAACAGACCCCTGCAAACACAAACATTACAAACACACCAGTTTGCTGAAACACTAATACTACACACAAATGTACACATGTATTTAAAAGACAACACTACATCCAAACACCCCCCTGCATGCAAATACAAACATTACATGCAAACACATTCCTGTATTAAAACGCTAAAATTATATACAAACACCAACTCTACACACAAAAGTACACCTGCATTTAAAAGCCAACACTACAAACAATCACACATCCCTGCATTAAAATGCAAACACTACACACAAGTACACCACTGCATTCCAATGGTAACAGTACATACAAATACACTCCTACATGCACACATACACTCTATACAATAACATGCTGACATTCATTTGCACAAACACTGCTCAAAAATACAACCCTGCAAGGATGGTAGATCCCCAGCTGGCATAGCATCGCAGGAGTTGTATGACAGATGGGGATCTATCTTTTCTTTACTCTTGTGCTACAGGGCAGGCCTGATTTTTTTTTTTTGTTGCACCAAGGCACGCTCTACATTAGTTTCGCCTCTAGGTTGGGGTGGAGGGAGTGATTGCATGCCCAGAGGGCCCAAACAGATGCTTGCCCAGGGTCCAATCAATATTAAAGACGGCCCTGGGCTGATGATGTCGTTGGTCACCCGGATGATGTACACTAGATTGTGCTATATGCTACACCAAGAATGTTTTCTTTCTCTGTGTTTCCTTCTGAGTGCATTGATATAGAAAAGAAGAGAAGGAGGGTGTTACACCAAGGCGATGGTGATCTGAGCCAATCCTCTGTTTGGCTCTACACTTTTGAGTTTGACCATTTTATGTTCCTCATATTTCCCTTTTTTGTGATTTATTAAACTAAGTGTATTTCCCTACTCCCCCTCCTCCCCACCCCCATATTTAGCACCGGATTAATATTTTATCTCAGTGCCTCTATAGGGGTAAGTGTTATTCCTACCAATTAATATGCTAGCGCTCCACCACAGTTAGGTAGAGGGTTGTACCTTCTAGCCCAGGGGTAGGCAACCTATGGCACATGTGCCATGCACGGCACTCAAGGTGTCTTTGCACGGCACTCAAGGCTGCCAGAGTCAAACAGGGTCTGGCCTATCAGGAGTCCCAGTAAAACTTTAGATATCTGCTAATACGAAAAGATGGTAAAGGAAAATTCTCAATTTCTGCATTGCAGTACGAAGAGGAAGAGCACTTCCTCCCATTACTTCTGAATGGGAATCCACACTGGAGAAGAACAGTCCAACTGTTGTTGCTGATCCTGTCCTTAACCTGTACCTGGCCAGCCTGGTCCCCACTGTACCCCAGGGAAGCCACCCACCCTGCTAGATATACACAGAAATGCTGTCATAGGTGACGGTCTGAAGACTGGGACCTCTGTGCGCCTTATGTAGATGATATGAGTCTCAGCATGGAAGTGGACAATCAGGGTCTGGTGCAGGGTAACCACACGCCCCCTGGTGTTGAGCACCAGCATTTGTGTGGCCACATACCGGAACCCTGATGCAGCTTAAGTGGATGACAGGAGCTAGATGTTATGCTCATTTGTATCCAGTACTAGAAACAAGGCAAGACTAGAACAGGCACCAAACAAGATAAGATAAAACTAGAAGAACCCAGAACCGGAGAAGGACAGAAAGCAGAACCCAGAACATGTACACAATACATGAGGGAAACATTAACAGGACATGGGCAGGACAGGACAGGACCGTACATGAACTGGGAATACAAATAAAACAAGACAAGAGATACAAGGCAAAACAAGAGGTAACTAAGTACTATATATGTAATAAACATTGTAGATTTAGACATACATAAATGGCCAAGATGTATGCAGCCCACCACTGCGCCAAAGTACTCCAATTACGGTGGGTCCTAACTGCCTAGATATGCATGAGTAAATAAACAATAAAACACACACAGTACTTACCTGCAAAGAAAGGAGCCGAGGAAATGAAACCACTGCCTGAACAGACAGAAATAAAATGGATTAATGGCAAAGGAATGGGTGTGGCAACAAAAAACAAACATTTAAAGGAATCCAGGAGACTGGGAATTCCAGGAACAGAATAAAGGAATGAACCCAGAATACCCAGCATAAAGAAAACCAGACATGGAATAGAAAACCAGAAAAAAACAAGAAAAACTAAACAAGAATTGTAAAAAGAGTACTGGATACCAGAAGCCAATGTCAAACATCTGAACAGAACAGGTCATGACAAATGCACAATAACCCCTAATACAAATAATACGAACAGCCCACACACAAACATACACACAATCCGCAAAAATGCAACACAACTAACAATCCACATACATGCACACAACCCCACATGCAGTCTCTCACATGCAATACCCCAAACAGCCCCCACACATACACACACTACCAAATACACTATGTGACATTTCCATCCACACACACACAATTCCACAAGCAGGCCCCATACACAGCCCACATTCATAGGGACACGATACCACAAACTACTCATGAACATATACAATATTATAGCTCATATACGCACAAATGCAATGATACAAAGCAACTGCAGTATAAATAACACAAGCAGAATACGGCAACATACACACCTCAATTTTAAAAAAAAGAATAGGACCGGCAAGCTACGGGCCATCAAAATCTTATTTCGGCACAGTGCTGCTAAAAGGTTGCCTACCCCTTTTCTATCCCCTTGCCTTTTCCCCCCACCCCCCATAGATATTTGCCTGCTACAGCTCAGCTCTCCCTTGATGATCCTCCTGTGCACAGTCTAATTACAGAAAGCCAGGATTTATTACAATCTAATAATAAAGAAGTGTTAGCACCCAATCTTCAATAAAGTTGCAATGTAAAGATAGTTAATAACACCTGAGTTATCATTTTATCATATATCTAATTATGTTTCACATTTATAACTAATGCCACTCATACTTCGACTAATTGAGATAAAAAATAGATTTTCAAGGAGATATCTATATTAATGTATATGGTATAAACATATGATGACCTATTTTACATAACAAATTCTGGTAAAATATCATTCTTTTGATTTTTATTTTTTTTCTATTAATCTTTTTTCAGTGTGTCTCTGTAGGAAAAGGAAAGATTCGATTTTTTTATGCATTAGAAAACTTAGCTTGTTGTAATATTGTTTTAAAGATTGACGGTGATAATATGTATGCAGTATGTTGCAGTAGGAGTTTCTTTTTGCAACATTAAAGATTAATCAGCACAAGCGAGGTGACCCTCCCCACGTCATTTCTGACGAACGCGGAAGTAAACTAAGGTTACTATGGATGCTAGGATGCCCGATTGTTGGTTGCGTCTGAATGGAAGGGGAGGAGCCTATTACCGAACGGGAGAAAGGCGCGAAAAGGCTCCTATTTAAACTAAGGATGGACTGAATGGACTTGCACTTTGATAAAAGCTTCGGCTGAAACGCGTCAGTGTGTGGAGAGTGAGATTGCTGACCTCTATTTTTGCTGCTGTTTTTACTCTGGAATAATAAACCTTTTATTAAGATCCTGCATCCTGGGTTTTTTAAGAAAGGACGAGCAAGCAGTTAGCATTTGATTTCAGCTATCACTACATCAATCCATTCAATGTTCTTAGTCTGAGCCATCTTTTATTTTAAGTGGCTCAGAAATATGTGTTTACACATTTATTTGCTTATTTATCAATTATCTGTACGTTATTACCCTATGTTTGTTTTTCCTGATTTTGTCTCTACAGGATTTTAATTGAACATAGGGGTAACTAATTTGACATTTTATTCTGTGTGTGCTCTCACCACTTTTACTGTTTTATTCTTTTGATCGTTTTAGTGAAATATGTATTTTAGCATTTTTGCCTTTATTGATTGATGGTGTAAGACAAAATTTGATTCAATTGATGATCGCTCACAAAGGTTGTACAGTTCCAAAAAAAAAAAAATCCCATAAGCCATTTTGGGATCAGATTAAGCATCTGGTAGTGAAATATGAAAAGTAGTGCAAATAATGAAATAAATCGCTGGACTGTATTGGCGTCTAATGAGTTTTCTGTCTCCCACAGGCTCTCGTAGACTTTTTCCATGCAGAAGGACAGGGGTTACCAATGGACACCTTGCGAAATGGAGATTACAGGGTGACTGAGTTTAATTGCTATCATTAAAATGCAGTATTAAGCTCTAAAGAGAACTGTAGAAAACTTGCCAAGATCACTTTCACTTAAATCTCCCCCGTTTCTCTTACAAGAAGAGGAGGTCACAACCCCATCTAACGCATTGTGTAGTATAGAATCTGTTTCAAGTGTTCTCTGTCTCACAAGTAATTGCTAAAGAAGGCAGATCAGCAAATCAAAGGTTTTTAAGGCGACAAAATATAGATAGTTAAGAGTTATGTTTTATTCCCCTTTTTATATGCCTGAGTTTGATCTAGCAGTGAAAATGCTGGCTAAATCCAATGTATTAGTGATGAGCAATTGATTGAACAAACTTTTCTAAAGTTGAATCCTTCTACATTTCTTCCTTTACGTTCTTTACAAACTAGAAATTTAAAAAAACAAATTCTGAGATCATATGTTATTTTGAGATGCTCTCTGTTACTACTTTTTATTAAAACATTTTAAAAATATTTTTATTAGTTTCTGGAAGAAGAACTTCGTTTAAACAAATGCTCTACAAGTGAACTGATTGAAAAATACTACCTGGATAATATCAAGGAACAGGTAAGTGTATATAAACTTCAACGCAGCATCTTCTACTTTTTCAGGGATTAGAATAAATTAAAGGTATTGTTATGTGGTCTAATCTGATAATGAATCATAATGTGTTACTTTTACAGAGATGCGCTGAGCAGAGTAAATATGGAAGAATAAGTGTTAAGTGCTATTATGAAACATCTGAGCAGAAGTTGTATGTTGAAGTGTTGCACGCAGCAGACCTTATTGCTCTCGACACGAATGGTAAGGAGCCTGGATACAATTGCAATCTTCTCACTGAACAATGATCGCTTTGCCGAATAAACATCTCTTCATCTTTTGGCTTCAGAAATGTTTCTGTGGTAGGGTGGGTTTGTGGTCTTGTTTTTAACAAAGCGGCAATTAGGACTGCACAAATAGTGGTCTACAGCCTTTTAATTAAGACGTTGATAGAGAAAATTTGATTTCATTTTTTGTAGTTTAGAGATCCAATCTGGGGGATTGACATATATAGATGTTCTGCATTGAGAGACTGTAAAGTTGTCTGAAGACATAAATGATTTAGGGGCAGATGTTAGTAGAGCATTGATAGATACAGGGTTCCAACCCACACTTGCAACTGCAAAACAAGATAATACATGCAAAGCAAATATCCAAGCACAGAGCAAGATCTATGAGAGGAACAAGTAACAGTCAGGACATCAGGGATACGAGACCTCGAGCAGCTATGGGTGGGTTACCACCAGCACACATATATACATGAAAAACATGCAACATTTATTTGTTTAGAATGTATGGTACCCCAAGGATACGTTCAGGTTTTGTCTTACTTTCAAGTATGTCCTGGGATGCACAAGCAATACAATACAGGAATACATATTTAGATATATACAGAACAAATGAACATTTGCAATTTTTACAGATGTGATTTGATTGCAGATACAAGGAAGATTTTATTTTCAGAAATTTTAAACTTGAGGGTGATGTGAGGCTCTGGGTTGCTATAACAGTTGTGGAGCTCTGTGTGAGAATTTGCCTTGTTCTAACTCAGAACAGTATGGAAAGCGCTAGAAGTGGGCTGGAATGGAATGGACATTGTGCTCAGGTAGGGCAGGATATGTCCAGAAAAGTGGTCATAAAACTGATTTCATTGAAATTAAATCAGGAATGGAATTAATTTTCCATGAAAATGCCTAAAAGAATAGATCTGTGTGTTTTCACCCATGGCTGAAGACAACCCCAAACCGCTATATGTTTAGACAGTACTGGGAAATCTGGCTTTAAATTCTTGATTTGACTGTTGAATCTCAAGGAACATCTTTTTCACCAATTATTGTGATATCTTCTTTGATCTTAAGTGTATATAGTCTTTCAATATAGTACTTCATGGATATAATTACCAAGATCAACAGGATGTAAAAAAACAGTATACAGAAGATCACGCACTACAGCCTCGTTGTAATGTATTTTAATTTCTATACTGACATCATGATGAAATAAATTCCATCAGAATGAGCACGTAGTGCCTGGTCTTCTGTTATTTACACTGTGCATCACACACTCAGTATGGCAGCGGCTTAACTTGTAGGCAAGTGAATAAAGGGCCTCTACACAGGCCCTTTTCGTATGCTTAGTCCCAAATGAACGTCCTCCCACAGGTCCACATCGTATGCTGTTTGTCCCCTATGACTACTTCTTAGACTGCCTCTGAGTTCAAAGCTCTGCATGTCCTCGATCAGTTGGATCCAGGCCATCAGGGACAGAACCGAGTCTCTCTCTTCCAAGTAAAGGGAATTGTAATCTTCCCAACATTGATGAGCCTCAATTCTACTAGTTGCTTTAGTTTGCAAATTAACTGTGAATGGGCTACAGGTGGAGATTTCCCATTCCATATAAATCTTCGACTGACTTTTCATAAGTCCTTCAAATGTGACAAAGGAACCTGAATTGGTATGGCTTGGAAAAATAGAATACATCATTTAAACTTGTCTTTAAAGACATGTGTCATCAATATCTGCATATTTCTGCAATACAAAACTGAGAAGTAACTGCAAACATTAGGTTGATAGCAGATCTCTGTACAAGAGCATTTTCCAAAATGAAGATGCCACATGCATTTCTTTTACCAACAAGAATATGTGGAAAGTTCTCTTTTTTTTTTTTTTGTATCCTAGAGAGACATATTAAGTTAATTGCTTTGCCGGTAGATAGAGCATATCCTCCCTTTCGGGGACTTTAACGTGAAGAATGAATTACAAGAATCATATCTTTAAAGAAGACAACTTAATAACTAGGTCCCAAGAATGACTATTTGTATAACTTAGCCCATTGGCCCATCAACTTTTAAAATACCCTATTAATATTTAATTTACTGAAAGACTATGACATGTGAGACACATTTTTTTTTAATGCCTGGAATATGTGGTTCAAGTAAACACATATAATGCACAGCTGATGGACTGCTCAGCTACAGTGCTGGAAAACGTGACTCTTTCTGCTGTTTAGTGACTATTCAATCTGTTATTAGGATACTGTATCCTTTTATCCACAGCTTACCAATAGTTGACCCAGGTTGTAAAGACAATTGTTCAGTTTTTCTAACATATAATGCTTACTGTGATGTGAGTGAGTTTATGAAATAGGCCTCTATCTACTGGATGGATTGGTCAAAAGTGTAAGCAGGAAGTTCTAGTCCTATGGACTGAGCTAGGGTGGGCGATTTACAGTGTCTTGCACCCAACAAATATCTGCTTTTGCTTGTGTGTTTTTGCTTGTATGTCTCGATTAAAAACTGCTTGGTATCTTCAAAACGTTAGGTACGTTGTGTAACTCAAATGGTAAAAAAAAAAAAAAAATCAATAATATCCATTTTAATTCCTGATTAAAAAAAAAGGAGAATGGGCAAAAAGCTGTTTTTGGAAAAATGTTTCCTACCCATTTAAAGTTTTGGAGTTTTGTTTTTTTCATTTTTTTCCATGATGGCTTGTTCGGATATGTGTTCCTGGAGTCTTGGGCCTAGAATAGAATCTGTTTCATAAAAATCACAAATTATGAGCGTCTAATAAGCAGTTAAATGTTGATGCCATTACAATCGTTTTTTCCCCGTGTTTTTCTGACATCACTTTCGGCGTTTTTGTTTCAGCCAAAAATGTCCATATAGTTTACATCAAGCAGTCATGTTAAGTAGATCACAAACAATCTTAAAAAAGATTTAACACATTAAATGAGTCATTTTTCCTTATCTCATGCATTTCAAAGCTAAACGCACTTTAAATACCACAGAAACATTACACATCAACACAATACATTTAAAGTGATTACATTTCAAATCGATGTTTCCGCATGAGTAAAACAAGCAAACAAAACACAGTTAAAGAAACATATAACTGTATTTAATTTTTGTGTGTGCGCTAATAATTTATCTGTATTATGTATATATTTTGGTCTTTATAGCAGCACCATGACTTAGAAATGCATGTTCTGGGTGTGCCCCCAATTCCCATATTTTCTGTGTAGATTTGGAATCCAGACCAGATTCCTATTGGGCTGAGTCCTCCACCCATCCACTACGGGTGCCCCTTTGGAGGTGACCAAAGGAAAGCATAAATTGAGGAGTCACTGGAAGCAGCTTAAGCAGGAGGTATTGCAAGTTAGCATGTAATCTCCCATTTTAAAATTAGTGTAGGGCCCACCAATATTGGGGTATGTGATATAGTGGTGGGCTTAACACAATATGGCCTTATGGTGTAACTGAATACCAATAATTGTTTGCTAAGAGAGGTGATTTTAAGTAGCCTTGTAACATTTTAAGAAACACTATAGGGTCAAAAACACAAACAAGTATTCTTGACCCTATAGTTTTAAAAACACTATGTAGCCCCCCTCTCCTCTCCCATTATCCCCATAAATATAGTACAATTTTACCTTTATTCCAGTCTGCAGGAAAGCATGGGATTGGCTGAGATTGTCAATTCCGATGATCTCACCCAAGGACGGGGACCAGTGGTGGAGACAATCACAGCCCTGGCCAACCAGCATCTCCTCATAGAGACACATTGAATTAATGCATCTCTATGAAGAAAGTTCAGTGTCTCCATGTAGATGGTGGGGACACTGAATGTCAGTGCTCTACACAAATCACCTCTAGTAGCCATCTGAGGAGTGACCACTGGAGGTATCACAAGGCTGTAAAACTGCCTTTTCTCTTAAAAGCATGCAGGGTCTAACTATACCCACCAGAACTACTACATTAAACTGTAGTTGTTCTGATGCCTATAGTGTCCCTTTAAACTGTATTTTTGCTTTTGTATGTGCTGTTCGTTTAACTGTGTTTTGTATATATTTTGATTTTGGTCTTTACAGCAGCACCACGACTTAGAAATGCATGCACTGGGTGTGCCCCCAATTTCCATTTTCTATACATTCTAAAACAAGCAAACACACACACATATAAATAAATATATGCACAAACATGCGTATTTGTAGTGCCATCTGCACTACAAATATCACCTAAACCTAAAGTGTCATCTATAGTGCCAGGACAATGTCAATTATCTGCTAATTTTGATGCACAGAATCTCACAGAGTGGTAGAATTGGCTTCTGTAGCTCTGTAGAGGCTGGGTGTCAAAATTGTGCTTCAGAGGAGACCCAGCATCCAGCAGGACCGGGTAGGAGGGCAATTATCAGGGAGCAGCACTAGGGTACTCCTCACATCATAACCACTAGAGCGGTTGGAGTAACCCTTTAAGAATAGTTTTAAGTTGATCATTACTTCTCACTTTAGAGGCAAAAATCGGAAAAACAGTGTGTTTCATACAGTTACAAAACAAAAATGTCAAACACCTAATACCTGCCGGAAACTGTTAGCAGACGAAGACAAGCACGGGATCGAGGCTTCGGTTTGGAAATTAACTCAAAGTCTAAGCTAGAATAGCCAAATTGCAACTACAGCAATGTTCATTTTATTTGTTTTTGTTTATTGTATATGCTATCCCTTTTATAATTGTACACAATTTGTAAGGAATATGCTGATGTGTTTGGGAATTAATTTTCCATAAAAATTTTAAATAAGTCAGTATGTGACCTAATGCCAAATGCATTGCGTATGCAAATACACAGGCGCTCTATATAACATTCAGGTATTAGAGTACATCATAGGTTCCTGCCTGTGATGGCAGCTTTTCTGAGACCAGGATAAAGTTGCCATTGGATAGCAAGAGCTGAGTGTGATCAGGCGGAAAGTAAGTGTAATAGAAAATATGTAATTTTATAATACAAAAGAAAGCTAGCCGACTCTATACACAAGGTTGTGAGAGATGGGTTGATGTAATGTGTTTCATTCCAGGGTTCTAGAACTTCCAATTTCCCTCAACCCATACTGTCAGCAAGGGGCTTGAATTTAAAGGTATACTATAGACTTTAAAACAACTTTAGCTTAATGGAGTGGTTTTGGTATATAGATCATGTCCCTGCAGTTTTACTGCTCAATTCTTTTCCATTTAGGAGTTAAATCACTTTGTTTACTTAAGTTTTTATATCCTGCTTTGTAAATTGAACTTTAATCACACACAGGAAGCTCCTGTTGACTATTAGCAGGGCAGGATATAATACATTGTAAATTAAACAGAATGTGCAATAAAGGAAGTTTAAGTGAACACTATAGTGTTAGGAATACAAAGCTGTATTTAAACACTTACCTGCTTCCAGTACCAATGTCTCTGAGTGCTGGGTCGGGCTTCTCCGACATCAGCTGATGGAGTGAACCTAATGTGCATACGTGGCAAGTGCTGCACGTACATTAGACCTTCCACATAGGAAAGCATTGACTCAGTGCTTTACTATGTGATTTTCAACACGCTGGTAGTCCTCATGCAAAACGTGAGGATGTCCAGCGTCGTTTCAGAGAGTCAACCTCTGTGAGACTGCAGGAAGGACCTCTGGTGACTGTCTGGGAGACAGTGTCTCTTTAAATGCTAATGCTTGCTAACTAGCTCTTAAAAGTCTTGTTTTACTCCATTAATCCCAGGGGGACTAGTATAAGTACCTGTTTTTTGTATAATTTATGTTTGGAGGGGATGAATTGTGTTTTAGCTGGACTGCAGCATTGAAAATGTCAGCTTTAAATATCTATTCTGACATGAAACATATTTAAATTTCCATTATAAACTTGTTCTACATAGCAATTTTTTTATTCTGTTCTATTTACAGTTCTCATAAATAGTTTTATTTTTTTCTAAACAGGGCTAAGTGACCCGTTTGTTATCATTGAGCTCTGTCCTCATCACGTTTTTCCACTGGTGAAGAGCCAAAGGACGCAAGTCAAGGCCAAAACGCTGCACCCAGTGTACGATGAACTATTTTATTTGTAAGTATGCATAGAAGGGAATTATTGCATCCCCACTGTCTCAAACTTTCCAGGTAAACAGTGTGGTGCATAGCTTAATCCTTACATTATCAAAGTGGAGTACATAAACATTTTTATTTTAATGTATTTTGCAGAATGAAATTGGTCCATAAAGCCTCACTAACCATTATTTATACTCTCATTTATATCTTGTCTCTGTCAGAAGCCACTAGTTACTGATATAATGCCAGCAAGGTTTCTGAAAAAACTTCCACACAGTACAGGAAGTTTCAATGAGTCATATCATTTATCTAATCAGGGAAGGAGTAAATGGACTCTACCATTTCACTGTTAGCAGTACTTTAGCAGTCCAGAGTGCAGTTTTGAATACCTTTATTTTAGAAATATATTAAACTGTATTTACTCTATGGGAGCATTAAGCTCAAATGCAGACATTTTCTTTTCATTTTCAGAAGGCTATACTGCTGTAATAACTTCAAGGTGCTTGTAAATACCTATAAGCACAGTATTTGACTGTTGTTTATTTATCTATTTCTGTGACATGCTCTATGTGAGAAAATTAGCATTTTTGTTTTTCTACTAACATTCCATATCTTTTTTTTTTTTGTAAATATATTTTTATTGAATATTTTCAACATCATTTGATAAAAAAGCATCAGTGAGGACTCACAAGTCCTTCAACTTAGAAAACATCTAGTTTACGAAAGAGAGAGAGAAAACAAACTTAAAGGCATACATCGGTGACGCACATGTCATAATATAACGCATCCATATGTTGGACTCGCAGGACCTATAGCTTATGTACATTGAGAGTGCCTGTTGGAATCAGCATTTATGATCCCCCTTCTATGTGTAAATAGTGGGTCGGTTTGTCTCTCGGCTCCTATAAGGGGTTGTCCACAGTAGCTGTGGATCCCGAAGCTCAGGAAGCCTCAGATAGTGAGTGCGGGGTCGGAAATGTTGAGCACTCGATAAGGGTGGTTCCCTCCTCTGAGCCCCTGTTCGACAGCCCCTTACCCTCGGCAGGGGTGCTATACCCGTCCGCTATGGGGGGTCTCCGCTCTGGGTGCTTATCATTCAATGTCTTAGTACAGACAGGTTCCCTGAGAGTCTGTAAGAAGTTTCGTGAAAGAAGATATTAGGGGGGGAAGGGGGGAAGAGGGCAAAGGGAAGGTGGGAGGAGGGCAAGGGTGCAAGTCTGGGGTTGTCATGTCCATCGGGTGTAGTTACGGTCCTAATAGAGATGTAAAATCTGCTGCCGCAGTGGTTAAAATCCAGTGGGACCAAGTCTCCATGTACGCTGTAGAGGCATTAGCTGCTCCCATGTATAGCTCCTCTATTGCCCTCAGTTCTTCCATTTGGGTAAACCATGTCAGAGTGAGGGGGTGATAGACCTGTTTCCAATAATGTAGTGTAACCGCTGGTGGTTTCCTTATTTACCACCATAATGTCTTAAAGCATAGAACTTAGTAGGGCTAACCATACAGATATCTTAGCCATAATTTTATATAGTTAGTAAGAGATCTAACATATATAAATAATTGAGAATACAATATAAAATAAGGATTGTCTTGGAAGCAATAAAGTTTTGTCTTTTTAGATATTTATTATATAAAAATATAAATATAGACATATAAAATCCATTATAGCAGAGTTTATAAGAATAAACTAAATGCTTGCAAATATCATTAATAGGTTAACATACCCTTCTGAACATGCCATCATGTCAGCCTCTCTGTCATTTTAAGATGGAGCAGCGTCTGTCTCCAAGTCTCTCCTCTGTGCCTTAACATTTAAAAGTACACCTATTTATACCTTAGGTGTCTCCATTTTAGGGTTACCATAGTTCATATATGAAAAAGTAACACTTCTTTTACTTTATTCATTTTAGGACCTCCCTTAACTTGGCAAACATACAAGGCCATAACTAAAGGGTGTACATG
The DNA here is from genome assembly GCA_933207985.1 of Pelobates cultripes. Taxonomy (NCBI): domain Eukaryota; kingdom Metazoa; phylum Chordata; class Amphibia; order Anura; family Pelobatidae; genus Pelobates; species Pelobates cultripes. The sequence goes on along the minus strand of OW240918.1, from coordinate 127,059,645 downwards.
TCATGGAAATTTTCCTGACTTAGTTCAAGATGGCATCTTAAAGTCTGGACATCCTTATCTACTAAGGTTACCACAGTATATTACGTACTGAAAGAGTCGTAGGATAGCCTTGAAGCTTGTTTATGCATTATTGTTATTGTTATTCATCTGGGACAAAATGGCGCAAACATATTATGCACTGAAGTTATTGCTTAAAGAAACAGTTATAAAAAACAATATGTTCCATTTCTAACACCTTTTCAGTTTGCAATATCTCTTAAAGACAAAGTACACAGTTTAAGAAATACAACATTTCATTCTAAAACTTGTAATATTTGCATTTGCCCATAACAGTAGGAGGACCTGTTTAGCTATATTCAGAATTTAATGGACATGGACTTCTTATATCTAGACCTAGGATTGACCGTGTGGTGTAAGAGCATTGCCGTTGGTTTCAGGGGTGGAGGTGTGTCAGAGAACCTCTTCAGAATACTGTGTATTCCATCCCAGAAATGCCTCATCTTTTCACAATACCACCAAAGGTGTAGTGTGGTGTCCACCCCCTTACTGTACCTCCAGTCCAAGGTCGGACTGAGTAGGTCTATCGCGTGTAAAAGGGCCAGTGTGGGGGGGGCAGGGCCTGACTGTGATGGCGCCTGGATGCATTTTCAGAGAGCTCCGGGCAAAGCATTGAATCTAAGCTACTTACCCATATTCCCGGTGCTCTCTCTGGGTCAGACAGCGAGTTTTGAATGCCAGGAGAAAAGTGACTGACTTTGCACAGTCAGTAGAAGCCATCCAGACTAAGCCCTCAATGGGCTGGAGTGAGGCCTAGCAAGCATTGCGGAGGGGAGAGGTGGCCGTTCTCCCAACCAAGCTCAGACGGACCTTCGTCCAAATCTTGATGGCGCCCTGCAACCTCCCCCTTTGGACCAGTGGGGGAAAGCCCAGTCCCCACCCTGGAGACTCATCCCCTCCACCAGGGCTGAGCGATCCTGCCTCAAACAGCAACAATACCTAATATGGCAGATGCTGCGGACCACATGCCTGACCATGGCGGTGTGATGTCCAGAACGCTGTCCTTCCTGGACAAACTTGCCTACTTTTGGGGGACGCTGTCCCTCCGACAACCGCTACCTGCCCCACAAATCTTGCAGGATCACCCGCCTAAACCTGCTCCCCGGAAGCCTCAAAATTGGCATAGCACAAAGAAAGGGCGAAAATGACAGAAAAGACCGGGTCGGTGGAACACAGAGGGCTGGAAGCGCACGCCTGCATCAGACAGGGGTGCCTACGGAGCCAGCAGTCGGAATGCAGGATAAAGCAGGGAGAGGAGAGCAGGGGATACCGAAGAAGACACTAAATAACATGGACGCTGCATCGATCTTGTCTGGGTCACTGCACCTCCAAACTCATCCCAACACCTGGTACTGTACCCTGCCCATGACGGGCATAGGCTGAATGCACAGAGGGTCGTCTTACCCACAATCACATCACACACAGCCAGGAGAAATCACCCCTCTTCACCTATGTGTATGCTACAGTTGACATTTCTGCTGAACGTCTTACTTACCTGCTGACTGCACCATTTGTTCCAAATATCTTCACACTAGCACCTGCTACTAAAGTCACTCAGGGTGGCATACCTCACTTTACCTTATTTGAATGATCACCTTAGCTAAGCTATTGTTCTATAAAAGCGTCTGTTCACATGTCTGTTTTCTATATAATTTTACTAACTACGCACCCAGTTTCAGACCCCAAGCAAACTCCTAGTATAACGCTTCAGACTGTGTGGTGGCCCCACTTAATATAAGCAACAGATGCTTAGTATGTGTAACGAGTTAAATTTATAATGTTTAGTATGTATAAGGAGTTTAAATGCATAATGTTTAGTATGTGCAATGAGTGCATGGGCGTCCACAGGGGGGGGCAAGGGGGGCATTTGCCCCCCCCCTGCATTTTTCAGCTTGTTCTGCTAATTTTCGTGTGAGATTGAAAATTCAGTGCAATGGAGAGAGACAGGGATAGGAAGCTGCATCTTATTCCTGCTTCCCTCTGACTGAATCCGCAGGGGAGCAGCACATACAGCCAGCAGAGGCAGCCTACAGATCAAGTAAGTGAGGGATGGGGGGCTGAGATAGTCTACAGATCAGGTAAGTGAGTGATTGGGGGGGCAGTCTACAGATCAGGTAAGTGAGTGATGGGGGACCAGTCTACAGATCAGGTAAGTGAGGGACGGGGGGCAGCCTACAGATCAGATAAGTGAGGGATGGGGGGCAGCCTACAGGTCAGATAAGTGAGACATGGGGAGGGGGGCAGCCTACAGATCAGGTAAGTGAGACATAGGGAGGACAGCCTACATCAGGTAAGTGGAGTGATGGGGCAGCCTACAGATCAGGTAAGTGGAGTGATGGGGCAGCCCACAACAGTGGTGAGTGATGGGGCAGCCTACAGATCAGGTAAGGAGTGATGGGGCAGAGAGAGCTCATAGATCAGGGAAGTGAGGGATGGGGGGCAGCCACATGATCATGGAAGTGAGGCATATGGGGGGCAGAGAGAGCCTACAGATCAGGGAAGTGAGGCATGGGGGGCAGAGATAGCCTACAGATCATCGAAGTGAGGCATGGGGGACAGAGATAGCCTACAGATCATCAAAGTGAGGCATGGGGGGCAAAGATAGCCTATAGATCAGGTAAGTGAGGGATGGGGGGAGACAGCCCATAGATCAGGCAAGGAGGGAAATGGGGAGATAGCCTATAGATCAGGCAAGTGAGGAAATGGGGAGATAGCCCATAGATCAGGTAAAGTGAGGGGGGGGGAGATAGCCTATAGATCAGTAAGTGAGGGAAAATGGGGGGAGACAGCCTATAGATCAGGTAAGTGAGGGAAATGGGGGAGATAGCCTATAGATCAGGTAAGGGAGGAAATGGGGGGAGATGTTCCATAGACTGTGTGAGGAAATGGGGGAGATAGCCTATAGATCAGGTAAGCAGGAAATGGGGGGAGATAGCCCAGGATCAGGTAAGTGAGGGAAATGGGGGGGGGAGATAGCCTACAGGAAGGGTCAGCAAGGACCAGGAAGGTAAAGTAAGAAAAGGAGCAGAAAGGAGAAAGGAATAGAAATGAGCAGAAAGCTGCAGCAAGGATCTGGAAGGGACAGCAAGGAGCACAACAGGTAAAGTAGGAGAAGGAGCACAAAGGAACACAAATGAGCAGGAAGGGGCAGCAAGGTGCAGGAAGGGTCTGCAAGGTGCAGGAAGGGTCTGCAAGAGCTGGAAGGTAAAGCAGCACAAAGGTAAAGTAGAAGGAGCAGAAAGGGTCAGCAAGGAGCTGACAGTGGCAACAAGGAGCAGGAAGGGACAGAAGGAGCACAAAGGTGAAGTAGGAGAAGGAACAGAAATGAGTAGGAAGGTTCTGCAAGGGGCAGCAAGGAGTAGGAAGGGTCTGCAAAGAGCAGAAAGGGACAGAAGGAGCACAAAGGTAAAGGAGCAGAAAGAATCAGAAGGATCACAAAGGTAAAGTAGGAGAAGGAGCAGAAAAGGGTAGCAAGGAGCAGAAAAGGGTTGCAAGGAGCACAAAGGGACAGCAAGGAGCACAAAGGTAAAGTAGGAGAAGGAGTGGAAAGGGTCTGCAAGGAGCAGAAAGGGATCAGAAAGACAGGAGCAGAATGGAGAGCACAATAAGCAGAAAGTAGCAGAAAGGTAAAGGAGCAGAAGGAGCCAAGAAGGAGAGAAGACAGTGTCAGATGAAAAAGACTGTGTCAAATGAAGGAGACGAAAAGGAGATTGGATCAGGAAGGACAAGTGAAGTGAACCCTCCACTTTATTCTGGACACCATATCATAAGGCTTTGGTACCTGGGCTTGGCAGGGAAACTTTGGACCTGCTCATCTCCCCAGGTAAAAAAAATATCAGTGTTAATGTGTTCATTTTTATTTACTGAGTGTCAGGAAGCACAGAGGGCCGCTGGGGAGGGGTGTTGCTGATCAGCTGGCATTCTAAAACAATATATAGTGCAGATGGTTTACAAAAAATGGAAATGGGTGATAGTAGAGAAAGATTAAACCACTCACATGGACTGGAGCCAAATAATATTGGCTCTGTAGGTAAATCCTTTTTGCTTTTTGGGCAGCAACATACCCTTTTGTCCCGAATGATATTCCTCCAGGGATATAGAACAAGAAGGAGACAAACCAGCTGAGTAGTTATGTATGAAGACGTAAATATAATATTGGTGATAATGGTTATGCTCACCTTTAACAGAGTCCTGGATTCCCGGCTCTGAGGTTGATTGACAGTGTGCTGCTTTCAATGGGATAGCACTCCCCAAATGTGGTTCCTGATGGCTAAAAAGGACTTCTAGGACTAATATGTGTAAAATATTTAAAATAATTTATTGGTGATAAATTAAAACAGAATTAGTACTTCTTCTAAAAAATAAAAAAGTCTAAATAAAAAAGTCCAAATATAAAGTCCAAAGTTCAGCTAAACGCGTTTCACTCTATGAGCTTCCTCGGTAGCTGTGTAGTAGCCTCAGGAATCTTCTGTTTTATATATGTTCCAAAGTTTCAAAGCTGGAGCTGGAGGAAGCCTTTGGGGTTAAACCATTTGAGAGCAGTTTAACCCCTTTAAGGAAAGAGAGCACCCAGGAGCTTCCTGGCATCATAGCATTTTCATTTAGATGAAGTTGTTATGGTGACCAGAATGTTCCTTTAATTTGCATGTATTCCTGACACCATAGTTGTGAAAATGCTATTCACCCTGGCTTTATGTGCTAATGACTATGCTCCTCCCCTTCATGACACTGTCAAAAAGGCACCAAGCATGGATGTCATTACAATTATGCATCCCCCACCCCCCGGAAAAATTCCTGCGGACGCCCATGAACGAGTGTAAACGTATACTGTTAAGTAAGTGCAATGAAACTCTATCATGAAGCATGAATATGCCCCCAAAGCAAGTTAACCTTAAGGGTTACAGGATTAGCCACATATAATGCTACTAACATAAAAACTATATTATGAATACCGCACTCTAATAGTAATAATGATACTAGTTGTTATTGCTGAGAAAAATTCATAATGTTTATTCTAAATAAATTTATATGAAGTATGGTAGTAGAAATGTTCATTTCATCCTGAGTACACCAATTATATACAATGAATATATTCAATATATACAGTATATACAGAATTTTCCATATGTTGGATAAAGTTCATCTAATGTGTATACACTTGGTGATGATTCATTGAAAAGATGAAAAAATGAAAAAAAATGAAAAAAGTGAAAAAATGAAAAAAATTGAAAAAATGAAAAAATCCCCAATCCAAAACAGAAAAGAGGAAAGGGGAAATAAGGAGAAACAAAAGGATGGAAAAAAAAGGAAAAAATGAAAAAAATGAAAAAAATCTGAGAGTCCTGGTAGTCCAATATAGTGCACTATATATAACTATATATGGATGGATCTCACCAATGTAGAAATCTTTTTCTTGGTGTACACAGTCAAAGTTGTAATCAGATGATGATCTAAACGAAGGTGAAGGTAATGATAGATGTAGAAGACGGGCAGTCACTCCATCAGCTCTCAGTAGGTGTGTGGTCAGAATCAGCTCCCAGTGGGTATGTGGTCAAAACGGCAACGGACTTGCTCAGGCAATCTAATCTTTGGACGGGCTGCGCGCTCAGGACATATCTGTCCCTTCGACGGCCCCTGTGTTCTGTTAAGCAAGGTAAAAAGTAATTTAAATACCTGTTGTTGGCGGCAAAACATAACGGAATCTCGTGGAGTGGATGCGGCTATGTTTTGCCGCCAACAACAGGTATTTAAATTACTTTTTACCTTGCTTAACAGAACACAGGGGCCGTCGAAGGGACAGATATGTCCCGAGCGCGCAGCCCGTCCAAAGATTAGATTGCCTGAGCAAGTCCGTTGCCGTTTTGACCACATACCCACTGGGAGCCGATTCTGACCACACACCTACTGAGAGCTGATGGAGTGACTGTCCGTCTTCTACATCTATCATTACCTTCACCTTCGTTTAGATCATCATCTGATTACAACTTTGACTGTGTACACCAAGAAAAAGATTTCTACATTGGTGAGATCCATCCATATATAGCTATATATAGTTCACTATATTGGACTACCAGGACTCTCAGATTGTTTTTTTCCTGTTTTTTTCCTTTTTTCCTTTTTTTCCATCCTTTTGTTTCTCCTTATTTCCCCTTTCCTCTTTTCTGTTTTGGATTGGGGATTTTTTCATTTTTTCCATTTTTTTCATTTTTTCACTTTTTTCATTTTTTTTCATTTTTTCATCTTTTCAATGAATCATCACCAAGTGTATACACATTAGATGAACTTTATCCAACATATGGAAAATTCTGTATATACTGTATATATTGTATATATTCATTGTATATAATTGGTGTACTCAGGATGAAATGAACATTTCTACTACCATACTTCATATAAATTTATTTAGAATAAACATTATGAATTTTTCTCAGCAATAACAACTAGTATCATTATTACTATTAAAGTGCGGTATTCATAATATAGTTTTTATGATTGTGATTTGGAGGTTGTCTTTGGGGTTAACCTCGAATACCGGCACCTAGATGTAATTGAGTGCCAGCACACGTTGTATTTTTTTGTATAATGCTACTAACCGCTGAGACATATAGGCATATCTAGTTACCAGACCTATCATCAATAATATAAAAAGTGCATTGTCCCGCATGTCACACAATTGTTATACTCTACCTGATGTTAAGTGCGCACCTGCTGTTGTGGCAGTGCAAACTTGCATACCTAACCTATGCACGAATAAAATAAAGAATACAAAAATAAAAAAAAGGGCCAGTGTGTAATACCAATGAGTCAGTGATTCGTGAGGTAACATATCTTTTCCCATTCACTGACAGTAAATGTCCTACCTAGGGATGTCTCCCATTTACCCATAAAAGCTTGTTTCTCCATTGGGGTCTCCCTCTGCAACATTGAGTACAGGAAGGAAATTCCATGGGGCTGGGTTGGTTTCCTGGCGAGTGCTCGTCCTTTTGGGAGAGTGTCAATGAAGTTCATCAGCTGGAGATCGGGAAGTTTTTTACAGCCCTCCTGGGTATGAACATGGTGGAGTCAGGGATTGGGAGCGCGTATCAAGTCCCTAAAGGCATTCAGGTCTAGTCCAGGTGGGAAGTCGTCATTGTGTGTTAAGGGTAACAGAGGTGATGGGTATTGTGTCAGCCTGTAAGTCCCCGAGACTCTCCACCAGACGAGTAGGGTGTGTCGTGTGTATACAGAGAATGCTTGTCCGTCCTTCCTCCCGGAACGCCATGGCAGGACAGAGACAGGTTTGCCTGCCTTCGAAGCTTCAGCCACCTTCCACAGTCTGTGGACATTTGTCTTGTTCTACTCCATAACTCTTTGAAGGTGGCATGCCCCAAAGTAGAGGTAGAAGTCCGGCATTGCCAGGCCTCACCCGGTCCTTACGCTGCATAAGTGCAGGAAGCTTAACTCTCTGCCTTTTCCCCTTCCATACGTAGTACCCCATCGTTGAGTGCAGGGAGGTGAAGAAGGATTTGGGAATCATGATGGGGAGGGCTTGTAGCAGGTACAGCAAGCGCGGGAAGAAATAAATTTTAATAACCTGAACTCTCCCTAGCCAGGATATGTGTGGGTAGGACTATTTGGCCATTTCCATCTTAAATTTGACCAGTACTTACCCTCCTTTGGGATGATGGTGATGTGTGCTGTCAGTGCATGTTTGGGAAAGTGGTGTCCCTCCCTCACTGCGTTGAATGAAGCCAGCAAAGCGTTTATAATAACATTGTGGTAGTCCGTCAGGGCCAGGGCTCTGCCATGTTTAGTGCATTTGATCATGATCGCTAGTTCTTCTAGGGAGATTGGTTCATCTAGCTGGTCAGAGATGCCCCTGTCCAATGTGGGCAGGGATTGCTTCGTCGTGTTTTGCTGAAATGGAGTCCTGTAAGCGGGCTTTCGCTGCGTTGGTTTGGGGCTGCTGGAGTGAATATAGCTCTGAGTAGTACGTGCGAACCGCCTCCATAATTTTAGCGGGTAAGCGGTGCAGGGGGCCTTGCTTATCTCGAATCCTGTCTATATATGTTGTCTGCCTCCATTTTGCTAGCATTCTGGCTGTGTAGGGAGAAAAAGGCTTTATGTCTAAGTACATCCCTGTGGTATTTGGAGTGAATCAGGGAAGTAAAATCTCACCGCAGCTGAAGCAGCGCCGTCTGGTGGGTAGGGTGCTGCGAGTGCTTGTTTAGCTACTCGTGTTTGTGTATGTCCTCAATTATCTCATTAATTAGGGCTGTATTTGTTTTTTGATATTGGCTCCCTGTTGTATGAAATATCCCCTTATCATGCTCTTATGCGCTTACCCCCGAATTGTCAGGGAGGTCTCGTTAGGTGCATTGGTCTGGAAGTAGTCAGTAAGGTCCTTCCCTATGTGGTCGGGTAGGTCCTATTGGGATAGCAGATACTCGTTCAACCTCCATTTGGAGATCGTGGGACTGAAAAGAAGGGATTTAAGTGTGATTATGATCGGGGCATGGTCTGACCACGTCGCTACCCCGAGTTTTGCGTCCAGCACCAGGGGGAAATTGTATTGTGCCATGAGGAAGTAGTCCAGTCGGGTGTAGGAGCGGTGTGGGTGTGAGTAGAAAGTGTAATCCCACTCGTCGGGTGGTGTGCTCTCCAGCAGTCAATGAGTCTGTATTTGGCGAGTATGGATTTAATAATAGTAAGTTGTTGAGTGGGGACACGAGAAGTGCCTGTGGGGCTGTCCCATTTACCGTCTAAAGCTATGTTGAAATCACCCCCTACGATGAGAGCCCCTTCGATGAAGGTCTGTAACTTACGTATGGTGCGTTGAAAGACACGGTACTATTTATCATTCGGTGCATAAATGGATGCGAATGTGTAGAGTTGTCCCGCAATTGTGCCCTTAAGGAATAGGAAGCTACCCTCCCGGTCCACCATACTCCCCTTTTTCTGCTGATCAGTAGGCCGTGCCCCTGGACCCGTAGAATTTGTTATAGTACCCCTGTGGGAAGTGGTGATTGGTCAGTTTTGGCCTGTCTCCCTCCCTGAAGTGTGTCTCCTGGATCATGACCATGGAGGCTCTTTTTGCGTGAAAATCCCTTAAGGATCCGGATATTTTTTCCGGCTTATTAAGCCCTCTAGCGTTTATAAAGAGGATGGTGAGATTGCTTGGTGTAAGCGCCATCTTGGTCCCGGTAGAGCGCTAAGCACTTTGGGCACTAGAGCAGTTCTAGCAGTCAAAGTCGGGGGGGGTGTGAGTCCATGAAGTCAAAGAAAAAAGGAGAGAGGAGGAGCGGGGCGGAGGGGGGCAGGGAATGATGAATGTCAGGGAAGGGAAAGGGTGGAGGGTGAAAGTCAGAGGTAGAAGATGAAATATATTAAGCAGTCTCGTCACTCTGTAGTAACGACTAGGAATAAGCGTCAGGGGATCGAGGTGCGTGGAACCAACCAGTGGTCCACCGGGTCTCATCCACCTAACTCTGGATGCTCTGTCCTGCGAGGAAACTGGAGGAAGCCGGGAGCCTCCGCGCCAGTCCAGTCCGAAGGACCTGAGATCACTACTCAAAACCGAACCTCGTCAGAGTATCACATCTCCCTGATATATTGGTGAATGTACTTTAGATCAATCCTTGTACATTATGTAGATGGCCCAAGGGCTGAAATGGGAAGAAAGTGGGCAGCTCTATCGAGCTGTAATAGTTATATAACTCAAAACTATTCAAAACATGTTCCTGAAAACTGAAACAGGTCTCCAGGGACCCCTCCATCTGCCCTGTGAAGATGTTGTCTTGTGTGTCCCTAACTCTATATAAGGGCCTGGTGGTCAACCTCATGGGGCTCCCTGACCCCGGTAACAGTTGTACAGCTGGCTAACGTGCCAAGTGAATAATGTGTCCCGCCATCCTCCTAAGCAGCACCCTCTCATGGTGGAGCAGATTTAAGTAGGCATACATTGCGACATCTGTGGCATTGTGCTGTGTGATAAAACTGCACATCTTAGAGTGTCCTTTTATTGTAGCCAGCCTAAGGCACACCTGTGCAATAATCATTCTGTCTAATCAGCATCTTGATATGCCACACCTGTGAGGTGGATGGATTATCTCGGCAAAGGAGAAGTGCTCACTAACACAGATTTAGACAGATTTGTGAACAATAATTGAGAGAAATTGGCCTTTTATGTACATAGAAAAAGTCTTAGATCTTTGAGTTCAGCTCATGAAAAATGGGGGCAAAAACAAGTGTTGCGTTTATAATTTTGTTCAGTGTAAATGCATGTGTGCAGCGCCCCAGGAATTAATAAGGCACCAGAAGCACTGTGCAAGTAAAAATAGAAGTGTCATTATTTCCCAATGCCATATTCTAACTTACCTTGGATAATTATCCCGCTGTGCATCATGCTCTCAGAAGAGGCAGCTTCTGACATGCATTTAATGTCCTGTGAATACATTATCTGTACCTTTAGTATATATGTATTTATAATTTTTATAGATGATAAATGCCAGTAGATGTCAGATTTATAGCTCAGATAACCAGGCACTGTCCTTTATAAATGCACTCCAAAAGGGGAGGTGAGCTGTGGACATTCAACACGCCATACACAACAGCATCAATTTACTCCTGCAAAGAAAGTGCTCTGCATTAATAAACCATTCAGCAGCCAGTTCAATTTGTCAGACCCACTTATACAAATGTCAGTGGCTCTTGAAAAAACTGCACCCTTTATAGTGTGTATATTACGCTAATGTAGCACATTAGCGTATGCCCTTTGATCATCGAGATAATAAGACAGAAAGAGAATGTACGTATATTTGTAATCTGGAGAGCAAGAGGGGTGCACAAACTAGTACATGTACATACTTTTCTGCTAGCCAGGCAGAGTAACTACTAAATAAGGCATAGACAAACTACTGAGCAGGTTGGGTTTATATCCAAATGGCTCTTAAACAATTTTTTTTTTAAATGTGTGGTTGGGTATGGATAGAAAGTGGGCAGGATTAATGAAAGACACTAATTTCTGTAGTCATGACATTTTTACAAAACAAGGCCTCAAACTTATATTATTGGTTGATCTAATTTTTTTTTTAACATATTATGAAATTAAAAAATATATATGATCTGTATCAAATATATATAAATATAAAACAATTAAAATATTTTTCATAAAAATCAATCCTTTTAAAAACTTTATTGAAAAATATCAAATCAGTCACAACAATAATCATGAGTGCTACATACTAAGCATAAACCAAAAAACAGCAGATCTGTCCACTGACCCATCTCATGACCAGACACTACCAAACCAATGTACCCAGTTACTGAAAAGGTAAATAAGTGTTAATATGTTTAAGTATATTCTATGAAGCAGTCCAATATAAGTCTTGTCAACTATTAGCACATGACTGATCCAACACAAGCTTAAACATGCTTTCAATTTCAGAAGACCTATACGTAGTGTTGCCATATCCACCATGTTTTCAGGGATATATATGATGTATACATATTGATGGGCAGCACATGAAAAGGGGGTAGCCCTGTAGTGTGTACAATTTAGAAGATGGTGTATAAGATTAAGTATTAAGGCAATTAAGAATCCTGCAGAATATGCATTATACAATACTGCAGGGCATTCCTTTTCATGAATTTGCATAAATGTGACAAAATGATGTGTCCCTGAAAACATGGTGGATACGGTAACGCTATATGCAACCATGGCAGATATGGCAACTGTATATGAAACCATGGTGGATACGGTAACTCCATATGAAACCATGGTGGATACGGTAATTCTATATGAAACCATGGTGGATATGGTAACTCTATATGAAACCATTGTGGATACGGTAACTGTATATGAAAACATGGTGGATATGGTAACTCTATATACAGATATAGATACTGGCTGATTGTTACGGTTATTTTTTTTAACTTTATCATAATGGTAAATGTAATTTTACACAGTGGAAATCAGAATTAACGTGAATAATCTCTCCTTTCACAGCTCGGTTTCATCCGAACAGTGCCGGAGAAAATCTGCTTGCATCGTGTTTACGGTTATGGACCATGACTGGTTGTCAACAAATGATTTTGCTGGTGAGGCTGTCTTGCCCATGAATGTTATATATGGACTTAACAGACCTCACATCACAGGAGGTGTGAAAAATGTGCAGCCAACTGTGCTGAAACTGACAAGACCGAAAGCCAATGGTAATATATATTTTTGGGTGTGTGCTTAAAATTGATGGAGAAGACACGAGTGAATTTTGATTATACTTTGTACACATCCCACAATTTTAATTTCATGTTTAGCTCCATTAGGGAAATTTGCAAAGCCATTTCTTGTAAGAGTCCTGGGAAGAGGGACAAAGGTTTAAAAATAATATCAGGAAGTATTACTTTACTGAGAGGGTAGTGGATGCATGGAATAGCCTTCCAGCTGAAGTGGTAGAGGTTAACACAGTAAAGGAGTTTAAGCATGCGTGGGATAGGCATAAGGCTAACCTAACTATAAGATAAGGCCAGGGACTAATTAAAGTATTTAGAAAATTTTGCAGACTAGATGGGCCAAACGGTTCTTATCTGCCGTCACATTCTATGTTTCTATGTTTCTAAGATCTATGTCATGTCGGGGTTAATTTGGGTTTCCCTATGCTTAATTTGCATGCTCTTTTATGTTTAGTATTATAAATGGAATATATTCTTACCTGTGTTATCTTTCTTCTCTCTAGTCAAATCTATTCTGAAAATGCTCGATGGGAGAATGGACAAGGAGGCCCAGGATTTTGTAAAGAAACTTAGGGAAATGGAAAAATACATGGAGGATGACTGAAGCCCTGCTGAAAATGGAAAAATAAAAATACAGAATATTTAACCCTTTGGCTGCCAGATGGCACAGCACATTGCTATGCTGTAGTGTGCTACAGGCTCTTCTGGCGAGGAAGAGACTTGAGTGAAATAACTTTGTGGGGGATGTTTTATCGGAGTATCACTTTAATTTTGTTATCTATTGTTAAGTACATGGTCTGTTTTTATGAGAACTGAAGTTTTAAATATTAAGTGTTAACTGAATATTGTAATAATCGGTGTATCATGGAAGTATCTTTTTATGTTTCACCGAGTAAAGGATATTTATTGATTCAAAAGTAAATTCTAAAGTGATTCTGCATTCGTTGTTCTGCAGGCAAAAAGTTAGAAAATGGCTTTAGTGCCATCTTGTGAAGAATGTAGGATAAGCTAACAAAAAAATTTTTTTTAAGTATTTAATTCTTGCACCATCTGATATTGGCATACAACTCCCAGCTTGCCAAGCCATCCAACTTATTTGGCCACATGGAACCAGGAATTGTACTGAATCAATGCCAAAAAAAGCAAATATTAATGCAAAGAGCCAAGATGGATACGGCTTAGGCCTATAAATTTGGAATTTTGAGAATATGACGTTAAAGGGACAATATAGTCACCAAAACAACTCTAGCTTAGTGGAGCAGTTTTGCTGTATAGATCATGCCCCTACAGTATCACTGCTCAATTATATGCCATTTAGTAATTAAATAACTTTGTTTATGCAGCCCTAGCCACACCTCCCTGCATGTGACTTACACAGTCTTCCTAACACTTCCTGTTAAGAGTGATTTAATGTTTAAACTTCCTTTATTGCAAATTTTGTTAAATTAAAATTTCCTATCTCCTGCTCTGTTAATAGCTGGCTAAACCTTGCAGAAGATTCATGTGTGTGATTAAAGTTCAATTTACAGAGCAGAAAATAAAAACCTTTAAAGTTACATCTGATTGAAAATTAAACCATTTTGTTTTCATGCAGGCTGTGTCAGTCACAGCCAGGGGAGGTGTGGCTAGGTCTGCATAAACAGAAACAAAGTGATTTATACATAAATTTATACACAAAAAACGATTTGTTAAGCTAAAGTTGTTTTGTTGACAATAGTGTTCCTTTAATTTAAATATTTAGGCCAAAACAGCTGAACTTAAAACACAAACTAACTTGGAGAAATATTCCATTTCATCTATTGTGGCCTTAAACTTTAAATACACCTAAAACTAATGGCAATTCACCATTATATGAAGGACTTTCTTAATATGTTTTCATAACTTGCTGTCAATAAGTGATATAGATGGAAATGAATGCGATTAGAAATAACTAAGCCTACAATTTAGTGATTTCCAAAAAAAAAAATGCATTTGTGTAGTATAATTCATAGATAACACCAACATTTAGCCTAAAATGTCTTGTAAATTATTCACACTTCTTGATACAGCCAATTTACACTGTTCCGATCTATACTAATGGTACTGCCATAAAACAAGGGTACAGAACGCACAAAATAGTTCACTATTCGACCTTATACACTGTACATGTTGCAAGATTGTTGCCTGCTCGGACACTGCACCTTTGAAGCAGGACGTTAATCTTTAAAACTAACGGTTAGCCCAGTGCAGGAAAAAAAAAAACAAGATGGCTGCTATAGTAACAAATTGCAACATTACGACCAAAAACTGGAAAGGTCAAAAGGCCCCAAACATTTTATAAAAGTCATTATGTAGATCAATTATTTAAAATGTTTAAATTGTGTCTTAATTTTAATTATTTATTTATAAAATATTTTACCAGGAAAGATACATTGAGATTTATCTCGTTTTCAATTATGTTCTGGGTCCACAAAACAGCCTACACTAGCTACATATAACTTAAGCCCCATTTTGACACAAAAAACAAAAACAACATTATACATTAGACCATTAAAAAACTGTTTTAACCAGTTTTAAAAACTCACACCCTGCTTTTTTCTGTGTGTTGGCTGGAAGGGACATTTCCTGGCGTCCACCATCACCACCCGTCTTTTGTAATCGGTTCCATGCCTCTTTAGTGTTACATTTTACGTGGGACAGATATTCCTGTGCATGATATGCATTACCCCATAAAGCTTTGCATGGCGAAAAAACACTGGCAAAAAAGGCTTCTACCTACTGTATACATAGTTAAGTCAAATTACTAGAAAATGCATAAATATAATCTGTAACCTCGCTGAAGTCGTAGTTGCTCTTTTTTGCATGTCATCTATCTTTTAGATAGATAACCGTCCAGAACTACTTATTCAAAGAATCTCTGAGTTTCAGTAAGTATATAGACTCATAATGTTTGAAATGTGTTAGTTGGAAGGGTTTCTATTTATGCAACAAACAGTTGAGTCAGTAATAATAAATACAATCATTAATATGGCTATTGACATGGCAAATTATTAGATTTTAGCTTACCTATAAAAGCATGGCACAAGAGGTGAAGAACGAGATTTAGAAAATCAGCAGACTGTCTGCAGTGTTTATATAAAGGTATATAAACAGCAGAGCATTTTATGGAATGTCTTAAAAGTAAAAATGGAGGACTATAACCTGCCTTAGTAAGGCAACATAGAAAAGTAATGAATTTCTCTTTTCTTTCCTGAAATAAGCACATCTACAAGAATAGAAATTCATAGTATAAGAATATGGAGTGGGGGGACATTACATAGCAGACAGTAAAATGTTTTCTATTGAAAAGCACCTTGAGAAAAGAACATGTGTAATTTATAGGTATTATACTGTAGTGATCGCCATGTTTCTGCTCTGTACACTAGTTTTGCCAATGACTGTGCTGAAAAGTGCTCATGGTGGAATGTACTCATTCTGGTTAGGTTTAAATGCTGTATAAGTTATGTATATAGGACTTAGGTGAAACAAGATTAAATCAATCTAATATAAATTATAATATAAAGAAAACACATTTTAAGCTTTTTCAAGTCTTAAAGTCACCCAGACCACTTCAGCTCAATGAAGTGGTCTGGGTGTCAGGTCCCTCAGGTTTTAACCCTTCAAATGCAAATACGTTTACATTTGGGGTTAATCCAGCCTCTACTGGCTGTCTTCCGAACAGCCACTAGAGGCGCATCTGCGACGCTGGATCCGAATTTCGCATGCATCGCGCAGAGCGTCCATAGGAAAGCATTTGGCTCCACTGACGTCGGATGGGGAGGAGAGGTCACGAGCGCCGAGGGAGCCAGGCACTGGATTAAAGTAAGTAACTGAAGGGGTTTTAACCCCTTCAGCGCCACGGGAAGGGGACCCTGTGGGAGGGGGCACCCTCAGGGCACTATAGGGGCAGGAAAACCGCTTTGTTTTCCTGACACTATATTGATCCTTTGATGATACCACTTTCTTTCTATACCTTGGGAGGGAAGAAGGAGCTCTACTGTTAGGAAGCACAAAACCAACCACAGCGAGAACATTTTTGGTGACATGTATGTCAACCAATGTCTCCTCGTGATGGCGCATATACAAAAATTAAAAGGACCATAGACTGTGAGGGAAGTTAACAGAGAAGAACAAAAGTTATCTAATCCTACTCCTTATACTTTAGATGTCTGATTTCCAATGGCCTTGATGTAAAACTGTGGTTTCAACCCATTCCTTAATGTACCTCAACATTCCAGGATTTAGAGTTTTGCCTTTTCTGTTCGATGACAATCCTTACAAAACCTGGACCTACTAAGGGATGGATCTTTCTGGCTTAAAGGGACACTATAGGCACCCAGACTACTTAATCTAATTGAAGTAGTCTGAGTGCAGTGTCCTTGTCCCCTTAACCCTGCAATGTAAAACATTTCAGTTTCTGAGAAACTGCAATAATTTTATTGCAGGGGTAACTCCACCCTCTAGTGGCTGTCTCTCCAGGCAGTCACTAGTGGTGCTTCCTGGAGTTTAACACCGTGAATTAACGCTGAATGTCCTACCTCTTCGCATGAGGACATCAAGCATCTTGAAAATCTCCACAGGAAAGCATTGTTTCGGTACTTTCCTTTGGGGAAGCCCTAATACCTTTGCACATTAGGTTCCCCAATAGCTGTAATGTCACAAGAGGAGGAGACCAATCCAGCGCCGGGGGACCTTAGCACGAAAATTAGATAAAGGGTTTTTAACCTTTTCATGGCCAGTAGAGGGTCAGAGGGGCATTTATAGTGTTAGGAGTCTAGTTTTGTATTCCTAACACTATAGTGTTCCTTTAAAGCTACATACAAATCTTATAGATCAGCTATATATTTAATGTTCGCTTATATTTAAAAACGTATCCCAAAAATCGCTCCTCATACATACACATCGTTAGCAAAGCCACAGCCATTGCCATGGATTTTATTAACGTTACATAACATGATTTATAACCAAATGACTTACTTCACAAAGATAACAAAATTTATTTCAGTCCTCTGCAAGTTTAAATCCTTTGAACTAAACACCATTAAGGTGCGAAACGCATAAGGCTCTTTTTTCTGCAATAGAGATTAGTCCAATTTTTTTACGATAAACTGTCCTTATAAAGAGAAGGAAGATGTGTTTTACTTCCTTGATTTAAATAGATTTAACATTTTCCTTTTATTTAAAAAAATTTTTTTAAAACCCTATAAGGCAGGTGGAACGGTGTTACAATGAGTGATCATCTGCCCATGTATCAAGAATTGTATTCATACATAAAGACATGTTTTTATCACGATTATATGTGTAGGATACCGATCTTGGAAGACTGTGCAAATAAAATGTCCACATGTCTTCACTGGGACTTTTTACTCATATCAGATGGTTCTGTTGTCAGCATGGACTGTAAGTGGTTAATAGGAGTTAAAAGAAGGAGGGACGATACTGTACTAGGTTCTTAAAATATATATTCTTCCATCAGTCCACTCCTATTAACTTTAACAGGCTCACTGAATGTAGGGGGTTAATGGAAGTCAAGGAACAATGCATTAAACAGCAGAATATCCCTATTATCGAGTTATATTTGTTTTGTTTTCCTAATTCTAAAAATATAGTGGCTTGTAAAGTTTTCTTTGTGTTTGTGTGTGTGTGTGTGTATTTTTAATGGGGTGTAAGGTTTTATTTACTATGAATGAGCTTCTCAAACCTGAGCCTTTATTGTAGTGTTTAGTGTGGCTAATGTGGCACACCAAAAACGAGATGTGAACTTTTATGGATATGCATTTATATTCACAGTTGTGATGTAACTTTTATCTGTGCACGGTAAGAGATGCCTGAAGTTTCACAGTTTGTTCCGTGTAACCTTTTTGATAAAATGGTCCAGAATGGATTTCTAAAAGACAAGCAGATTCAAATCTGAAACCATAAAACAAAAAACAGATGTGTTGTGTCTAAACTGAGTTGGGTAGGTTCAGACATCATGTAATAATTAAAGCTATTATAAAGGGTTAGTAAAATAGAAAAGTAAATTGCTTATATTAATGACCATAAAAAAAATATATATACGTTAACAGCCTGAAATCTACTACATTCCTTTTCTGAGATGTAAAGTATTTGCTACAGTATTTAGTTTTATAAGAAAATACAACCAAAATATTCTAATACAATAAGTTAAAAGTACACTCCAAATAATTGCACCTCTAAAAATTCTCCGTTTACTGTATAGACAGCTAGCCCGAAAAGTTGTATTTTTTTTTGTTCCTGTCCCCAATAAATCCTGTTTGAAGTTCACACTGTTGAACCTGTGGATTCTCTGCTTTTGGCTATGTGGTCGGCAACTTGCGTGTTTCTGCTTAATGAGCAAGAGAATAAATACATGTTTTGTTTAATTCTTTTTCAAACCTAATCGTTTAATCTAACAGGAGTGTCCCTTTAACTTTTAGACATTTGTGGTTCATGTACCGAGATTATTTTTCAGGGAAAAAAAAAAAAAAATCTCATTAAGCAACAGACAGTTGACATTGATGCAAAGTTGCTTCTTGCGCATACAGACTATTTCAAGTGCTAAAGAAATATTGCACTACATGATTTACATCCCAGATTAGGAATACAGTAGAATTTTCAAGATAATGACACATTGATGAATAGATATGGCTTTTGAAATAGGCAATATTATTTTCTGGGCTCTACTGTGCATTTTTAATGAATGAAAAAGAAAAGAAATCCCAATTGTAATGCAAATTGCGAGGTTCACAAAACACCGCAGTTAAAAGGAGTTCCAAATTTGCTCATCTCTACATAGAAACGGGAGTCTTGCTAACTAGTATATGCCACAGGTATGTTAATTTTGATTGGATTTCCTGAAAGGTTGCCTCATTTAACATTTCTACGTATATTTTTATATCTGTCTGTACGTAAACTGAATGTAGAAAATGTCTGAAAAGCTAATGTTTCCTTACAGATCTAAGTATGGCAAAGTACAGTACATTTTACATGGTTGATTAAAATGTTTTATATTTGTATTTTACATTTAATAAAATGTGAAACAACCTAAAGGATTATGTTTTCATTAAACACTGGCACTCCAATAACCTACAGTGATATGATAACTCTTGTTAATGCTCCGTGGGCGTTGCAATATTCTTGTTAGCAGTTTTCATTGAGTGTTTAACTGCAAATGTTGTCACACAGCGGAGGTAGATTTGCCACCAGACAATGCTGAATTCGGCACTAAATTGTTCATATTAAGCAGAGGAGATGTGGCATCACGTAATCTGGCAACTAAATATTAAAATCCTCTATTGAGTTGATCGATAACAGCCCATGTCAGACAGCTTGCAGAATGACTTACTCATCAGGCTAAAGAAATCCTGATAACTCAGTGAGGGGGTATTTTAGAAAATGGAAAATAAAATAAAAATATCAGCGCAGGGTTTTTTCCCCTTTATTTTTAATTTCCTGTGGTTGTTGGTGATGCTGAATGTGATAAAGTCTTTGTAGAACAGCTGTTGTCATATAAGTAACACGTGAGTGTACTTCATATGGTTTATGAATGTGATTTGGTGATGAATGCAACGTGCATAGTGGTCTATGAATCAGGAGTTGCGAAGATGAAGATCGACAATATCATGCACCGCAGGACAGCAAGCAAATCAATCTCACTGCAAAACGTTTAGAGCATTTCTACATATGTACGGAAATACATGTTACGTCTACTTGTGTGAGGCTCCCCCATGTTCACCTCCTCGAATCATTTTTCCTTGTAATGTCACATTTGGCTCTAGGATGCTCATCTTATACGCTGACAGCCTCTCTATAACTGCAGATATGCTGTACTAAAGATGAGGATCATCTCATTAAACACACGATTCTCTGCTGAATATAGCACAGAAATAATAAGGAAGAAGACTGACAGTTTATAATTGTCTTTTTATATTATTTACAGGCTAACAACCAATATTACATACAGAAACTGGATTTTGTACCAAGTACTAGTAATACAAAGATTTTTTTTTTACATAGCGAAGCAGCCATAATGCTGATCTTTTAATTTCTAGTCTCGAAGTCTCTTTTTCACACCTTTCCATACAACAGGTTTCGAAGCTGCTGCTGCCTCCTCTTCCTCTTCCGTTCCCTCTCCTGAAATGTTTTCTTGCTCTTCATCTGTTGCGTCACTGTCCTCCTCATCGGTTTCATCATCCTCTTCCGTCTCATCTTTGTCACCATGTGTTGTCCTGTTGAAAGAATACAATATTTTTTTTCCTCAAGTAAATGTTAAATGGCTAGTGCCTTGTTAGAAGGCTAATTTGTGTGTCTGTTAATATACAAAGTACGGAGAGAATACTTAATAGTATAAACATTAATAATAAACAATTACTAGGGTGCTATTCACTAGTGGTACTCCCTCAAATGCCAAAATAACCAATAATAAAATAAACAAAGAATGCACATCAAAAAAAACCATAAAAAGTCTCTATCTGTATTTATTACATCACTAGTAAATATACAATACCAATACAGCAGTCAATGACTCAATAGGCTAAATAATAAACAATAATAAATATTTACCACATTTCACAAGCCTAATCGGGCAGAAACACAAATCAAACAAACAAATCGTGTTTCTGCCCGATTAGGCTTGTGAAATGTGGTAAATATTTATTATTTAGCCTATTGAGTCATTGACTGCTGTATTAGTATTGTATATTCACTACTGATGTAATAAATACAGATAGAGACTTTTTATGGTCTTTTGGTGTGCATTCTTTGTTTGTTTTATAATTTGTGTGTCTGACCATCGAATACTTAACAGCATCATAACCATATTTGTTATGCAACAATGAGCACTCTATTTCCTTGTACATAGCAGATTTCTGAAAATTGCTCCAAACAGTACATTTTTCCTTCTCTACCCATAGTTTTTTTGGGAGGGGATAGGATCAGGAGCCTCTCGTTCTGGTCTATCTTCATGACCTGGGAGGAATTCTCTGCTGCTTGCCTATAGATGAGCAGCAGCTGCAGAAATGTAGTTATAGTGTTAATATATTATCACTATAGTGCATTATTAAAATAAGTGGAAATTATCTTTAAATCAACAAACATTACAATAGACTCCCACAAGCCTTTTACAATTAACTGATTCCTTTCCAAGAAACAGTAATTCTTTGTTCACACATGGCACTAAGTTTGTGTCCAGTGTTTACAATTATTGACCACTTGTGTCATCGCTATATAGTCCCTAAAGACCCGATGTCAACAGAGTATCTTGTTTATTTAGCATTTGCAGTTCTATAGATTCATGCTGCCATTTAATAAGCATTCCATTTCCACATATAATAATATAAATTAATAAACACCAATGGTGAATTTGGGGTGAGATCTGGTGCTATTCACAAATACATGTGAATCCAGTGCCACAAATCACTAAAAACAGAGTTACACATTAGTACAAAAAAAAAAAAAAAAAAGTGGAAAGCGCAATAAGTTACTTCGCTTCCCACGGTTTTCTTTTTATTTAACTAACATTTCCATATATGGTTTTAAAGGCCGGTTTGTTTTAACCCCTTAAGGACACGACGTGTGACATGTCATGATTCCCTTTTATTCCCGAAGTTTGGTCCTTAAGGGGTTAAAGAAATTAGTCAGTTACATAGGTCACATCTTCCAGACATGCTCTACCAGGTATTTTTTTTTTCATAATGCAAGGAGTAACATCGTGAACTAAAAGAAAAAAGTGCGTCGGCACACTAAGTAGCTCGAGTGCCAATGCACTTATTCTTTTAATTCCCGTTTCTATTGAGAAGGAAATAGTCTGTATCCATTTGTGTTAGCTGCAGCTCTTTATGTTAAACACGCATACATAGAATCTTTTAGCTGCCATGAAGCAGCAGATAGCCTGGGTGATAAGGTTAGATAGCTCTAGTCATATCTCTGGATAGCCTCCTAGTTATGGAGGAATATTAGCACGGCTGGTTTGGGAGTGGGGTTTGGCTGCCATTGGTTTTACTGTGGGGTTATGCCTCCATTCAACTAGATGCAGGTCTACTCCCACGACTCTATCTGAGGGGTCTTATTCATAGAACCCCACTGGCTACTACATATCTCTGACCATCTTTTCACCTACTGTCCCAGAAACGTTCTGTATGCTGCCTGCGGTGTACCTGATATCCTGAACACCTCGGACATTTTGATGTTCTCAGGCTATACTATACATATTGTTCTGTGCATTCAGCACACTTAGGTTTTATATAGAGATTTTTCTTTTCAATACCCATTATACGTGTTGATTATTACAAGACACTTTCTCCTGCTCTCCTTTTTTTCACTTTACTCTATCGTATTTTAATTTCAGGATCTTGTTTAAATAAAGTTTATTCTTATTTTCTGATATTTTGCCATTACCTTTGAATGACTTTAATTAGGAGGCAATTTCAGTAAGGAGGGTTTCTTACCATTGTTAGGCAGATTCTTTTACCTTATTTGTATATTTTTTCTAATTAACTTGGGTCATGCCCACATTACATCTCTGACCATATTTATGACCACGTATTAGGTTTTTTCTGATATCGTTGTCTTCCTCTCTCTCTTTATGTACAACATAGTGCATTACATTATCCAATTGTAAAATTAACTCAATGACTCATTCTCCAAGTGTAATATATTAACAGTAAAATCAATTTAGCAAACCTTAATCATACTTTTCGCCCCCCAACTTTAAAGTATATGATGTGAATGATCCTTACTAATGGGGAACCAAACATCAAATGGGTACCCAATTAATGGTCTCAACTTCGCAGTAAGGAGCCAATGATCTAATTAATTAAAACACTGGTGTTGAACTAATCCTGAAGGAAACCTTTTAAAATAAGCAAATCTCTTAAAAACCTTCTGGATTTTCTAAAATAAATAATTTTATGATGGTTACCCCATTGGCTTGATGACCCTGTTGGGATTAGCAAACTCTCTTCCAGATTCCACATCAAAAGGATCTAAAAAAAAAAAAAAAAAGAAAAGAAAAATTACATATCACTACAATCTCCATGTTAATAGATATGAGCTACAACACTTTTTAAAAAAGTAGGCTGACGTGGTTACAATTGAGAAGTAACAGCTCCAATGAAAACATACATCGAACAATTATCACAAAAGGAGACCTTTTATCAACTGCATCTGATAAGAACCTCCACTGGGCAATAAACATTAGGCAATAACCTCCAACAGGTACAAGTACAGGACTGGAACCATCTGCAATATTAACCTGCTTGTGTAGGCTCCTACAATGGTACAT
This sequence comes from Pelobates cultripes, assembly GCA_933207985.1. Lineage (NCBI taxonomy): Eukaryota > Metazoa > Chordata > Amphibia > Anura > Pelobatidae > Pelobates > Pelobates cultripes. The sequence goes on along the minus strand of OW240918.1, from coordinate 127,036,079 downwards.
TTTACGGCTTAGGGCAGATTCGTTGCACAGGAAATGCCTCTGCTGGGAGATATACAAGTTATGTTACTGGATTAAAGTTAGCATTAGTGTTCAGACCTGTTTCAGTGAGTTGGTAGTGGCGGTATAAAGATTTCTGAACATCAATATGAAAACTGCCTCACAAGGAAGCACAGCCAATATCCCAATATCAGATTCATCATTTTATGGAAACTAAGAAAACTTAAAGGAGACACGGACCAGGCAAACCTGAATCACCAAGATGTTCATACGGATTATTACTGAAAGATACATTGTGTAAAAAATACATTTAAAAAATAATTTGTTTTTCTGCTGTTAATCTATTACCTTTTTTGGAATTAATTTCATAACACATATATAATGCTCACATCAAATCATGACATTTCAAGTCCTACACCACTAGGTCCAAAAGTTACTTACCATAACAAATATCCTTCTGCAACATGGGCGCTGGGAACAGACAGGGCATGTGGATGCTGGCTAGGAGTTGAAAGATGCCTTGTGCAGCAGCACATATATGTAGTCTATATTGTCACAGCAGCCAAATCCAGGATAAGAAGAAAACATATTTCCCACTAAATACAATAACTGCTTGACGGGGTCAGTGAAGTTGTTTCTATTCAGAATTTCCACTTGTCATTGGCAAGGTGACATTTTAAGCATTCACTACTGCTGCTGGCTTGGGTTTGGAATTGAAATGTTAAAGGAAAATTCATTTGTTAACACCTATTTCCTTTTCCATATTACAAAGAAACAAGATGACTTTTTTAGCTTATTATCATTAGTGTATGAATTTAAAAAGCAGTATATCAAAACAATCAAATATTTAGTCCCATCGCCCTATTTTAAATATACCAGGAAAGTCACGACCAGTATAAAACCAGACACTTTGAAAAGTTTCCACAGTTGGTGCATTAACTGATTGAATCTTCATGGTAGCAAGCAATCATTACCATAATCCTCTGCTTCTTCATCATGTTCTCCAGCTAGATATTCAGTTTCAATCTTCTTAACTTCCTCCACGTTCTCACACTTGCTATACTTGTCCAGCAGACCTTTATTTAAATCGAGAAAGACTTTTCCCCATTTGAATTTTCGTAGGAGGATTGTGGCCAGGTCTGGAAAGCCTTAGAGAGGAAAATAAAGAGAAACAATATAGTAAAGAGGTTATTGTATGCTAAATTCAGAAAGGAACAAACAGTTCACCTGGGCACAATTTAAAGGTAAACAACTGTAGTATGTATAAATCACCAGTGTATTACACAGTGCTGTACAAGAGATGGGGGAAACGTCCCAAAAGTATGAGTGAGCCTGATGTGGCTTTCAAGTCTGTGTGTCAGACGGAGAGATACAAGTTATACAGAGGTAGAGGCAAAAAAAAAAAAACCCTGAGGAACAGAATATTAGGAGAGAAATAGCTAGAGGTAAGACGTACAGGGGAATGGATGATGGAGGTGAAGGAAGACAATTAGCTAGTTTTTAGGATATAACTGGCAGGTTCTACACAAAGTGGCTACTAGAGGTAGTACGAAAGAAAATCATTCCTTTGGCCTCTCTTCCCAAATACAAGTCACAAATAAAGAGAAAGAGTAAAGGATAAACTGTGCCTCTAGTGTGTTATATTAGCATGTTATAAAAAAGCAATTATTTAGTTGTGCCCTGCCTCCAGCTGCCATCCACAGCTAGGAGGCGAAATGGGAACAGAGGCACAGAATGCATAGTATAATAGAGCTCTTAAAAAGGAACATTCCAAGCACAATAACCACTATATCGCACTGGAGTGGTTATGTTGCAAGGAGTCCCCCAGTGTAAGGACTCAAATAGTTTTAGATTGGTTTGACTTCTCACCTGCAATTTCACATTTAACAGTTTCTAGCCAATCACACCAATGTAAAATTATCCAAAAAAAATAATCACTGAATTCCTTTAGTTTTTTCTTCACTTACTTAATATCCCACTATTTTATTAATAGTTCAACTATTGTCGTCTCTTTTTGCCCACACGGGTGTATGTTTTGACCAGATGTTTTACATAATGCTGTCTTTTTATGCGTATGCAAACGTAAACTTAATTTTGAGGAAATTTCTAAAATTCCATTGGCTGTCAGATTACTTCCACTTCAAATCGCTATACAGAGCAGATGTAGCAAAGAATTATGCAAACTACTTACCTACAATACAAAATGTTGCTGCAAAGGCTTCTACGCAAGAAAGTTTGCACGGGCGTCCATAATTCACTGGGTTTGCAGCAATCAGGTAGGGCAGCAATCTTGGATGGCTTCCTTTCATCTTGGCAAAAGGAGTGTCATCAAGTTTAGCCCATGAGCAATCTATTACCGCCACGCCATTGTCTGCAACAATCTGCCTGGGAACAAAAAAAAAAAATCCATAAATACTTATATAGGTCACAGGCTTTGTAATAAATGCTACTTATGTTATTTTTATTAAAAGGACTTGTCAGGCACCATAACAACTTAAATGCAATAAGGTTGTTCTGGTTTGAGTAGGTCCAGGGTGTTGTCTTACCCTAAGGGTGAAGGGTTTAACCCCAAAGTCTTCACTCTGCCCCTGTAATTACGCTCAACGTCTACAGCTTCAATCAGGAAGTTGCGGATTGGGTGCCACTGAGAGTGACACTTGATGCTCTCTGCCTAAAAGTAGCTCCCTATTGAGAGTGAGAGTAAAAGAGACACATACATTTTTCACTCTATTTTCTTAACGGGGAGTTACAGATAGGCGCCCGCCTGAAGACTTAAACCAAATCCTGTCCTGCGCACCATTAAAACTTAATTGTTGTTTTCATGCCCTGAGTGTCCCTTTAAATAGAATTCGTAAAAATTTAAGAGAATTTAAAGTAAGGACCATATGACCCAAAGTACTGCTCTAAGGAATAAGGAAGATACAGCTCACACTATTTCCCATTTCAACATTCCTGCAGCCAATATCTGGTGTAATTACACTGCATAACAATCTACAATATAGTACAAAAGGTCAATTAAATTTGAGACAATTTGAATAACTTAAAAGGTGATGAGTGGATAAAATTATAAGAGTAGTATAATATTCCCATTGGCCTGAATTATAAGAGAAGTATAATATTCCCATTGGCATTGAATTCCTCTACGAGGAAAGTTCAGCATCTCCATGCAGAGAGTGGAGATGCTGAATGTCATTGCTGCATGTTGTGCAGCACTGACCCAGGAAGCACCTCCAGTGGCTGTCTGAGTGGCTGCCACTAAAAAGGTGTTCCTGTAAAGTAAACACTTACAGTGCTAAGGCTGCAGGGACAGGCTATACTCGCCAGAACCACTACATTAAGCTGTAGTGGTTTTGGTGACAATAATGTCCTTTTAAAAGGACCACTCTAGGCACCCAGACCACTTCAGCTTAATGAGGTGGTCTGGGTGCCAGGTCCAGCAAGGGTTAACCCATTTTTTTTAATAAACATAGCAGTTTCAGAGAAACTGCTATGTTTATAAATAGGTTAATCCAGCCTCTACCACTAGAGGCGTTTGCGTGCTTCTCACTGAAAATCACAGTGAGAAGACGCAAGCGTCCATAGGAAAGCATTATGAATGCTTTCCTATGAGACTGGCTGAATGCGCGCGCAGCTCCTGCCGCGCATGCGCATTCAGCCGAAGAGGAGGAGGAGAGCTCCCCGCCCGGCGCTGGAGAAAGGTAAGATTTTAACCCCTTCCTCTCCCCGAGTAGGTTTTCCTGGCACTATAGTGGTCCTTTAACAATGTATTCACAACATGCAGAATATGCAAAAGACAAGCATACAATTCTACCTAGTCAAGAACTAGCTCACTGAAGTGTATATGGTGTTAAAAGCCTATAGGAACTGCTCCCGGGTTTACTGTTAAACTGTGTTAGAGCAGTTTGGGAAAGAAAGAAAACTTCTATATCCACCTATAGAAATTAAAACTATATAGTGCCAACAACTCCTCAGTGCTGTACAATAGGAAACAAGACAAACATCTAATTCTGACAAAATATGCATGACATACAGGATCAGCAGGTTAAAACGGCCCTGTCCAAACTAGCTCACAAAATTGTATTAAATGCAAGAGTAGAATTTCCAAAGCATGTGGCTTCACTAGGAGGCAGGCTATGAGTGCAGAGAGAGTCTTTAATTTTGTCAAACTCTTCTTAAACGGTTTTACAAAACACACAACAAAAACAGGGAGAGGTGGCCAAATTCACTTTACTGAGCTGTAGTGGTTATGGTGTGGCGATTACCCATTTAAAAACTTCCGGCTGTGCAATGTGGTCATCTGTAACTGGTCCTCCAACTTACCCGTCTCCAATAGTTTTAAGTGACATGAAACACTATTCTCTGATGCAGGCAGGAGGAAATGGAACATGTGCAACTAATATCTGTTCATTGTAACAAGGTCATCTGTTCATGGCTAGACAGATAATTTAATTACTGAAAGGTTTCCACAGAATGCCTTTGCATGGAGCAAAAAACAAACAGGTGATTTGGAAAGGATACCCTAATTAGCTAAATAAGATGAAGTGTACTGCAGGTTTCCCGGAGAGTTTGTAATTTTCTCAAGTAGATCAATACAAAAAAGGTTCCGGTGTTGTGAGATTCACAGGGTCTACCGCTGGTCTAAGTACTTCAAACGTTCATCTAAAGAAGAAGCATTATGGGAATAGTAGAAGAATTAATTTAGAAGGATTTATACGGATGGAACAAATTCCTTTTTATGACCTAATTCCCACTAGCTAATGAGAAAGATTGCAGACATCAATCCTCAACAGAGCAGGGATACAATTAAATGTGTTTTATAAAAGGAGTATATACAGTGATAAAGTTCTAATTTCTTGATTCATTTTCACCTGTCTTTATTGTATAACCCTATCAGAAGCAAGGTTAAAATCCACTGTGACAGTTTTGACAAGATATTGTTTAAAGCTTTATTCTCCCCCACCACAACTTTCTGCAGAGATTACACGGCATCCTAGAACTAAATGTTACTGCAAAATTCCTTTAGTGTAGTCTGTGTGTTCTGAGCCCTCCTCCCCCTTGCTGCAAGAACGCTAGTGTGGAGTTTGACCAACAAAACTTCTTGTAAGCTCAGACACCATTCGCAGTCTCTCTGCAGAGAAGCAGAAGGGGGATAGAATGAAATCTTGGCAGAAATATGGGTTTGTCAAATGACAAGTGAAAGGTAGGAGGCAATTTATTCTTTGCAACACAAAACAAAAAAGACTATACGGTATAGTTATGTATAAAAAGTGTTACATTTACTTTCACTTTTCATGTTCGCACCATTATATAAAAAGGAAGAATTTGAAAGCTGCTTGCCTGTCACAGAAACGCCGTCCCCCTAACAGCAGTGGTAAACTGTCCGTAAGATATGGCGCACTATTGGGCTTCTTTTTTCATACACCAACAGGTTATTTGTAATGAATGTCAACTCTCAGTATAATTATTCTGCTTGATACATATTCATATGCATGTAAAATTCTTCTTATCGTTGGGTGGCTCGCCTTGTATCATGCATAGTATAGTTCTTCACTTAAACTTTATAAACATATAACGCAATCAGACTTTCCTGGATTTTCTTATAAGAGAGATTTATTTTTCTTGCTTCGCTAATGCAAAGTCAGTACTTACAATGTCATTGATGTTAAATAGGTCAACAGCTGATGGTACATGCTGGACAGAGTGTGAAGACATTCTGCCTTGATGTTCCGTGTCTCAGAGTCTGTGTCTGATTCTCCTAGACTTTCCCTTTCACAGATAATACATCCTACATATATAGCACCAAAATGGATGTGTACGCATTACAAGTCAATGCTATCGATACAATATGATTGTTTGCAATTCTAATAACCCTATTAGCTCATCCCATGTTCCATGGACCCTCAGAAATAGAGAATAGCTTAGAACACATGGTCATCTGTTCATGTCACTCAAGATCAACTACACTTCAGTGTGAAATGCATGTAAGAGACATTTCCAAAATATAGAATAATTTACATTATTCACGAATGTGAGAATTGAAAGTGAATTTCAAATTTAAGGCCAGAGTAGCTGAACTTAAAGCATAGCCGAATTTCTCCAGCTTGTCTACTTTGACCTTAAATTTGAAATTCACTTTGAATTTAAGTTGGATTCTCACTTTATTGAATAATCCTGTCAAAGTGACAAATATGTGAACCCAAAATAAAAACATCAAAACAAAAATAATGGAAAAGATTCAGTAAGGAATAGTTTGATGCAAATAATGGAATAAAATGTCTCAAATAGGTACAGGGTCTGAAACCCCAAGAGTAAAAAACAAAAAGTGAACGCGACACTATATGTTCTGTATTCTATACATTTTACTAGCTATATAGAAAATGTTTGAGAATTGCTTATATATTATTTAAAGTAATGAAAGCACATTTAATTAGGATTACGAGATCTATTTTAATTGGTTTCTTGTGCCACAACAGGTATACTCTGAATGATTCAGTAAAAGTGTCAATGTTGCGGATCTTTATGGAGAGGAAAATGATTAATGTCTGGCAGCAAATCGAGTGACTCAGTTCACAGTGACAGTGTGTTCTTGCCGAGCTGTGGTTATGAATGAGCCATTCCTAAACCCTCGTGCCAGCAAACAGCAAAGCCATTTATTTCTCATCAATTTATATCACAATGAGCAGAAGGTGCGGTAGTACGTCAGTGCCCACTTAGAGAGAGAGGGAAAAAAATGAAAACCTATCCAAGACAAGTGTCTAACATAAGCCGAATGAGCCTGGAACAGTGGCTGAGAAATAAGGGGAGCTGTGATGACCACAATGATTAAAAATTTAGGTAATGATGCTGTTGAACATCAGAGTCCAGACTCAATGGAAACCCTACATGGACCAGTCCATAACATATCTTTAAATTCTATTTACATCAGGAGCATTCTAAATGGCTCCCATGCCCCATAGAATGTTATTATGGGTTATATTGCCAAATGGGCAACTATACAGGACTGCTGATTAGATAAGAGGATATTAACCTTTTTCAAAATAGTATTTCTTATCCCCTTACACAGGCACATTCGATATACATTTTGAGTGAATAACGAAAACCCCAGGTTGGATTTTTGTAAGCTTATTTAAATTCTATAAATTTCTATTTACTTTTTTTCAATAATATAAACTAGCTCATAGCTTAAAGTGTTTCTAGATATCCCCGTACCTAGATAGAGCCCTAAAATAACTGTGTACATTCCTCTCTGGCCATTTAAAATGCAGTGGATATTATGCAAGGTGGAGGGGAATATATGGGGTCAGAGATATGGAAACGAGCTGCACTGCAATTGCAAGCAGTGATATCAAAGTCCACAGAGTAATAGCAGTAAGTCCAGTGACAGTGAGATTTTGGAATAAGACTTGTGTCTATCAAGTTCGACCTTGCTCACATCTCTACTGCTGATAATCCAAGAAAAGGCAAAAATCCCAGTTTGAAGTTTTCCCAAATTTGCAAAAAAAAGTTTTTTTTTTATATATATATATATATATATATATATATATATATATATATATATATATATATATTCTCAAAACCAGTTTGGCTACTCTGGCTTATCGATTTGAAAATCACTTTAAAAACCCTGTTAATGCATTCACGGTAACAGAGTAGGGATGGAGTAACATACCACCCAAGAATTTCATTGAAATTCCAATGCAATCAAAAAATATAGGACAAAGTAGCAACTACTCTTTGTTTTGCAGTCACAACTGAATGTGACAAAACATGGAGCTTCCACTGTAATGCTGTGCCAACTAACGACATTTGTGAGAATCTGGCTACTTCTCATTGATCTCGAGACCTGGTCTTGTCATGTAAAGAGGATTTGAAGAAAGCAGGCTGCGGCACCCATGGGGTACAGCTTCACGGAAGTAAATAAAGGTCAGCTTCAGGTAAGTATACTGCACTCCTGGGCCGTAGCATTCCAAGCTGTGAGGTCACCTCTGGGGGTCTTTGCAAAATATGCAGAGACCCCTGGAAGTGACAAAGCCACTTTATTGGCAAAACAAAGGTTTAGGAGCTGTAATATCCACCTGTGCGGAACACAACATGCTCTGTAAAAACACCCATCACAATGTTAAAGGAGCACTATAGTCACCTAAATTACTTTAGCTAAATAAAGCAGTTTTAGTGTATAGATCATTCCCCTGCAATTTCACTGCTCAATTCACTGTTATTTAGGCGTTAAATCACTTTGTTTCTGTTTATGCAGCCCTAGCCACACCTCCCCTGGCTATGATTGACAGAGCCTGCGTGAAAAAAAAAAAAAACTGGTTTCACTTTCAAACAGATGTAATTTACCTTAAATAATTGTATCTCAATCTCTAAATTGAACTTTATTCACATACAGGAGGCTCTTGCAGGGTCTAGCAAGCTATTAACATAGCAGGGGATAAGAAAATCTTAATTAAACAGAGCTTGCAATAAAGAAAGCCTAAATAGGGCTCTCTTTACAGGAAGTGTTTATGGAAAGCTGTGCAAGTCACATGCAGGGAAGGGTGGCTAGGGTTCATAAACAAAGGGATTTAACTCCTAAATGGCAGAGGATTGAGCAGTGAGGCTGCAGGGGCATGTTCTATACACCAAAACTGCTTCATTAAGCTAAAGTTGTTCAGGTGACTCTAGTGTCCCTTTAAGGATAGGACAGAACAGAGTTGAGGACATTTTACAGAAAAAAAATAAACTAAATAAAAACATTACACTGAACAAAACTCATACAGTGAGTACACATTACCCAATCAACTTACTTGTCTGCAGGAGAAACATATAAGGTTCCCATCGGGCTGAGGACAAGACCATTAAACCTCTGGTTAATGCGTAGGCTCCTAACTAGATCTTTTCGGACGAGCTTCCTCCCAGTGCATCTTTTAGGGTCACAGTGACCCAAGTCCCACATGGCCAAGGGACAGGGAAATTTCACCTTCACCTCGCTCCCTTCACCGCCTTCATGAATACTGGCTTTCAATGGAAAAACAAAGGGAAGTTACATGTCTTAATGAAGGATGGAGCACTCAACTATTCATTACAATGAGTTATGGTAACCAGTAGTTCTCCCTCTCTGAGCTATAATATATAAAACTCTACCAGTGGCAAAGTATGCTAGTTTATCAGAGGCATCCATGTTTTTTCAGGCACAGGAAATACACAGATTACTTACTCGTGATAAAATTAGCGTCATGTGCAGGCTACAGATACCATAGTATCATAGAAATGTGATTGGGAGACAGATACAAGTTTATTTGCCATTCTAGTCCATTTACTATTTAAAGCGTCTGTCACCTTCGGGGGTCTTTGCACATTTTGCAAACATCCACAATGGTTGCTTGATGTGTAATGGTTCAATGAATACAGGATCCCATGTCAGTCCATCCAAGGGACAGTCTTCAGCTCTGAGCACTTCACCTGCCAGGAACCCACGTCAGAGCTGTACTCTGATGTCTATGGAGTATTCCACAAGATCCTCTACATACACAATATCTTTTTCCCTTATAGTTGTTATGAGTGATGGCTGGAGTAATTGACAAAACTTGACTGGAGCAGCTATGCCTTTTGTCAAGTCTTCTCAATCATAGGAAGAATAGTTCCTGTTTTGTCTTATGATAGCTTTTGACTGACTGGAATTTCATTGAAAGAAATAAGAACTTCTCAACTAAACACACTGAGCTGCAAAAATTAAATGTTTTTTTCCCAAGGAGGCTGTGTGAGTCACAGCCAGGGGAGGTGTAGCTAGGACTACATAAAGAAAGTTCATGAGAGGGTGCATCAAAGTAAGCAACATCTCCCCTGATACTTTTGCCAGCATTATAGCTTTAAGAGCATTATGGGAGATATAGTTCACAACATCTGTAGTGATGAAGGTTGCCTACTCTTGCACGAAGGTGTAGACACGATGAAGAGCAGAGACATTCTATTTGGTTTATTCCTTAACCCCTTAAGGACACATGACATGTCTGACATGTCATGATTCCCTTTTATTCCAGAGGTTTGATCATTAAGGGGTTAAAACATCTTCAACTGAAATAATTAACAAGAATCAAATTTAAACCACAAAATGACAAGATGCATGCATGTGTGACCATAAGGTTAACCTACCATCTAATGCTTCATGAACCTCGCTGGTAAAAGTTTCCAGACTTTTAGAGGTTTTCTTAAATCGAGACTCTTTATGTTTTATAGGTTTCCCATCTTTGCGTGATTTTGTTCTTCCCATGGCTTGCTTAGTTTACAAAAAAAAAATTTTTTAAAAGAATACAACAGGAGACAAAAGGTGCCACTTTATATTTATAAACTATTATACACATTTACCCTTCCTCGTCAACATTTACACCAACTTCCCAAATGCTCACCCACCCAACCATATTCTATTTACTTAACCCAGGCTACTGTGCCCCTAATACTGACATGCCACTGCCTCTCTTACTCTATTTCATACCTCAATACTCCAGGTCAGTCCCTCAATTTCTAACACTCTCTGTCTCTTTGCAATACTCACATGTCAGTCCCTCACTTTCTAACACTCTCTGTCTCTTTGCAATACTCCATGTCAGTCCCTCACTTTCTAACACTCTCTTTGCAATAATCACATGTCAGTCCCTCACTTTCTAACACTCTCTGTCTCTTTGCAATACTCTCTGTCTCTTTGCAAAAGTCCAGGTCAGTCCCTCACTTTCTAACACTCTCTGTCTCTTTGCAATACTCCATGTCAGTCCCTCACTTTCTAACACTCTGTCTCTTTGCAATACTCCATGTCAGTCCCTCACTTTCTAACACTCTGTCTCTTTGCAATACTCCATGTCAGTCCCTCACTTTCTAACACTCTGTCTCTTTGCAATACTCCATGTCAGTCCCTCACTTTCTAACACTCTGTCTCTTTAATACTCCATATCAGTCCCTCACTTTCTAACACTCTGTCTCTTTGCAATACTCCATGTCAGTCCCTCACTTTCTAACACTCTGTCTCTTGCAATACTCATGTCAGTCCCTCACTTTCTAACTCTCTGTCTGCTGCAGCTCATGTCAGTCCTCACTTTCTAACACTCTCTGTCTCTTTGCAATACTCACATGTCAGTCCTCACTTTCTAACACTCTCTGTCTCTATGTGCTCATGTGTCAGTCCCTCACTCTCTAACTTGCTCTCTTTCTCTGTAATACTCCATGTCAGTCCCTCACTTTCTAACACTCTCTGTCTTTTACTCACATGTCAGTCCCTCACTTTCTAACACTCTCTGTCTCTTTGCAATACTCCATGTCAGTCCCTCACTCTCTAACACTCTCTTTCTCTCTGTAATACTCCATGTCAGTCCCTCACTCTCTAACACTCTCTTTCTCTCTGTAATACTCCATGTCAGTCCCTCACTCTCTAACACTCTCTTTCTCTCTGTAATACTCCATGTCAGTCCCTCACTCTCTAACACTCTCTTTCTCTCTGTAATACTCCATGTCAGTCCCTCACTCTCTAACACTCTCTTTCTCTCTGTAATACTCCATGTCAGTCCCTCACTCTCTAACACTCTCTTTCTCTCTGTAATACTCCATGTCAGTCCCTCACTCTCTAACACTCTCTTTCTCTCTGTAATACTCCATGTCAGTCCCTCACTCTCTAACACTCTCTTTCTCTCTGTAATACTCCATGTCAGTCCCTCACTTTCTAACACTCTCTGTCTCTTTGCAATACTCACATGTCAGTCCCTCACTTTCTAACACTCTCTGTCTCTTTGCAATACTCCATGTCAGTCCCTCACTTTCTAACACTGTCTTTCTCTTTGCAATACTCACATGTCAGTCCCTCACTTTCTAACACTCTCTGTCTCTCTGAAATACTCCATGTCAGTCCCTCACTCTCTAACACACACATGCCCCTGTCTCTCTGACACTGATTCACACAGTCTCAGAATAATAAACATCTTGGTTTTCCCAGCACACTAACATGACCCACGCAGCAGATCGCTATGTAAGTAAATACCGCGTTAGCCATGTTCATTAAACCTGCCTGTGTGTCCCTCCGTCAGTCCATGTTACAGTGAGCCCCAAACACAGCCCAGCAGCATGGAAGCCACCGCTTACCCACCATGCACCGCGCCGACACTTCCGGGTTGGGAGGAGACACGTGTGTGTCAGCTGCTGGGAGCAACATGGGGCCCTGGCCGTGGCTCCTACTCTACTGTGGTGGGTATTGTTCGAGGTCTTTAACCCGGGGGCCACACTGAGACCCTCCTATGGGCAATGAGGTCCCTGCTGCTATGTATCAAGGCATGAGAGGATTGTCTCTAAACACCCTGCATGAGAGATAGCTAAACATAGGAGGGGTTATTATTTACTAAACATAGGAGGGGGTTATTATTTACTAAACATAGGAGGGGTTATTATTTACTAAACATAGGAGGGGTGATTTACTAAACATCGGGGGTGACTATAGAGAATTGAAATCTGAATTGCAAAATTCTGTCAAAATAAATAATATATCCATCTCTACTATAGTCAGTGGTTGGGTATTTCTGATGCTCAGTATATTGTAATTCAGAGGTTTTATTAATAAACATTACTGAAATATTACATAGTTGAACGACACTGAGACCTTTTAAGGGTTTAATAATTTTTTTTGTGGCAGAGAGCGATGATCTTAACAATAAATTTGCTGTCTGTGATTCAGAACAAAGTTTTTTTTTAAATGCTCCATGGTTCTGTCATGTACAAAGATTAAAGCGTTGTTTTCTTTGCAGTGGTAGCAGTGTGATATGTGGACAGTGTCGTGGTCCTTTTGTGGAATTTTATGCAAACATAGCCACATTTGTAGTCCCTCTGTCAGTGTAAACCCCCTATTTAGTAATTAAACCCCAGAGTGAAATTTCTGTAATTAATTTTCAAATCCTTAAAGTGGAACAGTCACTTCTCTAAAAGTATTAATTCCTCTTTAACTCACTTCCAGTAAACACTATTAAAGAGGAACTGTCCCTCCCCTTGAATTTACACCATGAAATAAATCATCGTAAAACACATATTACCTATTTTCATGAAATGTTTTTTTTCTTTTACATTTATATCAAAGCTTACATCATAATCCGGTTCAGACAAGGCAAACTTTTCAACTGAAGAGGAGAAATTAGGCAGACTAGATGGGCAGAATGGTTCTTATCTGCCGCCACATTCTATGTTCTATGTTTCTAAATAGAAACACTGGACATTATATATAAAAAGAAATTCTAAAAGCAGGGTTCTAAAAGTGTCCTAGTCACCATAGAAACCAATGCAATATTCCTGCCGATTGTTCCACTTTTAGAACTTTGGGCCAGAATTACTCTTTATATATTACTCCTAATTGTTTAATTTCTCCCCTCTTTAAAAAAGAAAAAAAATTATATATATAATTTTTATTTTATTTATTTTTTTAGATAAAGGCATAAGTAAGCATAGTATTAAAAAAAGTGACAGTTCCCCTTTAATATACTCACTGGGTGTAAATATTAAGAAAAAGGGGAAAAAAACGCACTGACCTTCCACAAAGTCTTCATTTCCCCGTGTTGCTCTGGGAGCTCCCATGAACACATGCTGCACAGTGGTGGTCGAACGAATTTAAATGGCTTCCAAAGACGTTCAGATTTGCAGTGTAAATAAAACATATTGTTTAGTAAAGAGGTTATGGGATGTTTTCATTCTTTTACAAAGATTTATATTGAAAAGGAAAAAAATGTAGTTTGTTAGTTATGTGTTATGTTCCAGTTGATGGCACACAGTGATGTAGTTTGTGGCACTGTATACCATGTGTCCATCTTCTCCAAGAAGGATTATTTAATTTTACTTCTTCATCGAATGAGCAGAATTTAGGCATCAGAGAGGTTATATTCGTAAATAGGTCACTTTATTAAAGGAGCAGTCTAAGCACCTAGTTATTTTGCTAGGAGTCCCCCTGATTTGAGTCAAACCATTTTCGTATTCACTTCAGCAGCAACCCAGCTGCGTTTACCCCCCAAGCTAACTGTACTGAATGCCAAATTGTCCAATAAATGTTCTGTTCAGGATCGCCAAAACATTAGTTCTGACAGCATTTGTAATCTTCTGTTTTAGTGTACTATGTAGCAGCAACGAAGATGAAGATTGTTGAAGAACCAAACACGTTTGGGTAAGTGTTTTAGAACAGATATGATTTTACCAGCTAATATGTCATGTGTAGCCAACATGTAGCTTTGCAAATGTTTTCATCTGGACTTCAGTTAACATGTTTGTTCTATAGTTTGAGTCCTCTCTGACTTCAGTAAGGATTGATTTGGGGTGTCTAAGACTGGAATCAGGGGAAATTTAATATTGAATGTCCTGGGTAAGATGTATTTTTTTAAATGTTGTTGCGACAACAAAGTGAGGTTGCAATATAAATATGCATTGAAAGCCGAATCATACATAGAAACAACAACTGAAAGGAACACTGCAGCACTCAGAAGTTGTTCTGGAGCCTGGAGAGACCAGGCACTCCTCCCCCAATTGTAGGAAGTCAAACTGTTTTAGGACGGTTTAACATCTATCCTGGGGTTTTGCCAGGCGCCGTTCACCACCACTTTCTTTGGAGAGCTGGAAAGTGCCTATTTGAGCTAAGCCTGCTGGAGCACTGCTTAGCTCATTGGGTGAGAACAATCTTCTGATTCTCTCGTCTATTGAACTAGACCTGCATGGGAGATCTTAGAAAAGGAGAGCCATGGAAGCTCCCACTAAGGTTCTCTCAAGTTCTCCATAACAAGTAGTGGAGGTGGGGAAGAGAGGAGAGGAAGGGTGGGGTGGGGGGCACTCATTGCACAATAACCACTACATATTTCTTTAGTGGCTATGGCGCCTGAACTGTTGCTTTAACATAAACAATAAGTACACACATGTGATGACTTCTCTCCTAAATAAATAACAGTTTGTGCAAAGACAGACTAAAAGTAAAAAGCAAACATTTTGATTTTGGGCCCCCAGTGACCGCAGGTGATCAATTGTGGCCATCTTGTTTAAGGGCCAATGACATTCCATGCCCTTATTGTAAATCGTGCTCATGGATTATTTTGCTATGTCATATTTTTTACCATTTTAAGTTATTACATGATAGATTGGCAATGGTATCACACAATATCCTGGGATGTAAAGCACAATATTTATTAAAAAATGTTGTTTTTTTGTGTTAAGGACTTTATTAGCAATTTATTTATATTGCTGCTGACATTGGTCACTGTGACTTTTTATTTATTTTTCTTCCAAATTATTTTTTTTAAGGTTGAACAATCCATTTTTATCTCAAACAAACAAACTACAAAGAAAAATGGATCCGTCACCTATTTCAGGTATAACAGTTGAAAATAAAGGATATGTACTGTAATGTAACTTTCTTCTAATGGATACACGGAGTTGGATATAAGACAAAAAAAAAAAAACAGCGTTTATTTACTAAATTAGCAATTGTTGAGAAATGATAAGGGAATTGTGGGTTCACTGATGAGACCCAGACCCCATTTATAGCGTTAATTCATTACAAAAGATGTTCCAGGGACACAGTCTTTTTTTTCTGTGAATTAATGATGGGCATTATTTAACTGAAAATGTGAAATTGCCTCTTGTGGTGCACTAATGCTAAATAAATGTGGTCTCACCGGTGAACCAGCATTGCTCCACTTATAAGTGTTTTATCTATCTTTATAGCTCTGTAGCAATGAGAGGTGAAAATCATAGGCTAACAGCAGTGAGTATGCAGCTAGATGGTGTTTTTTTTTGTTTTTTTTTTACAAATAGTACTGCAGTAGCTTATGTTACCTATTTTGCCCTTGTGTCAATGATATTGTACATTTTGTATAAATAATTGAATTGTAGCAGGTCTCCACGTGGTGTTAGTGAACAAACCCCAAAATGGTAAAGACTCTCTCCAAGAAATTAAGTTTAAAAAAAAAATGACAACTCACTGTAAGAGTTGTTCTTATTCAGGATGTCACAGACAGATTTTCAGTAACTTTGGGCATTACAGAGGACATTCCACTAGTTTATCATGTTGGTCCTCCAAGCTCAGCTCTGGGCTCCAAGTTACCAGCTATGTCTCCTCTGAACAGAAACTCAGCAACCATAGATTGAACTTTTTCAAACGCTTATATGATATGTTAAAGTGGCTCTGTTACTTTAATATGTAATATTGATATTCTACAGTCATCAAGAATTCCACATGGAGCTGTCTCCTTCACAAATTTTTTTTTCCGATGGTCACTGCCAATCTCAAAAATAATCAAATAACAAAATGTAGATTAGCATCGCCAACAATCTTTGCATTGGGACTTTTTATTCCATAATCAAAACGGTGGACTTGGTTTTGGAAAGCATGACTAAGTTGACCGCTCCAGATCCACATCTTAAATGCACTTAGAAGACCCTCCCAGTCGATGGGCATAGTCTTTCTCTGTGGTTAGTTGCTCTCAAGGGGTATAAGAGGAGTTTAAGCCACGGAAGCTTTTCAGCGTGCTGTGAAACACATTAAGAGGATTTCTGACTGGCAAATAATTTATCAGTTTACTCATATTTTTTTCAATGAAATAAAACTAAACGCTCTAATGTGTTTTTATGTAGTGTGTGTGTGTGTATATATTATTCACTGATCACCGTGACAAATCTCTTATCGCTATATATATATTTTGTATGTTTTCACAGGTCCTTCACACCTTTTCCGGTTGTCTGGAAAGTGTTTTAATTTTATTGAATCCACGTAAGTAAGAAAACTGAAAAGTACAAAGAAAGAATGAGAGTGGTTCATTTAAAAAAAAAAAAAAAAAGCCATAGGATGTTTTAAAAAGCTCAGCAGGCAAGATTATAGGTTCAAATAAATGACTACTCTTGCCCATGCCCCACTCACAATATTTTGATTTTATTTTTTGTGTGTGCTAGAAGATCTTAAGAGGCTAAACATCTCTGCACTTACTGGTGGTCTAGCATGGGGGCGCTGGAAAAGAGCGGGCTGTGTTTCCTTTCTCCAGTTTTTTAGTACAAGAATTCCATTTTTGTATTTATTCACTAAAAAGTTAGACTACTATACGTGTGTCAAAGCTATAAGCCAATTAGTAGCTCCCCATTCATTAAAAAAATATTTTTTCTATGAATGAAGAACTACTGATTAGCTTACAGTGTCAGCTGATGCACTGAGACCATCAGCGGTGCCCCCTGCTGAGCCTTCTGTTATCTAGGATTTCAGGAAATTGATTGACAGGGGTGTAGAGCGATCCAGTGCTGGAGCACAGTCTTTGGAGTTAAACCATTTGTGAACTGTTTAATCCCTAAATAATTTCATTTTGATCAAGTTGTTAGGGTGCGCAAATTGGTATTTTTAAAGATTGCATTCAGCCTATTGAAGCATTGAAATCAATGGGTTCATGGCACCCTTTGAGTTGGGCTGATACGGATTTAATGGATTGACTGTGGATTGTGAATCAATTGGCTCCCTGTTCTACCTTAGAAGAAAGAAATTGGAAAATTATGCTAGCAAGTAAAATTGTTCATCGTAATTGAGCTGCAGGACCTATTTGGGTAAATTCTTTATGAATCAGGAAACAAAAAGCACTGAGAAGACCTATTATTGATTCATCCAGCCACATAAATCAGGACTTGCAAGAACCATAACTAGAGTGTATTATTTTGTTTCCTCTTTTTACTTAGATACAAATATGAATTTTGTCCTTTTCACAACATCACGCAGCATGAACAGTCCTTCCGATGGAACGCTTACAGTGGGATTTTAGGGTAAGAGAACCTTATTTCACAGGACTGTCCATTGGATGGAGCATCTCAGATTCACCAATCAGAAACCTTTCCTTTGTGTTCCAGGATATGGCATGAGTGGGAAATTGAGAACAATACATTTAGTGGCATGTGGATGAGAGAAGGGGATTCCTGCGGAACCAAAAATCGACAGACCAAGGTCAGGCACATTGTTGAAATATAATATATATATATATATATATACACACAAAAAGTTTTGTGTATTCATTTTGGATTGTGAGTGGCTGCCAGCTGGGAGGCAACCCTGGGAAGCTGTATTGTTTTATAAAAGCTAATTTATATTACCACATTGCACTAACAGGTGATATTAGGTGGCATTATATATAGATATATATTTCATCTACATTGTTAGAATAATTTTGATATGATATCCCTTTATTAAAACAAAAAACTATTCTGCATTCGTATAGGGTAGCTACGTGCTAGATTTTTATGAAGATTAAGCGATTTTGGTGCTTACACTATCCCTTTAACTGGCATTAGCCCCCAAATTTTTTTTTTACAAAAAAAAGCATAATTATTCAAAATAAAATTTTTGCAAACATACTTTATTCAGAACTCTTGGCCTCATTTTTGCGATTTAGTTTTCACTTTACAGTTATTTCAGACTACCGGCTATATTGACACGCAGAGTATTTTCTTTCTTGCAGGTTCTGCTGGTTTGTGGAAAAAACAACAAGCTGGCTAAGGTGTCAGAGCCAAGTACATGTGTCTACTCTATGACTTTTGAAACTCCTCTTGTTTGTCACCCACACTCTCTGTTGGGTAGGTTTATCTGTGTACAGTATACTCCGATTGAACAGCCAGCTAGGACAATTTGTTTTTCTAACTAGAGGGTAGAGTAAGCCTGAGCATAGACTAAAGGGGTAGTGTGGCATTGTAAGAGGAATGTAATTGTGGAGGAGAAACATACATGCATAGATGGCCACACATGGGTGAGAGGGCATTGAGAGAGCCACAATAGTTAGGCTATGATAGAGTGAGATAGGAGGGGAGCGAGAAGGAGATAAAGAGACACACGAGGAGAATAAGGAAATATACAATGGGTAGACACATGGGGATATTGTGACACAGTGAGGTTAGAGGTATGGGGGCAAACAAAGTGTTAGAATTCATTGGCAGACTCACACAATGATGTGATAAGTGTGGGAGGTGCTTTGTTTGAAGGTGTGTCTCCTCAGGGGAGGGGTTTCAGTGGGTTGTGCAGGGGAGGTGATTTGTTCCTTGTTTCCAGTTTGCACAGCATGTTGGCCCAGACATGCTGCCTTGGCAACAGTCTTCTTCAAGAAGCAGTGATGTATCACACAGCGCTACCTCAGAGTGAATTCTGCTGACCTCCTGAAAGCATCCTTATTTCAAAAAAATTCTGCCATGATTCCCTTCTTATGCTACAGAGAGATTGCACTTTATGCATTTTTTCTGTTTGGTAACAGGGCTAAAAAGTGGACTCTCCAGATTTGTAGTGGTGAGTAACTTTTAAGGAATAAATAGTGCTATTTATTCCTTAAAAGTTACTCACCACTACAAATCTGGAGAGTCTGTGTGACACAGGGGTGAATGTCCAGGGGTGAATGTCTACTTACCATGGCCACATTTTCACTTGCCAATGGCTGTTAAAAAGTGGAAATCTTGAGCCTTGGTAATAGCATGTACTTATGCTTATGTAAGAGTATAAAGCAGCCCTTTTTAAATGATTTTCTAGAGTGATTCGATCATCTCGTGTTTTTTTTCTGCAGTGTATCCAACTCTGCCTGAATCATTGCAAGTAAAATGGGATGAGGTAGAACAGTCACTATATGATGAGCTTATTACCGATCAGGTAGGTATGTGTGTGTGCAAGCATTAAAGGGACACCCTAATCAACAAACCAGTACAACTTGCGGTGGTGATTATGTTGCCTTGAGTGCCCTCGAGTTTAGCAGTAGCTTTTCTCCTGACCCAAGCACCACTTCCATCTTCGATAATGTAGGAATTTACTTTCGCATTACATAGGTCAGTTGTTAGGCTGTTTAACCCCTTAAGGACACATGACATGTGTGACATGTCATGAATCCCTTTTATTCCAGAAGTTTGGTCCTTAAGAGATTAAAGGGTTCTGTAATGCTATTTGGCATATTTTATTGATTCTGAAGATGTGTATGAATTATTTTTCACATTTTAAATTCTCTTAGATGGGGAAATGTCTTATAGTTGATTTTAGACATTGTTAAATGTTTTGATACACCTGAAGTTATCACCACTTCAGTTAGAGATACCAGTAAGTGCATTTTAGAGTAAACCTGTTATTGCAGGTTAACATAATGCCCCCCAAAAGCAATAACTATATAATTTAGTAAAACATAAATCAGAATTATAAATGTTACCAATTATGTATTTAGTTGCTGAGGGAACTGTTAAATCTTTACTTAGCCGCAGCCTCTCCCTCCAGTGCCACCATTCTCGGAGGTCCATGTTGAATGTTACAGACGCCTATCTATAGGGATATGCCCTGTTTGGGGACACTTCGCCACACAACGCCACCCTCTGTGCTGATGCCCACATGTTGGCCCATTGGTGTCAGTGCATCCTATATTCCCTCCCATCCACCACCCACAAACACTTGCAGGGGGCGGTGCAGAGTGACCGGTAGAAAGAGACCACCCGGGGGATAGTACACAGGGTTTAATGTCGAAGACATGATTAGTGTGCTGGGGCGCAGCCATTATTTGGAAGGTCATTAAAGCAATTTTTTAGCACAATGTATAAGTGAAATGTAATGCTCTTTAATTTAATCTGTGGTATAATGACATTTTGACAAGTTGTGCTATGTACTTATTCAACTGCAATTTCCGCCTCATTTTTTTTATTCTACCCACACGTAGTGATGTCCCGAACGGTTCGCCGCGGACTCATCATTGAGTAAACTTTGACCCTGTACCTCACAGTCAGACACATTCCAGCCAATCAGCAGCAGACCCTCCCTCCCAGACCCTCCCACCTTCTGGACAGCTCACTAAGAATGCAGCTTCACAATGAATGTAAAATGGATGCTGTCCAGGAGGTGGGCGGGTCTGGGAGGGAGGGTCTGCTGCTGATTGGCTGGAATGTGTCTGCTGACTGTGAGGTACAGGGTCAAAGTTTACTCAATGATGAGTCCGCGGTGAACCGTTCGGGACATCACTACCCACACGCATTTACTCAAGTACAAAAGTCATTACCTAAAGTACAAGAATGTGTTTTTTAAATAAAATGGAACTTTTGAGTCCCAGCAAATACATTTTATCAAGAAGTGCTTTATACATATATTAAAGGGACACTGTAGGCACCCAGACCACTTCTGCCTATTGGAGTGGTATGGGTGCCTTGCCCCTCTCCCCTTAGCCCTGTTAGTCAAAACACTGCGGTTGCGGTCTGACAGCTGCTAGATGATGCTTCCGTGTTCTTAGAGCACCAAAAGTGTTTTAAATGACATTCGACGTCCCCACGCTCTGCATGACGACGGTGTGCGTCGCCAGAATCCCCATAGGAAAGCATTGAATAATTGAGTCTCCCCCCCCAGAAGATGGCAGACGGCAGACAAAAGGAATATTTATGTTCTGAATTCTAAAATAATCTTGAAAGTTCATTCTTACAATGTGTTCTGTCAAACTCCCTCTTTATCTCATCAGGGCTATAGGAAATCGTTGCAGGACATTTTTAAAGAAGCAGGGTACTTGAAATCCACCAGTGATGACAAAAAAGAAAACGAAACAGAGATCAAGGGGTTTGATTTACTGGAGACGTGTAACGTGGTATGTTTTTGTCATTGGTTCATGTATCTTTTCAAGCTTAGATTCAACTGAGAATTTGGAATAGAATGTCAAATTGCAAAAATACATTGAATCAGCTTTTCAATATTTGTGCTGAACGATCTCCTGCATTTATTGTTGGAGTCAGGATAAGAATTTCTGAATAGGGTAATTTGAATAGCTGAAGGTCAGTAAGGTATTCATGAAAATTGTGTTAGTACTAGACCACTCACACTATACTGAACTGTAGAATTTGGTGAAGGATTTATTTTTATCCAAGTACTTCCACAAACCTCCGTGTGTGCAATTGCAAAGCGCTCGCAGAATGAGCACGTGTTTCATCTACTTTTTATTTTTTGTATACCTGTTAGGCTTACAAAGACTTGAACAAAGAAGTAAAACGGCTACAAAAGATTTTGGATAGCATGTCATATGATAAAAAAGGTATGTAAAGTTTTTGGGTGAAAAAGGGTTGGGATATATATTTGTAAAATTTTATTTATTTATTTTTGACCTCCAACTCTGGGAGTCATTTACTAATTAAAGAAACAAGATGTAAAATGATATAACCCAAAGTTGTTATAGTACATAGTGATCATTTAAATCTACCTATAATGTGTGTAATGGGGATAGCTTCTGCATGCACTAAATATATATAAATGTTATTTCAAAATGTAAAATAGGACAGTATAAATCATTGCAAATTCATCTGCTTGGGCGCTAAAGCAAGTTTTTAAAATAGACCCTATTTTTATGTTTAACTTTTTTTTTATAGCACTAAGTCAAGAAACAGCCCTCTTGCTTGGTTTAAACACATCCACAGCAAAAGTTGAAGCCAAAGATCATCTGCGTGGTGATACAGGTGACAGAAATGATAGATGACCTGCCAGTGATCCTTCTGTAAGAGATTCTCTGAAGTTTATGAAAATATCCTTTCAGATTGCCTTATGGACTACTGACTCTCATTCTGTGAAATATTTCTCATTGAGTTACTGTCGTAAATTGGTTGTCATTTGTCAAAGATCGAGACCTGGATATAAAGAGTTGCATGCATGTGAATTGGAGACATCGTGCACACTTTCTGGGGAAAACACAGATGAACGCTGTCAATCCTTGAGCAAGACTCGCTGGGTTCTCTAAGTTCACAAAACTTTTGAATTCCAAATTATCAATTTGTAATTGTAAATTATGACACTACGTATTCCGTAATGAAATGGCCTTCCTGACCACTGGTTAAAGGCTTATATAGCATTCCTGTTTCCCTGGGTGAATTATTTTTATTAAATTTGTATGTAGCACTGGCAATTGACTTTTCATGAAGAAGAGCCTAGCCAGATGGTGGCAAATGATATAAATAGGGCCGTTTTCAAACAGAGCAGCCTCTGTCGCGAGGTAGGAAATACCGATTTCTTAGAATATGGTAATTCATAACTACAACAGCCTCTGTCACATGATGGTAAGTGACCTGCCCGCAGTTAATAATGCAACTAACATACCTTGCCTTTGACCCTTGGCAGGAAGGCTGTGGTACCTGTTTATTACAGTTGATTTAATCCGAAGTGAAACAGCAGAGAAGATTAAGGAAAACTCCATGCATTGTAGTGGTTATTCAAACGTTTGAGAACATTGGGACAACTTACTGGGGGTCTACTGTGCACGATTAGCCTCCTCCTCTGCCCTGGAAGTTTCTGCACTGAGGGACAATTGCCTCTAGTGGCTGTCAGTCAAAATGCCAAATATAAACATTGTCATTTCTCTTGAAACCGCAGCACGTACATTTGTCAGAGTGCAGAGATAAGGTCAATAATGTATAGTGGATTTGGTGTTTTAATGCAAACTAGTAAGCTATTGCAGTTTCTGAATTAATACAGCAACTCAAATATCATGAACTAACCATTTAACTGTCTATGCCACCAGGCAGTGCAGGACTTTAATGCCCAGTGACAAAGTATGGACCATCATGCAGTAAAACTAGCAGCAGGGGTTAAATCGCTGCTGGTACCAAGAATCCCAGGTATCTTTTGGTGCCAGGGGGTCCCCTCTATCAGCTGGGGGCAGAATTAGTGGCCTCAGACTTACCTATGCTCTGTTTGCAGAGCTCAACGTGAGAGCTCCAATCAGAGATTTAAATCACCATTGTTACAATGCAGTGTGAGCAGGCTTAAATCCCTGCTTACACCAGGAAATCCAGGTATCAATAGATACCTTCCTAACAATGTACAAAACAAATGGTATGCACAAATAGTGATACAAATAGATTGCTCTAAAACACCCGTGTGGGATCCCCTATACCAACACTGTTAAATACATACAGAACAGGAAAAAATGGATGGAGCAATATTAGTCCTCTCTTCTCAACTTGTAGTTCTGTAGAGACAGAGAGGTACACACAATAGTGCAGATGGCTATAGACAAGTGTGGCTAGGTGATAGATGAAAACACTCACAAACGTAGAGCCAATTGGACCTGGCTCTGGTATCAAGGCCTCAGGATCTTTTGGGGGTGATCCAAATCCCTCTGGAGATGTTCTGGATGTCCAAGGATACTTTCTTGTTCCACCATAAACAGCAAGGGATTCAGTTAGATGTAAAGTAAAATATAATTTATTAATACATATAAAATATATAGGAAAGATAAGTATGAAATATCAGCCAATATATTGGCTGATATTTCATACTTATCTTTCCTATATATTTTATATGTATTAATAAATTATATTTTACTTTACATCTAACTGAATCCCTTGCTGTTTATGGTGGAACAAGAAAGTATCCTTGGACATCCAGAACATCTCCAGAGGGATTTGGATCACCCCCAAAAGATCCTGAGGCCTTGATACCAGAGCCAGGTCCAATTGGCTCTACGTTTGTGAGTGTTTTCATCTATCACCTAGCCACACTTGTCTATAGCCATCTGCACTATTGTGTGTACCTCTCTGTCTCTACAGAACTACAAGTTGAGAAGAGAGGACTAATATTGCTCCATCCATTTTTTCCTGTTCCATCAATAGATACCTGTGACTGACCTCCCTCTGTCAGTTGGGGACATTTTTAGTGTCCCAAGACTGCCAGGTGAGCTGCATGCAGAGCTCCATGAGATTGGGATGTTGCTCTTTCAATAAGGATTTAAATCCGCATAGACAGCAATGTAGTGTAAGCAGGGTTAACCCCTTAACGCCGTTACGGCGTTCTATGCCGTCCCCATTATAATGAGCTTTAAAGCCGTTGCAGCGGCATAGAACACCGTAACGGCTTTCACCCCCAGGAGCCTGCAACTACTTACCTCTGCCGCGATCCTCTTCTGGATGGCTGCCTGACAGCCCAGGCAGCCCTCCCACAGCCAATATGGCCCCCAACAGCTGGCTGTGGGTCTGCCAACAGGGGGACTGCCTGAAATGTCACAGTCCCCCTGCTGGTGGTTAGAGTAAAGAAAAAAAAATGTTTTAAAATAAATTAAATGTGTATATATAAAATATATATACCGTATATACTCGAGTATAAGCCGAGTTTTTCAGCACATTTTTTGTGCTGAAAAACCCCAACTCGGCTTATATTCGAGTCACTGTCTGTATTATGGCAATTTACATTGCCATAATACAGACTGGGGGCTGGCAGAGCTGTAACTTACCTCTCCTGCAGCTCCTGTCAGCTCTCTCCTCCTCCGCGCAGGTCCGGTCAGCACCTCGATCAGCTCCCAGTGTAAGTCTCGCGAGAGCCGCGGGGTCATATGCCAGCTCTGCCAGCCCCCCTCCTCCCCCCACTGAACTGCCAATGCCACTGGACCACCAGGGAAGGAGAGCCCCCCTCCCTGCCATGTATCAAGCAGGGAGGGGGGACAACAAAATAAATAAATTAATAATACATAAATAATAATAAAAAAATAATTTAAAAAAATATATAAATAATAAAAATAATAAAAAAATAATATAACAAAATTTTTTAAATAATATCAATAATATATAAATATAAATAATAAAAAAATAATTAAAAAAATAATATAACCAAAAAAATTATTTTTTTTTATAAAAATGCCCACCCCCCACCAAAGCTCTGCAACACAAACACACACACTGCATCACACACACACACTGCACTCATACACACACACTGCACTCATACACACACACTGCACTCATATACACACACTGCATACTCATACACACACTGCATTCATCATATACACACACTGTAAATAAATATTCAATTAATATAATTTTTTTAGAATCTAATTTTATTTAGAAATTTACCAGTAGCTGCTGCATTTCCCACCCTAGTCTTATACTCGAGTCAATACGGTTTCCCAGTTTTTTTGGGTAAAATTAGGGGCCTCGGCTTATATTCGGGTCGGCTTATACTCGAGTATATAGGGTAGATGTATTATATATATATATATATATATATATATATACACACATCTTATATATATGTAACATCATACATAGTGTATTTTAATGTTAATATAAGTGTATATATATTCGTATTAAAAAACACTTGGAATGAAGTTTTATATATATATAAAAAATTCATATATATATATATAATCAAAAAATGAGGATGCACTCACAGGACTTAGTTATAGTGAAAAAAAGTGACTTAATTATTCCATGTGAAATGTACAGAAAAATCAGTCGACGTTTCGACCCTGACGGGTCTTTTTCCCGTCAGGGTCGAAACGTCGATTGATTTTTCTGTACATTTCACATGGAATAATTAAAAGTCACTTTTTTTCACTATAACTAAGTCATGTGAGTGCATCCCGTATATACTCGTGTATAAGTCGATCTCATGTATAAGTCG
This sequence comes from Pelobates cultripes, assembly GCA_933207985.1. Taxonomy (NCBI): domain Eukaryota; kingdom Metazoa; phylum Chordata; class Amphibia; order Anura; family Pelobatidae; genus Pelobates; species Pelobates cultripes. Next base: position 127,009,705 of record OW240918.1, on the reverse strand, counting down.
AGTGCAGTTTGTGACCAACAATTGTGAAATATGCTATGCCTCGTGGATAAGTCGAGGGTAAAACTTGGGGCTATGAAATTCTGTGATTTTTATAATTATATACACACACACACTCATACAAACACACACACTGCATTATATACACACACACTCATACACACACTCTGCATTATACACACACAAACTCATACACACACTCTGCATTATACACACACACACTCATACACTCTGCATTACACACACACTCATACACACACTCATACAAAAACACACTGCATTATATACACACACTCATACAAACACACACTCTGCATTATACACACACACACACTCATACAAGCACACACTCTGCATTATATAATGCAGAGTGTGTGTGTTTGTATGAGTGTGTGTATAATGCAGAGTGTGTGTTTGTATGAGTGTGTATATAATGCAGTGGGTGTGTTTGTATGAGTGTGTGTTTGTGTGAACTGGGTGGGGGAGGGCATTTTTATTATTTTTAATTTTTTTAATTTAATATTTAATTTTTTTTATTTTAGTATTATTTTTTTATTTTATTATTTACTTTTTTAATTTTAATATTTAAATTTTTTTATTGTAATATTTTTTTCTTTATTATTTAATTTTTATTTTTGTCCCCCCTCCCTGCTTGTTAGCTGGCCAGGGAGGGGGGCTCTCTTTCCCTGGTGGTCCAGTGGATGGGTTGTGCAGGAGGGGAGGCTGGCAGAGAGCTGTTACTTACCTTTCCTGCAGCTCCTGTCAGCTCCCTTCTCCTCTGGTCTGGTCAGCTCCACTGTAAGTCTCGCGAGAGCCGCGGGGTCAGAGCGTTGCTCCGCATGGCAGTCACGCCGCGAGACTTACAGTGGAGGAGAAGGGAGCTGCAGGAAGGTAAGTAACAGCTATCTGCCAGCCCCCAACAGGACCGCCGGGCTTGTAATGAGCCCGGTGGTCCTGGTCTGTATTATGGTAAGTTGCCATAATACAGACACTGACTCGAGTATAAGTCGAGTGGGGGTTTTTAAGCACAAATAATGTGCTGAAAAACTAGACTTATACTTGAGTATATATGGTAAGTCCTGTGAGTGCATCCTCATTTTTAGATTTTTGTATATTTCTGGCGTTTGGGATATAGCACCCAGGCTATTTGTTCCTATTTATTACTTCAAGGAGAGTGCCAAGCATCCTGTTTTTTGCTATATATATATATATATATATAACACACAACACACAAGATCCAGCGCACTCACCTATCCACTAAACAGCAACTTCAATGTTGAAAGATTTTATTAGCCTTGTACTGCAGAGAGCCCCAGATGGATTTTTTCCTCAAGTAAGTGGTTAATCTCATAAGAGCAGACATTAGGCTGTTAGTGTAGGACCTGCCAAAGATGGGGTACATTGACGTTGTGGCAGGCTTATGCAATGTATGATCATATAATGTAACTAAACCCCCATTATTTTTGCCTAGATTAGGTGTTTTTAAAAAAACAAATAAAATCTTTCAACATTGAAGTTGCTGTTTAGTGGATAGGTGAGTGCGCTGGATCTTGTGTATTGTATTATTTGGCCCCCAGCAGCACCCCCATTTATGCATGTTAAGGTGAGTGCAGCCAACCCCCTCTTGTTTTATATATATTTGGGAGTCTAGCCAACTCCTTGGTTTTGCACCCCTCCCTGTCACAGGTGCCTCATCCCAGGGCCCTATTTAGCCTTGTACTGCAGAGAGCCCCAGATGGATTTTTTCCTCAAGTAAGTGGTTAATCTCATAAGAGCAGACATTAGGCTGTTAGTGTAGGACCTGGCAAAGATGGGGTACATTGACGTTGTGGCAGGCTTATGCAATGTATGATCATATAATGTAACTAAACCCCCATTATTTTTGCCTAGATTAGGTGTTTTTAAAAAAACTAATAAATCTTTCAACATTGAAGTTGCTGTTTAGTGGATAGGTGAGTGCGCTGGATCTTGTGTTTTGTATTATTTGGCCCCCAGCAGCACCCCCATTTATGCATGTTCAGGTGAGTGCAGCCAACCCCCCCTTGTTTCATATGTATATATTTGGGAGTCTAGCCAACTCCTTGGTTTTGCACCCCTCCCTGTCACAGGTGCCTCATCCCAGGGCCCTATTTAGCCTTGTACTGCAGAGAGCCCCAGATGGATTTTTTTCCTCAAGTAAGTGGTTAATCTCATAAGAGCAGACATTAGGCTGTTAGTGTAGGACCTGCCAAAGATGGGGTACATTGACGTTGTGGCAGGCTTATGCAATGTATGATCATATAATGTAACTAAACCCCCATTATTTTTGCCTAGATTAGGTGTTTTTAAAAAACTAATAAAATCTTTCAACATTGAAGTTGCTGTTTAGTGGATAGGTGAGTGCGCTGGATCTTGTGTTTTGTATTATTTGGCCCCCAGCAGCACCCCCATTTATGCATGTTCAGGTGAGTGCAGCCAACCCCCCCTTGTTTTATATATATATATATATATATATATATATAAATACACACACACACACGTATAATTACAATAATAAATAAATAAAATAAATATTTTTAAAAATTTAAATAAATTATATATACATATGTAATTTCATTTTAACTGTATGTGTAACAAAATACACTTAAAATGACATTCTATATCTATCTAGCTATATATAAAATACAAATAACCGCACATATTTGGCTGCGGTTAACTAACAGCCTGGGAGGTAAATGGGCTGCACACTCCACTTGCCTGTGGTCAGACTGTTCGGCTGTTTGTTTGTTTGGTAAGCGAGCACCATAGGCATAAGCCATTCGGTAGTCGCATATACTGAACTGTAGAAGGGAAAAGGCACAAGCAAAGCCATTCCACAGTCCTGAATCCAGGTCTAATTCTGGGGCAAGAGGCTGGCAAGCTTCAGTATCTCCTCCCACTGCATGCAGACACTGAACTTTCCTCATAGAGATTCATTGATACAATTCATCTCTATGAGAAGATGCTGATTGGCCAGGGCTGTGTTTGAATCATGCTGGCTCTACCCCTGAGCTGCCTCTTTGTCAGTCTCAGCCAATCCTATGGGGAAGCACTGTGATTGGATCAGGCTATCACATGTCAGCAGCCTGCTTGTTTTTCCTGAGTCTAACAGCATGCAGATTTACAGCTTCTGGCTTGAATACAGTAAGATTTTTACTATATTTATGGACGCATGAGGGGCTCAGGGGGGCTAGATGATCGTGTTAAAACTATAATGTCAGGAATACATGTAGTTGCACTGGTGACTATAGTGTCCCTTTAAGATAGGTTTAAGATTAGAATTAGGGTCAGTAAGGGAATCCTTCTGCTGAAATTACCAAGGGAATTTATCTGCTGATATTAGCAGAGGAAATCCTTTTAACGCTATTTATATGGTTAGTGTTAGAATTAAGGTTAAAAATAGGGTTAGGCATGAAATTAGGGTATGGTTTCAGATTAAGGTTAGGTTTATTATTAGATTAATGGTTAGATTTGGGATTAGGATTTGGTTTAGGATTAAGACTGGGAATACATATGGATGGTATTGTACTTAGGAGATTTTGCCGAGTACAGTAAGAATTTTATTACAATGGGACACACAAGATTAATTTTTTATTTTTTTTAAATGTCATCTTAATAAAGCTCATAATATATCACGTGAGTATCTATGGAGTCCATTTTTGCAAATGGTATGCATTTATGGAGTAATTTAAATATAGGAGCAACTATAATGCCCTAAAATGCATCATAGACCAATTGTCAATTTGTCATTTTAAAAAAAACAAAACAATTCCTGCAACTGACAGGTTATAAATTCAGCTCTGTACTTTCGCAAACTCCCTCTTGTCAAAAACGTGATAAGGGTGTATGTAGGGGGTCATTCTGTACTCAGGAGGTATAGCTGAGCACAATTTAGGGATTTATATTTCAGTAGCACATATCAAGTTTACAAAATAAACATCCAAATTGCAATGTGCATGTAAAAAAATGCTAAAATAAAATAGAATGTCATACATTTGGAAATAAATTGGTGCTGAAATGGCTGTATAATAATGCTCAGAACATACCATATGTCATACCCCATAATGCCGACTAATGGTATACATTTATGGGGTCATTTAACCCCTTAAGGACCAAACTTCTGGAATAAAAGGGAATCATGACATGTCACACATGTCATGTGTCCTTAAGGGGTAAAACTGGTAGAATGCCCCAAAATGTAGAACAGTCACATCGAATTCATGAAAATTTTTATTGATAACTGAAATAGGTCTCTTATATGGCACTGTAAAAAAAATAAAAATATCACAAACTTTAACATAAACTGGCAGCATGTTAAGGCACAATATACACCGTGTGAGATACCCTGGAATGTCTACTTTCCCAAATGGTAGATCGTTGTTGGGTAATTTCTACAGTCAAACACCCCAAAATTAGAAATAGGCAAGTCAAATTTATGTATAAAAATTCTAACTGTAAAAACTGAAATAGCCTGATTTCTTATATGGCTATATATACCTTTAGGTAAACAGTGATGTCTGCTTTATATAAATAAATACTTTCTTGTGGCAATTTTGTTTTCTGTGATGGCTATAAAATTTGCATACCATATTCTAAAATCACTCTGGCAGCACTCATATGTCTGTTTTCCAAAGGCAACCTCTGGATATGACGCTGAGCATGTGCACTCAACTTCTTTGGTTGACCATGGCGCAGCCTGTTCTGAGTGGAACCTGTCCTGTGAAACCGCTGTTTGGACTTGCCCACCGTGCTGCAGCTCAGTTTCAGGGTCTTGGCAATCTTCTCATAGCCTAGGCCATCTTTAGGTAGAGCAACAATAATTTTTTTCAGATCCTCAGAGAGTTCTTTGCCATGAGGTGCCATGTTGAACTTCCAGTGACCAGTATGAGAGAGTGTGAGAGCGATGACACTAAATGTAACACACCTGCTCCCCATTCACACCTAAGACCTTGTAACAGTAACGAGTCACACCTAGGAGGGAAAATGGCTAATTGACACTTAGGGCTGTACTCACTTTTGTTGCCAACGGTTTAGACATTGTGTGTGGAGTTATTTTGAGGGGACAGCAAATTTACACCGTTATACATTGTAGCAGAGTGTCATTTCTTCAGTGTTGTCACATGAAAAGATAATAAAATTTTTACAAAAATGTGAGGGGTGTACTCACTTTTGTGAGATACTGTATATGTCACATCAGATAAAAGCCCCTTTTTTTCTTGTAAAAAAACTACATATATGTGTTGTGCAGTAAATGAGAAAAATAGTAATTGCGGATGAACACACACACAGCAAAAATGACTTTGGTCCTCAAGTGAAAAAAACAAATTAATCTTGGTCCTAAAAAAGACACTTCAGACCACTAAAGCACTTTAGCTTGCTTAAAAGCTTTATGTGTTTTTTTCATTTTGCATAAAGTGCAAATTTTCTACAGAAATTGCCATTTTTATATTTTAAAACAAATGGTAACACCCCTCTGGCTCTCAAGCAGACAGCAGGTAATATGATTTCCTGGTTTGGTTAGCTAAATGAAGCTAAACTCAAGAGGCTGCAATTTCCCAGAGCACCTGCCTTGTAAAGGTTGCTCAATGAGCTGCATTGCAATGTCTGTGATTGGACAGCCAAAGTCCGTGCGGGGTTAGAAGGGGAGGGTTTGCAAGGGCTGCAGACAAAAGAACAGCAGGTTTTGAAATGTATTTTTAGATATACCCTCAATAAAAAAAAAATTCATGAATAAACGCAGGCAAGTTTTCTTTTCGGGGTATATTATCTACTAATAGTAATTTCTATTTATTATGTATTTGGGAAGTGGAGTGTTGCTTTAAGGGGTTTTAAAGGGACACTCCACTGCACATACACAATATAAATAGAAAGTGCATTGCATCACAATTATCCCATTGCAGTTCTAACGACCTTACGTCACTTGGAAAGTGTTTTCAGCCTATGCCAGTATCCCATATATCCATTAGGTTGCTAAGATATTGGGTTACATATTTGCTCATTAGTTTCTAAAATTTGTATATTTGAAACATAACCATTTATGTTGTATTTATATAAAAATTAGACTCCTCTTTTCCTGGAACATACTGTAACTCAGTGTAGGGATGGGCAGCAGCTTTAAATAGTTTATTATAGGGTCTTGCATATATTGTTTATCAACACTGCCATCTAGTGAATTAAATACAAATCGGTTTAGAGTTCCACCACCTTATCTGTCAAGGATCTATATGTAAAATATTCGTTTGTAGATGTACAAGACAAGTACAGCATACAAAACTGCATGAGTCACTGAGCGATTAGTGCATCTACTAATAATGATATTCATCCTGCATTTCTGCAGGCTCCCAAAAGTCTGAAATGCATCGGTCTTTGCTCATTTACATATTGAGAACTCTGGGAGAACTGCATGAAATGATCATACCAAACACATCTAATTCTTTTCATAGAGATGGTGGAATTGTGGCTAATTGTCAAACGTGCCCTATGTCCCCAATGCTTCTATATGAGAATGCAGTGGTGGGGTTGTATATAGTGTTGGATTTCAAATGCCAACATACACACAAATGCACACCTACATTCAAACACCAACACTACAAACAAATGTACACCTACATTCAAATACCAACACTACAAATACACACCTACATTCAAATACCAACACTACAAACAAATACACACCTACATTCAAATACCAACACTACAAACAAATACACACCTACATTCAAATACCAACACTACAAACAAATACACACCTACATTAAAATGTCAACACTATACACAAATGCACATGTGCATTTGAATGTAGGTGTGCATTTGTTTGTAGTGTTGGTGTTTGAATGCAGGGGTGTATTTGTGTATTGTGTTTGAATGCTGGTATGTATGGACATACACACATACTGACATAGATAAACAAGCATGCTGACATACATACACAAACAAGTACAGATACACATACTGCCACACACACACACACTGCCACACACACAATGATACACACAAGTCAATACTCATATTTATAGCCACTGTCATCGTGTTATGTCGTTAAATGTTTTTGGGAACTGTGTTTATAAGAGATGCTAATGGACATCATGCATCCTGTTAAATAGCATGCACCATCAGGGCCTCCTTTATCTGTTAATTTTCGTGTCGTGAGAAATATATTCTCTCTCCACTCCTTAGGAACATTAATTAAATGCATCTCTATGAGAAAAGTTCAGTGTATCCATGCAGAGGGTGGAGACACTAAATGTCAGTCACACTGTGCAGCAATGGCCCAGGAAGCACCTCTAGGAGCCATATGAGGAGTGGCCAGTGGAGGTATCACTAGGCTGTAATGTAAACACTGCATTTTCTCTGAAAAGAGTGTTTACTACAAAAAGCCTGAAGGTCTTTCACAGGTCTCTATGTGTATATGTTTGTCTGCATGTGCGTCAGTTTGTGCCCCAATGTATCTGTGTCACGGGAGACGTACACCAAAACGCAGAAAATAAGAAACCCACAAAAGGTGGATTCGAAAGACATATTACCGAGCCTTAGAATGGCTGGACTTAACGTATTCAATTATAATCAAGGTCAAGAACAAATCAAGGTCATGGATACCAGAAATACACAAAGTCAAGACAAAGCCAGGTCAGGATACCAGAATTCACAAGGCAAATACGAAGCCGAAGTCAGGATACCAGAAATCACAAGTCAAATACGAAGCAGAGGTCAAACACAGGAAATCACAAGGGAATCTCTAAGAGCACTAAATGAGGATCTTAGAAGAAACTACAATAGGGCAATGAATAGAGGCTAAAGCAAGCCTCAAAAAGGCTCAAAAGAGTTCCCATTGGTCCACGCCATCTCCACGCGGGCGCTGGGCAAAGGTAAGTTTATGACAATCTGTATGTGTGTCACTGTATCTATATGAGTGTCATTCTGTGTATCTGTATGTGTGTTTGTGTATTTGCATGTGTGTCAGTGTGTGTGTATCTGTGTATCTGTGTATCTGTGCATCTGTATCTGTATGTGTCTGTCACTCACTCCCATGTACACCCAGTGGCGTATATACGATCCATGGGGCCCTGGTGCGAAAACTAATCCATGGCTGCACACAGGGTGGGGAAGGGGTTGCAGTGCTGCACACAGGGGGGAAATGGCTACACACAGGGGTAAGGGAGTTGCACAGAGGGGGGGGGATGGGGCTGCACACAGACACACATACACAGACATACACTAACACACACACAGGCAAAATGTTTAAGTCATCCTCCTATTAGGTGCAGGAAGGTGACTTCCCTGGGGTCCAGTGGTTTCCACGCTGACTCCCTCCTCCTTCCTCCCATGTGGCTCCTGGTGGTTGCTGGGAGGAAGTGACCGGGGCAGTCACTTCCTCCCAGCATCTGACATCATCGAGGAGGCCCAGTCGCTCTGGTAAAGCAGAGCACTGACCGGACCCCCTGGAAATTAATTTCTCTCGCATGGCCCTAACAGCATGGGCCACCCGATGGGCCCCTTCAATGCGGCCCCGGCGGTTAAACGGCGCGGGCCTGGGCCGCAACACATCATGGCGGGCACCTGGTCGCAGGGGTCTGCAGGGCGGCCGGGCCCTCTGATATGACGGGCATGAGTCGCAGCTGCCACTGCGTACACCCCTTCATGGAAAGTGTGTTCCCTGAGGGCAGTGGTCTCTTGATGAATCCTGCTTCACTGCAAAGGAATAGTTTGAGGAACAGGACAAAGAGTTTAAGGTGTTGCCATAGTAGTAGATGCAAGACCTATGCAGCAAACAGATCAAAGCCTGAGAATACTCTGCCTTTGAGCAGTGGTTCCCACACCAGTCCCCATGGCCCACCAACAGTCCAGGTTTTGCCAGTATCTCCATTGGAATAGAAAAAGGGAAATACATAAATCCTGCATTATTGGTGGGCCAAGAGGACTGGTTTGGGAACCACTGCCTTAGAGTATTAGCCCAATAAATAGGCCTGTGTTCTGGCAGGCTACAGCAGAAATCCACCAATTGATCTATGTCTCCAGCCCAGGTCTTTATCTTACCCATACTAGTTTAATGAATGAGACTGGAGGGGGGAAGACTATATCTGCTTTAGTTAAACTAACAGTGCAGAGGTGCATAAAGTTCTACCAGAGCAATAATTAGGATATCCAGAGGAAGGAGCAGGAGATAGGTAAAGGCCGCAGAGTTTTCTGGGAGTGTTTGGAATCTCTAGTTGGGGGAACAAATATCACTTGTTGCAAATCTCTTGGAAGAGAT